>OX451389.1:5755386-5827279 GCA_949629135.1 Eremobia ochroleuca
ATCTGTTGTCAATTGCGGTTATTATTGACGTAGGGATGACGTTATAAGATCGATTTATCGAAAAATCTATATTAAAAAAAACTGGAAACACGGAATCGGTTAAATGGATCGTATCTACTTATAAGCCCGAATATGGATAAACACTTTTTTGCCTCTAAAGAAAATAACAAAAGCGAAACAATACGTAATAAATATTGATTTTCCAAAAATCGATTTTTGTTGTGTCGCCCGTTTTAGTGTTTCGATTTTTTTCAGTAAAAGTTGTCAACCCTACTTTGACAGGACCAACGACCGGAAGTGTTAAATAAGGCAATAAACGATTGAGTTTCTTGATTAAATCGGCTTTTAATTCCGGAGATTTCATTACAAATAAGTAATAGCAATATTTTAGTTACTAAATGTACATTTTTTTTTGCATTTGTTACATTGATGGGCAAAACATGGCCAAGAATGGGCGTTTCCCTTTCTGAGATTCTGAATTAAACGCATAGGAATGTATTAGGTTGACTAGTCTTCCAACGCTACCGACTACTGGGTGGCAGGGACATCGACGCGCAACCTGTAACCATGAATTCAGCACATGCTGGATGGCTGTTTCATAAAAAAGTGAAACCTACGCGGTCAGAATGTATAGAAAAGCATTTTTTTTTTAATAATTCATCGAAAAAAAAAAACGAAATATTTATGTACTGAATCCGTGGTAACAGATTGCGCATCGATGTCCCTGCAACCCTGTATGTTTGTTCGGCCTACCAATCTAAGACTACGGCTCTGACTACCAAGCAACGCGTGACAAATAGCTTCATATAATTCCATAACAATTAACTAAACTATTGTCTACAGATCTGCGCGTCATGCTGCGGCCACGACCAATCAGCAGGGTGCGACAACACCGAGTGTCCAGTTCTATGGCGACGCATCACCGCCAAACACAAGCTTGCACAAATCCGGGGCGTTTTCGCACATTTACCACACAATTTTACAAGAGAAAGCCTAGACTTTTAATCAGGTTTTATAACTAGATTTGTTTACAAAGCGACGATATTAAGGTTGATATGTGGCCTTAAAAACTAACGGGATCGTCAGTTTATTTTTCACTTGGATGCACGAAAAATACAAATAAATAAACTTATCAAATTAAATGAAAATAAATATTTATTTAAAACTCATTGCTTTTACTTTCTGAAAACGGACACCATCGTATTCTCAGTTCATTTATTTATTTATTACTAGGCTTTTCAACAATGAGTACACATTCATCATTCCACTGGTTTATTCGCTAAATAATCTTTTGCTGTATGTGTTAATTAGTACAGTCAATAAATTCGTTGTAGAGTGCGTAAGAGCAGCGACCTAAGCGATTCCTTCAGAAACTTGCACGCACTCTTACACCCCCTTTTCAAATTAACATACCAACACGGGCACATCACTATTTTTGATTAGTAGAGTTTTGTTGATACATCACTGGCTGACGCAAACAGATGACAGCTGACACTGACAATGTTGTTTATTTTGTTGGCGCACAAATGTCAAATGTCAATGACTCAGTTGAGCAAAATTGGTAAACAAATTATTTCTCTTATCTCTATAGATAAAACGCAATAAAGTAATAAGTTTTGCTATAGAAAGCTTAAAACATGATTAATTCTCCTATAATGCAGCGTCATGTAGAGTTACGGAAATTGCCCTCGGCCTGTCTGCATAACTTGGCAACTATTTTGGAGATCAACAAAGACTGGCAGAAAGTTGTGCCCCTCATACCGAAAGACTTGGAAAGTGAACAATTTGAACGCAAATACAACCAAGAACATCTGAGGTAACCATTTTACTATCGTATAAGCTTTGAAATCACGAAAATTGTATTTTAAGTAAACCTTTAAAGAAAATGTTTGTATTTTATGCCATCAACAGGTTGATGGAAGAACATGCCAGAAACACGAGCAGAACTTGTGCTGAGGTATTATTTGACGAATGGGGGACGTCAGGCAAAGTTAGACCAACTTTGGAAACACTCATGAAGATCTTATACCAGGCCCAAATATTTAGAGCTGTTGATGAAATTGCACGCATGCTAGGAGGTAGGCAATCGACTTCCAATGACCTATGCTCGACAGTCAGGTGAATACTACTATACACTATTTTTTATTGTTACAGAACCATCACCACCCCGGCCCAAGGATGGCCCAGCAGCTCCCATATCAATCAACTTAACGGCCCTTCTAAACGATGAAAGTGTGGAACAAAGATTAAATTCAATGGCCTCAATTGAAAGTGATAATCTTCATCACTCAAGTCATGATCAAGCAGCTTGTAATCGCACTACAAGACAACTCAAAGAACAAAGTGACTTCATAAAGTTTTCCGAAACCATACAAAGCGCGGATATACCTAATCTCAGTATACTACAAACTTTTGATAATAGAAGTACTGCCTTAATGAAACACCAATCAAACCTGATCAACCTTTCTGGCTCCAACTCCAAAGTTTTGACTTCAGGGGGATTTCCTGACTTCAGTGCTCTGATACCTAAATCCGATGAATCTGATGCAAAAACAATAAATTCTGTAACAACTGCATCAACTTCTGCTGGGAGTGAATCATCTCAGGTAGACATGACACCACAAAGTGAACTATCTCAGTATGGTGCTGGTAACTGTAACAGTAACTTGACATCAGCACATAACACTTTCCTAGACAATGCTATATTAGAAGATAAGAAACTAGTTCAATTTGATTATAGAGAGCTGGAAACTATAACAAATAAATTTTCTGACTCCTTTGTAGATAAGCCAGATGGCCCTAGCGGGAAAATAGGAAGTGGAGGCTTTGGAGATGTGTATGTTGGCATGCATACTAAACATGGGTCACTGGCTGTGAAGAGAGTGAAAATTCAATTTCAGATAAGCTGTGAGGTCGCAATGAAGGTGTTTAACACTGAAGTGAAGTCGCTATCTCACCTGAGACATGAAAACATTGTGCCTATATTTGGGTACTCAATAGATGGGCCTACACCATGTATAGTGTGTGAATATATTGATGGTGGGTCCTTGCTACAAAAAATTGCTGCAAAGACACTAACAGAGAAACAAAGAATGAACATAATGAAAGGCACTGCTGAAGGACTGAAGTACATCCACCACAGTGAAAGGCCCCCACAATATGATGAGAGTGGAAATCTGTCAGAATCTGCGTCTACCAGGAAAAGTTATTTCCTACATGGAGATGTTAAAAGTGCTAATATATTGCTGACTCAAGACTGTGTGCCAAAGGTAACAAAATATAACAACAGCGTACAGTGTGGTGTTTACATTATCACATTAATTGAAAACCTGTATTCTACATGCAATTAAAATAATTAATAACAATTAACATTCTAGCCATGGGACCCTTTTTTCGTTTGAGTATTTTTTTAAATGTGTGATTATTTAGTAACAGTACTATAAAAATTATGTTAAATAATTGTTAATAACATCGCCCCGCGCGTCTAGTGCCTCATTATCAAGGGTGGTTTATTTCGTGCCAATTTTTAAGCTATTTTTTTTTTTTGTTTGAAAAATTATTTTTTCTGTTCTTAGTAAAATTGTTTATTTTAACAGACTGATAACAACTTGTAAACACCCCTGTACTGTTTAATGTGATAACCTTATTGCCACTCTGTATAACACATTTCAACTGCCTATCACTGACTCATAAAACTTTTATTTTTGCAGCTATGTGACTTTGGCTTGGCCAAACAACTAGAAACAACATGCATCGACACCAGGCCGATGGGGACCACAGCATACATGGCACCTGAAGGCTTCAATGGTACAGTCACACAGAAAAATGACATCTTCAGTTTTGGTATAGTGTTGCTAGAATTACTAACTGGTTTGAAACCAATTATAATAGCCAATGGCGAGAATAACAACATTAAGAATTATGTTGAAGATAACTGTGTAGATGGTGATATAACAACTCTTTTAGACAGTGTCGTTGGCCATTGGACACAAGCTCAGAGTGTGTTCATACTAGCTCAGCGTTGTTTACAGCATCACAAAAATAATAGGCCTTCTATTGATGAAGTTTGTGATATTTTAACTAGACTAATGCAATCCTAGTTATTTTGTTTGTACTCAGATTTGTCTGACAGAATTAACCTTTCGAACGCAGGTCTGCGCTCCAATTTTTAAAAGCTTAAAACGTAGATCTGCGCGGTTTTAACTTTACTCAAAAAAACAACTTTACTAGTTTTTTTTCGAAAAAACAAACAAACTAATGTAAATATGTAGGTGCTTTTTCGAAAAAAGTAATAAAATCGCGCAAATCGTTCCGAATTTGGAGCGCAGACCTGCGATCCGGCCGGCATACGAAAGGTTAAAGATTAAACAACCTTTAACACAAGTAAAGTTAACCAATTCAATGCGGATGACGCCGCAGAGGCGCCATGCGCACTGCCCATGCGGCGCCATTCGCACTGAATCGATTAAACCATAATTACCTGAGTTGCTGCATCCTAAGAGATTTACGTAATTCACCTGGTAGTTTCATTACCGCGATTTTCAACTTTCGGTGCAGAGCAGAGCTTTGTTAATTCAACAGTGCATACCAGCGCGTCAAAAAAAAAAAAACACTTGGATTTTCAATTCTCGACGGTAAGCAGTGCGTTGAAAATCCAGTGACCAATACAAAATTGTTACGATAAAAGGCGGGTCTGGTAATTCTTATGCATTCGAACAAAGTAAAGATTTTTTTACACTACAAGTGCAAAAAATTGAATATATATAATGAATATACATTGTGGAATGCAATAAAAGATTGAGTATTGAGTAAAATGGCAAACTCTCACTCTAGTGCCAATATAAGTAAATTAGTTTATAATTTGTTATTAGAATAGAATACTCTTTATTTCCATTTACAAATATAAACATAGAAATTTAACATAGGGTGACACAATGGGCGGTCGTCTCGTTAAAAGCGATCTTTTACAGACAACCTTTGGATAGGCTGGATTGTATTTTTATTAATTGTAAGCGCAAAGTTTACAATATTTACGTATATAAATACCTATATTAATACCTATATGAATAAAAGGGTATCTTTAAACCAAACATAGTAGATGTATTTAAAATAAATAAAACTACTACTTTAACAACAAATACTTTCCTTTATTGAATTAATCCTTACTAAGAAATCGTTATTTAATCCCTTTGGCACAGATTCCAGATTACTACATATTTGCATTTGTTCTTCTTTAGTGCACAAATTAATTAATGTTAGAATCAGATTCTGAATTTGTAATATTGTTGTTTCGTCTTTGGCCACATAAAGAGTTTTAATTAGTGCAGACAGTATTTTTTGGTCTGTAGGTAACTTCCAGATGCACCAGCAATAACTGATCCACATTAGGAGGCACTGCAATAAAAATAAATAATGGTTTTAAAAATATTTTAATCTTAACACATTGCAGGACACTGAACGAGACACAATAGAAGTTTTATTGTTAATATGTCAAGGGGTCATTAAGTGTCCCGCAAAGTGTAAATCATACTTAAAAAGTTACCTTCCTGGTAAGTGGTAGTACTTGGGGGAGGCCTTTGCCAACAGTGGGACAGTTAAGCCAAGTAAACAAAAATATAATGAAAATAGAAGTTACCTCCAAAACATGTTGTATTAGTATGTCATAAACAGCTTCATTAGTACACATGTTTAAACTGTCGCAAATGATGTCTTTAAATATTTTCTTCTTGACACAGTGGACTCCATGCATCTCTATTAATTTCGTAGTGAAGTCAAAACAAACTGCCTTACGGTATAAGTTAGTTTCTGTGTTCAATTGGTCCATGGCACATGAATACACATCATCCAATGTTACTTTCTGAAAGAATACAAAGCAAATTTTGTCATATCTAATATTTTCAGGTAATTGAGAAAGTGCACAAAGACCTTTTGCCAGTTTTTTTTTAACTCACCCTCACTTTTGGAGGTAGATTTTTTAAGAAATCTGGGAAACATTGAAATAATGCTTTTGTTACTTCAATATCTTTCTGATGTATGTTGTGCCTGAGACTCCTGTACAGGACTTCGTAGTAATTACCAGTTGTAAAACTATCAGAATTCTGAAACAACATGGTCAGAAAAAAAAATATATAGAGACATTTAAGGCACGTTAACAATCAATTTTTTAGGTAATTGACAATTGCACATTACTGCAACAAATAAGGTTCAAAACATTTAGCAGTTTTAATTAAATTAAAAAATAAATGCTCCACTTTGTAGAACAATTTTTAGGTGTCTTTCTACAAAAAAAAAAATTTGAGGCCTGTTTAACAATATTGTTTTATCATGAAGAGTTCTCTCTCTCAACAATATCTAGGTTCTGACCTTATTTCTAAATAAATTGTACTATTTTTATGTCTGAAAAAGAAGTCAACAAAGAATTTTTACAAAAGAAACATACCAAACACTGCATTATCCATACACAACACTTCAAACCTTTGACTTTATATGGAGTACTGTATTCATCAACTAATAGTAAAGCCACCGGTGTTACAGTTGCTGGATTTATGGTAACATTATATTCCTGCAAATGGAAGATTAATATTTATGTGTACAACATCTAGATGATAGCTTATATGTATAGACTAGCTTTTGCCCGGGACTTCGTCCACATGAAATTTCCGACAGACTTACAAAGATTAGCACATTCAAACAAACAAACCATTCAGCTTTATTATTAGTATAGATGTATGAAAGTTAAGCTGCATTTACACTAATAAATTAAGATATGGACAGGAAATTGATGAGTTGATGACACATTTCTGGTGCATAATATGAATATCACTCACCCGAACATTCATCATTAACATGCAGTAGACCTCAATAAGACTGGGATACAGCTGAAAATGATTTAATGTCATTTTCTGATGCAATTCTTTAATGCATTTATCAAAAACTTCTTGTGCATTGTAAAAATCGTCTTTTAATAATACTTCATCAAACGTAATATTATATTTATTTTTAAATGCCACGTTCATTTTTCCAGGATAATCCTTTGTTTTCAGGTATTCTGTGTTCCATCGCCCATCACTTTGTAATTCCATGTACAAAATTATTAGAGAATACAGTGTACTTGAACATATATCTGGCTGCTCCCTGAAGTCTACATTTTCTAGTAGATCTAATAATTCAGGAAAATACTGTTCCAACTTACTAATTCTTATTTGATATTCAGAGTGGAAATGGTAATCCTTGTCATGGCTTAATTTGGAAAGTCTACTTAGTAAACAATTGTTGATACATCTTTCAAATTTTATGAAGGTATCTATCATTTTCAAGTATCACAATATTTACACTAGTTTACCAAAATCTGCAGAAAAATTACTGAAAATTTATTAATAATTGCATCAATAGCTGTCCTGTGTCAATAGCTCTATCTATTGACCACAGACTACAATATAATATCTATTGACTATTGATGGACCAGTGGTTCAAGACCACAGATCAAGTAGATAGTACTGACGATTCCGATTGTCACAAACTAAATGATATGGTAACATAGACATATATATATGGACTGGAAATACCATAGACATATATATATGGACTGGAAATACCTACGAAAAAAGGGTGCCTACCTACAACTCATATTGTCTCAAAAAATGGCTGCCATTGCTAGGGTTGTATCAATCAAGGAACATTGGTGTTACTATAACGAGTTTCGATACTCAATACGAGTCGTACTAGTTATCACGTTTGGATCATAATATAGTATACTAACTTATAGTCCGTTCTAAGGTTGCCTACTTTATAGTAACGTATCCTAGTTTATTTTCGATAAACATACTTTATAATTTTGCATAAAAATACAGTATGCGAAAATACTTTATTTCTAATCTTTTGTTATGCGTAAAAGACTCATATGAACTATTTATCGATAGGTACAGACGCCAGCACATCAAGCTACCCGAAACTGTCAAATTATCGCAATCAACTTTCTTCCCTGAAAATAAAATTAATGCCAAGTGTTTTTTCGGCACAGAATTAAAAGACACTTTTTAATTGCATCACGTTTACGTATTAAAGTGAAGGAAAACAGCGTGAAGAGATATGTATCCATATGCCCAAAAACAGGTGCTTTCGCATATTATACCTTTATTATTATACCTATTATACCTTATAATATGTATGTATTTAGAAATATATATGTATGTTTATCAGCAGTCTTAGTACTCACAGCACAAGCTCTGCTTAGTTTGGGACTAGATGGCGTTGTGTGAAAGTTGTGGAATATGATTTATTTATTTATTATTATTTTTATATACGTAATTAATATATATCTATTTATTTATTTCAGGCCAAACGGCCAGGCTATTATTAATCAATCATTTTAATACACATTTACCAAAAATGCTGTGGGAACAGAGTTATCATGTAATCTCATTACATCAAGTGTTCTATTGAAACAGCTTTCTTCAAAGTGAAGTGAACAGAGGTACCATTCTTTATGTCGGGGGTTAATATTTTCTTCACCAATAGCCTCTAACCACTTTTTCTTTAGTCCTTCCTTTTTAGGAAACCTATAAAAAGTGCAAGTATTTTTATCAATAAATAATTTTGGTTACAGCTATATTATATTAGCATATGAAACTAAAATCAATAGGAAACGTCAGAAGCTATGTGCACGGTTCCAATTGGTGGTTTCTATGGAGAAGAGTCGGCAAGAAACTCCACGGTTACTCAAAATAATTGGCTTTTACAATGTTAATAGGTAGGGGAGGACAGTGTAGGCCTGTCAACAAGTACCAGGTACTTAAAAAAATAGAAGACATTGTAAAAGCCAATTGTTTTTAAAAGAGTAACCGTGGAGTTTCTCGCTGGTTCTTCTGCATAGGAAACCACCATTTGGAACCGTGCATCTAGCTTCTGACGTTTCATAAGTGCCCATGTAGGTTTATGTGAAAGAAAATATTTTGATTTTGGTGCTGTGAACCACGGGCCGGACCTAGCAAGGTCAATCGGAGCTAATAAGACGCAGGACTATTTATGTTAACATAGCAGAATATACCGATATCGTTCCAGCGGAGGAACTAGTTCCGGAAACTATTAGGCAACGGTACAACACTATTCTATTATGACATATTATTGTAAACAAACGAATGAATTAACAAAATAATAAAAAGGTCTGTTATACGGAAATTCACCCAAATATCAATACTTTAGCCATAAATCCATGATCGCGTTACAATTATATCATCGAATGTCTATTATTGTATGTGTTATTGCATGAAAACCGGCTACTAACCTGTGCAAAGAAAGTTGAGGTTGATTTTCATTCTTCCTTGCACCACACTTCACAATACAACACACAGGCATGTTGAATTGCTGTTTTTCAACATTTACATGCAGTTTTAAAGGTAAAGTCCTCGTAATTTTCTCGCAAATCTCAATAATACAAAAAATAAACAACCATTTGACAGCTGAACTACCACCAAACTTGGCGACAAAGATGGCTGCTCTGGCACCTACCTACAACCGTGTATAGAATAACAGGGCATCTCCTGTTATATCCCATCTCAATGGGAAATACCTACGAAAAAAGGGTGCCTACCTACAACTCATATTGTCTCAAAAAATGGCTGCCATTGCTAGGGTTGTATCAATCAAGGAACATTGGTGTTACTATAATGAGTATCGATACTAAATACGAGTCGTACTAGTTATCACGTTTGGATCATAATATAGTATACTAACTTATAGTCCGTTCTAACTAAGGTTGCCTACTTTATAGTAACGTATCCTAGTTTATTTTCGATAAACATACTTTATAATTTTGCATAAAAATACAGTATGCGAAAATACTTTATTTCTAATCTTTTGTTATGCGTAAAAGACTCATATGAACTATTTATCGATAGGTACAGACGCCAGCACATCAAGCTACCCGAAACTGTCAAATTATCGCAATCAACTTTCTTCCCTGAAAATAAAATTAATGCCAAGTGTTTTTTCGGCACCGAATTAAAAAACACTTTTTAATTGCATCACGTTTACGTATTAAAGTGAAGGAAAACAGCGTGAAGAGATATGTATCCATATGCCCAAAAACAGGTGCTTTCGCATATTATACCTTTGGGTTGGAAGGCCAGAGAGCAGTAGTTTCTGTTAGGTATGCGGACCCTAGTGAAAAACAAGATAATCACTAGGGTGAATGAATAATATAAACTTCCCATCACATTCTCCGTGAATGGGATGGGATGCTTATATTATTGTGTTAATGAGTGGTGGAGTAAAAATAAAATAAAAGTATTTTTTTTTTTTTGCCTTTGTTTATTGGTATGATAATGATTCATGAAACCTTAATCAGGAAACTTCGCCACTACGGAATCCGGCACCCTCTCTGGATCTTCTCACTTCTTACTTCAGTGATAGGATTCAGAGAGTTGATGTTAACGGGAAAAGGTCACCCGGATCTGTAGTAAGAATGGGGGTGCCCCAGGGCTCAATACTTGGACCATTTTCATTTATTATTTATATCAATGACTTGCATTACCTCATAAAGGATGAACATGATATAGTGTTGTTTGCAGATGACACTTCACTTTTATTTAAACTCAAACGTCAACAGCTGGTTACTGACAGTATAAATAGTGCCCTCGCAAAAGTAGTAAACTGATTTAATGTTAATAATCTACTTCTTAACGAAAAAAAAAACGAAATGTATTAAATTTACGATACCAAATGTTAGACAAGTAGAAACTAGTGTTCTCATAAAGGGTGAAGAGTTAAAACCCGAAAATACCACAATATTCTTAGGCATAACTTTGGATGCCAAGCTTCAATGGGGCCCCCATATAGATAAATTGTCAAAAAAACTTAGCTCTGCAGCATACGCCGTTAGGAAAATTCGTGACTTAACTGATTTAGAGACAGCCCGTTTAGTTTACTTTAGTTATTTTCATAGTGTGCTGTCATACGGTATTCTGTTGTGGGGAAATGCCGCCGATATTCAGACAATTTTAATTTTACAAAAAAGGGCAATTCGTTCCATTTATAAATTAAGTCCCAGACACTCCCTCAGAGACTTTAAAGAGATTAATATAATGACTGTGCCTTCTCAGTACATTTATGATAATCTTTTGTATGCACATAAAAATATAATCTGTTTAAAAATACAGTGATATATATAATATAAATACTAGGAACAAACACAAATTTGTTGTTCCTACAACAAGGCTGACGTTTCATAAGTGCCCATGTAGGTTTATGTGAAAGAAAATATTTTGATTTTGGTGCTTTGAACCAGGGGCCGGACCTAGCAAGGTCAATCGGAGCTAATAAGACGCAGGACTATTTATGTTAACATAGCAGAATATACCGATATCGTTCCAGCGGAGGAACTAGTTCCGGAAACTATTAGGCAACGGTACAACACTATTCTATTATGACATATTATTGTAAACAAACGAATGAATTAACAAAATAATAAAAAGGTCTTTTATACGGAAATTCACCCAAATATCAATACTTTAGCCATAAATTCATGATCGCGTTACAATTATATCATCGAATGTCTATTATTGTATGTGTTATTGCATGAAAACCGGCTACTAACCTGTGCAAAGAAAGTTGAGGTTGATTTTCATTCTTCCTTGCACCACACTTCACAATACAACACACAGGCATGTTGAATTGCTGTTTTTCAACATTTACATGCAGTTTTAAAGGTAAAGTCCTCGTAATTTTCTCGCAAATCTCAATAATACAAAAAATAAACAACCATTTGACAGCTGAACTACCACGAAACTTGGCGACAAAGATGGCTGCTCTGGCACCTACCTACAACCGTGTATAGAATAACAGGGCATCTCCTGTTATATCCCATCTCAATGTATGGTAATTAAAAAGCTCTCTAACTAACTAGTGCTTAAAAGAGACTAAGTACTATTACCTCCTTAATAATAAACGTTGTGTAGCGTCTGTATAGTTAGGGTGTTTTTAATATTGTACGTATTTCATCCCGCATGCGGGATTGCCCCGCATGCGTAAGCCCCGCAAATGTCCTTTTCATACAAGTATTTATTTTAATGCGTGGAATACGCACGCGGGACGCGGGGAGTGATCCTGGGCAGCAGCACCAGCATTTCTGTATGCGGGGTAATCCCGCACGCGTGATGAAATCCGCACGATATTAAAAACACCCTATCACAAGGCTTGTAGTTCCTAGTCTTATTTTGAAAGTCAAATTACTGAAAGAAAGAAATCGGTGTGTAACTATTCACCTGGCGGCTGAGGCCCAGCAGCTTTTAAGTGCGACACAATCCCTTTCATTTTCGAGAGTCGTATGGCGCGGCGTCACCTATTTATGTCATCGAGCAGAACAATTTCTTCCAACGCACATGAAGACCTCACAATTTTCTTCAAAATAAGGGGATTGTAATGTGAATACTTTTTCAAATGTGGGATCATTTCTGTTACAACCACAGTGATAACTTTGTCGAAAAATTCATCGCAACTACGGAACACATCACTGTGCGTGGTCAAATACGTACTTGGTAGGTTTTTAGGGTTCCGTACCAAATGGTAAAAAGGAACCCTTATGGTGCGACTCAGTGTGTCTGTCTGTCCGTCTCTCACAGCTGGATATCTCAAGAACTACTAATGCTATCAATTGAAATTTGGAATAGTTATAGACGACGTTTGCCCAACTATTTTGGAAATAAGAAAGAAATAAAAATATATTTATTTTTTGCAATAGGGACTGAAAGGGGTCTTAAAAATTCGAAGTGGAGCTACTAGGGCATGTGGGGATATGAAAGAGTGCTGTTTGCACCTTCTCAAACATATTTCTTTTTTTATTTGGCCACATAGCTTTCGACTTTTGATGAAATATGTAAAAAAAAAAATACTGTTCTTATCTCCAAAGTTTGCATAGAGCAAGATCTGAAACTATTCTATGTGATAGAAGTTTATGCAAAGATTACAGTGAAAATAAAACGATGTCTTTAAACAGAATACTTTTTCAGAAGAAAAATAAACATGAAAAAATTAATATATAATGGTACGGAACCCTCGGTACATGAGACCGACTTTCCCTTGACCGTTTTTTTAAACTCATGTTGTCAATCATAGTTGTTTCCTGCGGATTAACCTGATTATTTTCATGGAAATTTTGTAGAAAATTATTAATATATAAATATTGCAAATAATAATAATTGTGGGAGCCAGGCATACAACGTCAAGCAAAAGAGACTGACCCGCGCGGCACGAGGACGAGGACCAACAGTGAATGCTGCTATTTTTTTTTTTTTAATTGCATCTCGTAGTTGACCTTGACAGGTCGTGACAACTTAACCGGACTATCCTGTGGTGGCCTTAAGTAAACTCAAATCCTCCAGCCAGGGGCGAATATCTACTATACTAAGCGACTACTCCCTGTGGAGTACGAACCTCGGCTTAGGGCGTCGCTGGGGGTAGGGCAGCAAGATAGGACGGGTTAGTTCAAATTATTATTTTTTTATTTTGTTAGCAACACATAGTTGTTTCACATAATTTTGTAGTGTTCCATTAATTACCTGATAAAAAATCACCAACTGTTCACCGTTAACCACTGTGACGTCACATATCTTGAGAACTGTCCAGGGCACATTTCGCCTCTTGTGTATCACGCTACGAGTGCCTGCCGCCCGCTCCTCTCCCCATCCCCGTTCTCGTCCTACCCCCGTGCCCCTATACCCTGCAGGCGAGGACTCAATTAAGCGGTTTGGCTATAGTAGCATTGTACCCACACGAAAAGCAAGCAACGAACATTTCGTTTTTTTTTTTTTTTCAGATAGCGACTAATAAAATGATTTTTCGAGAGTTGTCAGTCGGAATTGCTTACAAAGCACCAATTAGTGAGTAACTGTTTTTTTTATCCAGTTTTGTTACTTTGTGAGGTCAGCTCTATTCAACCCGCATTTTACCCTACCATAGACCACAGAGTTCGTGACAACTTTATTTTGGCAATACTGGAAAATAAATTGTCAAAGTCAAAAAAATCTGAAACTAAAGGTTTGTTGTGTTGCTTCGAATATTACATAATTTCGAAGTAAATATAAAATAACTTTTACTTTGATGACCACTCATTTGTAAAAATGTTAAAGTAAGTATTTATTACAGGCTGTATTTGCAGTATGTATGTTTCATTGTCATAATATTTATTTCTAATATGCACAGCAACTTTTCCTGTCGTAATCTTACAATACTATCATTATTTTAAATTATTTTTTAGATTCGGAATAAAATCAGCTGTTCTAGGCTCGGCAGTATATTACACTATTGATAAGGGAGTTTGGAAAGACAGTGCCACTACAACTGCTTTGTATGAAGAGCTCGAAAAAGGAGTTTCACCTTATGTTGGGGAACTTAAAAAACAAATACCATATGAGGTAACCTTCGATTTCTATTCAGTGCTTAACCTTTGATATGTGTTATGGTTATGAATCTACAGGAAAAAAAAAATTAAACCAGTGCACAAACTGTAACCATAACTTCAGCACATTATTCTAAACCCCCTATTGTAGAACTGTTTCATTGATTATAAAAAAAATAACAGCTGTTTTTTAGAAAAGTGCAATACCTCTGCGATCATAATGTATGGCAGAGCTAATTTTTTTTTAAATAACTGATGAAAAATATCATCTGTGTCATTCAGAATCATGTATGGAATTTATGGTTACAGTTCGCACACTGATTAAAAACTTATCCTGTATTATAATTCCTATATTGTTTATAGTTACCACCACTGCCGACAAATGATAGAGTCTCGTACCTCTTCAAACACTATTGGAATACTGGAGTGAAGACTACATTCCGCTTCTTAGTTGACCTACCTACACACACTAGTAATGCTGCAAGCAAAGCTTACGAATATATTAACTCCGCACTGGATGCAAGTGAACAAGCTGCAACGGCTGCTAAACAAGAAAACAAATGAAGTTATTTAGGAAAAATTGTATTTATTCGAAATGTAATTATTGTTTATGTGAAATAAAACCTAGGCAAGGTTGATTATTCATTTATTCTTAGTAATGAGCTGATAAATTTACTGATTTATAGAAAGTAGGTTGGCAGCAAAGTTATGCACTCTGAATATGCATTTCACTCAAAATCAGAGCTGTCTTTACTCTCGTTTTATTATGGTAGCTGCCTCTGACAAGTCTGTCAAAATCATAATGATCTTATTCTTTTTATTATAAGGTTGCTGTTGTCTTGTCATAAGAGTTAAAATAACGTTAAGGACTATACATTCATAGAAAAAGTGCCTATGGTCTGTTCCAAAAGTATATTTTACTGAAAGTGTAAACAAACCCTGTTCAGGTTACATTTTTCCGTAATCACTTGCTAAAGGGAATGTGCATGTGTATTTAGGTTTGAACATTATATCACCGCATTTTCCAGCATCAAATTGAGGTTATAAAAATAACCTCAAATGTGAAATGAAAAACATCTTTATGGTAATTTATAGTTAAAATATTAGGCTTTAAGTAATCAAATAAAGGTATCCAGAGGTACGTAAAACATCTTTATGGTAATTTATAGTTAAAATATTAGGCTTTAAGTAATCAAATAAAGGTATCCAGAGGTACGTATGACGACTTATCAAGCTATACATTTCCAGTACCTATAAGCTGACTTACCAATGTTTTTTTTTTTTTTTAACCGACTTCACAAAGGAGGGGTTTATCAATTCGGATGATTCTCCTTTTTTTATGTATGTTCGGGCATAAGGCCGCTGCCTCGAATTTTGCGGGCAGCGGGGCAGCGGCGGCGGCGGCGCGGGAGCGGCGCGGGCAATGCAGACCCGTTCTCGGAACCAGCGGGCAGATCGCGCGGCACTATAGCGGCGTAGTGTTGTGTTCGTGGTTGTGTCGTCGAGATATTTGTTTTTATTTGCGAACGAAATGTCTGACCGACGGCGAAAACACCTTTTCGATTCCAATTTATTCCTAACGCTCGATTTATTGTGGGCAAAAGAAGAAGTGAATACCTACTATAGGGCAAGGAAAATAAAGGGCCAGTTTTATATAAATTACGAAGAACAGCGACAATGTCCCGAAAAATTCTACGACTACACCAGAATGAGTGTAGAAACATTTGACTAATTCTTGAAGCCATCAAGGGCGATTTAGAGTCTGGAATTAATCCAAAATGGTACAGAGATATATCTCCAGCATTGCACAACACTGCAAAGCAGACGCGCGGGCGGTCACCGCTTGACTGGAGTGCACCGCTCGTTGCCCGCTCCACCACCGCTACCGCGCCGCTGTTTTCGAGAACCGGTCCATTTAAATGTACGCGATCTTGCCGCTCCCGCGCCGCCGCCGCCGCCGCCCCCGCTGCCCGCAAGATTCGAGGCAGAGGCCTGACTCCGTCATTATGGACGGATTTGCAAAATTCTTTTTTGTTCGATAGAGGTTTATCCCGAAATGGTCCCATTTAAATTTCGTAAAGATCTGGTGAAGAGTATCGGAGACAGAACTCTTCAATAAATACCGGTAAAACAACCGCGATTGCTGCTATCGCATAAATGTATGCATTGTTTACGATATCGCACAACATAACATCACGTCTGTACCCTATAAACGCAGATGCACTGCATCTGCGTTCTGCACATCTCCGTACTGCATCTGATGCAGTACGGAGATGTGTTCAGTATACCACCGTACACCCTCATTTCTGTGAAAGTTGTTATTGGGGTACCTCTAATCTTACAAGTAAATTCTGGCATAACTTAGGTAGGTATAACTAAAAAGTGAAAAATAAAACTTTTTTTTATATATAACATGTTTTCTCCCATATTTAGTCGCCAATTAGTCGGAATTAGTCGCCAAATATCAGAATTAGTCGGTCACTGGTTCAAAAAATATAAGGGTTTATAGGTGGCCCTGCTGGAGAGAGTCTCTCCAGCAGGGCCACCTATAAACCCTTATATCTTTTGAACCAGTGACCGACTAATTCTGATATTTGGCGACTAATTTCGACTAATTAGCGACTAATTTTTTGCGTTTTCAAAATTAAAATCCCTGATGGTGGCCCTGCCCGAGTCAGTGACACCAAGTTTTGACCAGGCAGTGGTGGTTTCCGTAGTTGCGATGAATTTTATCGATATAGTTATCACTGCGGTAGTACCAGAAATTATAACATCTCAAGAACTATTCACATTACAATCCCCTGTATTTTGAAGAGGATTGTGAGGTCTTCTTAAGCGTTGGAAAAAAATGTTGTTCTGCTCGACGACATAAATAGGTGACGCTGACTATATAGTTAAAATGAAAGGGATGTCGCAATCAAAAGTTGCTGGGCCTTTTTGAGGCGTAGTATAAATAAAAAACTAAAGTTTAGAAAAACAGCCCACAACTGTGGCACAGTTCGATTTATTCCTTTCTTGCAGTGTCACATATTTTACAACTTTAACCTAATAATAGGGTCTGATCCATAAACATGTAAACATTTCCAAGCTTCAACAAATATTGCAGTTGACACAACACAGACGTGACTTTCACAATACATGAACGCCCATCACAATTTCAATATAAAACCACCATTTAACTAATTCTCTTTTTATAACTAACTATTTGAAATGAAAGATAGCTTGGTTGTGTTAATACATTGTAATACAATGTAACTAACATAACGAAATATGGATAACTTTTGATAGGGACAGCTCTGCAATATAATCTCTGTAAAAACATGTCCAAAAACTTATAACTGTTTTATATTAATAGTCGCGCCGATGTTACTAATTGATACAATAAGGTATCAATTTAATATTTTTTAAAGGAATTCAAATTTTGTGCTCATTACAAAGACTTAAAATACGTTTTAAAAGGAATGGTCTTGAAAATCATTGCCTGATTGAAATTATGCTTTTCAACCATGAAAAATTTTCACCTTTGTCAGTGGGGAAAAGTCATCTTATGTACAAGTATTAAAATGTTTCCAATGAAGTAGAAGTCAGTGAGCAATTATGTATTGAAAGCAAAAGAAAATGATATTGTTAGTTTACCTAATAAAGTATAACAGCACACATAAGTTGCATTTTGTATCACTATTGCAAATCCCACATAAAGGTAGCTAACCTATTTATAGTTTTTAATGGTTTAAAAATGGTCTCTAGTAGAGTAAATTCATAAGCCTAAAGTGTAACACAGATTTACAATTTAAAAATTTGATATCACACATTTTCTATGTCGAATTGTCAGCTTAAATGGCTTGTTAGATAGATATCCTTATAAGGGTATGTTGAGGGAAGCTTTATATCATTTCGTTTATGTCCTGGGCAATTTATCCCGTTGCTAGGCAACAGTTTCGACTTCCATCGGTTCTTCAGCCCCAGTTTTCTTTTTCTTCTTCTTGTTAGATTTCGCGGACGAGTTGAGAAGTGCCTGTAAGAAGTAATATATTAGAAATATGAAATACTGTATTTCCGATATTTAGCTTACTACCCATAAGAGTTAACTTGAGACTTCGCTCGGATGACGTAAGCGCGCGGCGAAAGCGGAAGCACCGCGGGGGTCGGGAGTGGCCTCTTGCGGGTTGTACATTTATTTAAAAGCGTTTATGTCGTAATGAATCAAACTGAAATGCGAATGATACGCAAATCGGCTCAAAAACGTTACATTTAATTTACCCTGTGCTTGTTCAAATCACACCTCGTGAAAGCATGCTTTGAAAGATAACAGGGACAAGTTCAATACTTAATCTTTTTGTAAAACAATAAACTTGTATCATCAAAGTATTAAATATGCACACAATGTAATTATTATGTTTATATAGCGATAGTAGACCAATATAACAATACTTACGTTGAGTTCAGGGTCCTTGATACTGCGTTCGCTCTTGCACGTACTTTTCTCGAAGGGTAGACCGGTGATACGATGCGTGCCGCTCGGTAATAGCAGGGCGGTGAACTTGAACTGTGCCACAAGCTCGCCAGGGCGCTCATACAGAACCTAGAAATTAAATATAAAAAAATTATCAAATATACAAACGTTAAATGCGCAAAACCTCAGACACCCCAACTGATTTTTAATGCAATTGACCTATTTCAAAGAGAAAATAAGTCATAAAAAAAATTGTAAAGGGTTTATGTGCTGTTTTAATTTTAATGGCCATTCTGATCGTTTCTTGCGTCTGCGACGACGCTTTATCGAGGGAGGAGTCGTCACCGGGCCGCTGCGCCGCGCTGACATTGGCTTACTTGACCTATTAATAAATAGACACGGCAACGTTTTTAATGAAGATTTTTTGAAAAATGTGACCCATATTAAAAAGTGGTTCAATTGATTCTGCTCGTTATTCTGAGCAAGCTATTTTCAGGTTTTGCGCATTTAACGTTACACGTTGTATATCACCTTGGGTGGGGACCATCTGCCTTATGAAGTGGTCTTGCTATGAGTGTAATTATCAAGGAGTCCTAAAAAGTTGCGCCACATTATGTTACTTCATAAATAAAAGCTGAAGTTTATTATTAACATGAGATTGTAATGAATTACATTATAGACAACACAAGACTTTTTTCTTTGGATAGACTAGATAAGTATCTTAAAAATAGTTTTATCATACCTGGAAAGGCTCAATAAGTTTGTGGTTGACACACTCGACGACGCCTAATCTCGCACTGGTCTCCTTATCGAAGCTTCGTAGGTTGAAGGGCATTGAACCATGTTTATTGCGGACCTGTCACATAAATATACATTAAAACTTTTTCAATCATTCTAATATCCACTAAGTAATACTTTTTTTTATTTCATAGTATATTGTTTGTCAGGCAAGTTGACACGCCTGTTACATGGATTTAATACACGATTCTGAACCCCCTGCTGCATAGACATTTTTCTATGGTTATTAAAAAAAATATCTGCTATTTAAAAAAAAAATATATTCTATACATTTTGACTGCATAGTAATTGCACTTTTCTATGAAACAGCAGTTTTTTTTTATCTACTTGCAAAGTTACTACGATAGGGTCGCCATCACGTGCTGAATTCATGGTTATAGTTTCCATATCTATGTCGCTACCACCCTGTATTTGCTCTAATAATGAATAATAATAAACATCAAACAATGGAATTGCTCTTACCTCACTATAGAACATTCTTGATGCTTTCAGTTTCAATTGATAAACCTCATCAGTTTTCTTGTATATTGTACACCTGGTGTCCATTTCTCGGCCCTGGACATCACAAAATATAAATTTTATTAGGTTATCAATATATTTTGATAAAAAAGGAGTCCTTTATAGTTTAAATGTCAGTAAGATAAAACCAAAATGCTATGAGAAGCATTTTAGTTAGAATTTCACTTGTTTCTATTCCCTGAGTACTGCCAGAAAATGTATCCTACAAAGACTGGAAAGAATTCAGGGCCTTGTACAACAATATGGACCAGATAATGGCAATGCTATAATTTAATTCATCTATATCCAAAGTCACAAGATGCTTCACATCCTTAAAATGTTATAAAAACATATACTTAAAAAATATTGAGCCATTTCAGATACTTACAACTCCTTCTCCAGTGGATACTAATACATCCATTGCATATACTTCATAAGTCTCCATAGTTGCCTTCTCATGTTCTTTACGCTGTGCCTCAGAAGGGTTCTGGATGATGCTCTTCTCTCCATCAATGCGGAACTGCTTTAATTGGTGTGAGAGCATGCCCTCCACAGGCTTGCAGCCATACTCTGCAGTGATCTTCTGCACTGCATCAGTTATGGTATAGGTCTATAAAGAAGAAAACTAAATTATTTACTGTATTGTTAATGTCTGGCAACAAGTGCTATGAAGAGCTGGCAAGTAGTTCTTTTCTTGTTGACATGGAATGTTTCTATTTAAAACCAGTAATAAATCCATGCATACAGGAAGTTTACACTAAGTACTAACAATAATTGACAAGTCATAAATATAACTCATGTTAACTAGCTTTGATAAAAATAAGACACAGAAAAAACAAAACACTATCTTCTTCTGAAGACAAAGAGAAAACATCTAAATGTTAAAGTATACCTCATTACCGGGCCGCAACAACCTCAAGGCGGCTTCACTAGCATAATGGGCAGCAAGGAGGACATCAGCAGCCTTTCCTGTCACCTCCACACCACCAACCACAACAGTGTGGGCAACAACTGCAATAAATCCATCTATGTGTGCACCTAGATCTCTGTAAAAGACAGCAAATTATAATAGATACTCAAACCGGTCTTAAGTCTATCGGTTGAAATGATGACTCAAACTAACCTCCAAATCAATTTATGAAAATTACAAATACAAAATTATTCAGTACAAAGTCTTAAATAATAATAACAATAAAAACAGATAAGTAGCATTTGTATGTGACCTACTGAGGTTATAAAAGCAAGGGTGAAAGCAGAGCGCTAACAAATGCTAAATTATTCATTTTACCAGCCTGTCTGACTCTACACATTTATAATGCTGATTTAAGCAGAGTTCCTACACGACACACTGATAGTAAGACAAAGAAAAAGAGGGCAATGAACATGTTTCGAACAAAGTTCACTATGTAGATAGCCTATTTGAAATTACTTACATCTTGGCCAGGTCGCCCTCCTTGAGGATATAGTCGTTTTCGCTAGGAATCGGCGAGAAGTGACATATACAATTGTTCACTGAAACGCATGTTGAGAATGCAATACCCTTCTTGGAATCTTTCTCTTTTTTGAACACCTTTGAAGTCTCCTCTAGAACTTGCTTGTCGCCGAACTCGCAAAGCTCTCTGGCGGAAGCATCAGGCACACATTTAGCGACTAACTGTTCCAGGACACCTGTAAAATGATATTTGGACTGGGTTAAAAAGGCATCCGTTTATGAGCATAACTTGGCACGGATAGCGGCACCACATTGTCCGCATGGCGATGACACGCGTCCATCGGTCCAACCTACGAAGCGTAGGTTCACACAAAAATAGCACAAATTCTAACACTGGCGTGTATAAAAAATTGTAACAATCTTATACAGTTTCACAAGAACTTACGATTAACAATTTGTCCAGCTAGTTTATACTTGGTTACAACCAAGTCTTCCGCAATAGTTTTCTCTACTTCTTTATCGTCAGCCATTTCTTAAAATTGTGGTTGTTGGCTAGTAGCATTGAATTTTGATTGGCCGGTTTTGGTTATAGTCACGTGATAGCAGTAACGAATCGCAAAAATGGCGGGTAAATCAGAATTTCATCAAGCCTCAAAAACTTCTACATAATTATTTACGTATAAATAATTTTCTTGCAAAGCCAACATCGTAACACAAATAACTATGAATTTTACAAATGATTAGCCTAAATAAGTATTTTTAGAATTATTGAATGTTCGATTTCGATACTTTTTGAAACTATCCGATGTATCCGACCACAGATCATATAGTTGTATGTCCAATATCCGACATCCGTTTACGTCAACCTTTCCAGCCTCAGAATTTCAGGTATTTTTAGCATCAAAACGCCACCGACTCTACAATTTTTTTTTCTTTTTTTTCCTTTGGCTTCGCACGGTTTGTGCATTCAGCCAGTATCACGTTTTCATCTTATATTACAAAGGAAACAAAGGTAGGGAAACGAAAAAGTATAACGAAATTAATTATACCGGGATTTAGTGATACTATCTATAGGATCAGTATTTACAACGAATAGAGTAACAGTAGCAGAGCTACCTACCAAGATCATCTTCACGTCAAAGTAACGTCAAATGTCACGCGTGATATGCGCGTGATCGTGATTCACGCGTGACGTTACTTTGACATTTTGAAGTTGACATCAATCACAAACGTTGACTTGACGTGAAGCTGAAGTATTGGGACAAAATTTTGTAAATGAAATTTTATTTATTAATCTAACTATAATGGAAACTTCTGAAGAACTATTGACCTTGCTAAATGAAAAAGTTTCGTTTGGAGAAAATCTCATTATCCAATTGGAGGCATTAAATGAAATAGACGGAGTTATGAAATTACAAAGGAAAATAAGGCAAGAAATTGAATTCTTGAGGAAGGTAATGAAACTACGAGAAACTTGCTACCCTACATTTTCCTTGAAATTAAAGCATAAAAAATGTTTTTTCTTCTAGCTACAAAAATCCAAGAAAGTTAAAATCGAACAGCTATCATGTTCAAATCTGCGGCACCTGGGTGCTATGGTGGACTCCGCTTTGCGGCCTGGCGTTATTGCTGTGTGTAAAATCTTTCACATTAACGACACTTCTAAATTAGTAATTGATATAATTAGCGATGAAGGCAGGGTGTGGACTAAAGGTGAGAAAAGAAACCTAAGTTCCAGTAGGAAAATTAAAAAATAAAAACAATGTTTATGATAATAAATTGCTTCTGCCCAATCCTTTGGAGAAACAAGTGTGATGTTATGTTATGATGTTTATTATATATTTATTCAAAAATATTTATGTTCCAGTAATTGCTAGAAATCCTAAGTCGTTATCAGCACTAAGTGCAGGCAAAGCTTCGTATGGAGCTCGCTCAATACTGGACCAAGCAGAGGATTATCTGGAGTGTGCCAAGCTATACCCATGCATGTATCAACCTCCGAAAGTATGTTTCATATCAAATGAATCTTATTTCATCATCGGACCACATAAGTTTTTCATCTAAATTTGCAATGATTTTATTTTATTATGCAATTTTGTGTAAATGTGTAAATCATGTTTTTGACATATCTCGGTACCCTGGGGTTCCGGACCTTTGGAAGGCGTACAAGGGGCCAAAGCCAACTCTCAGAGGCCCCTTAGACAATTTTAAGTTTTGAGGGTTGAGGCAACAACCGACAATTATCCCTGTATGCACTATGCTAATGAGCCCAAGTATAACCCTTGGTTGGTGCAGGACTATTGCAGAACATGGAAACAAAACATATTGGGCTATGGGTTTGGGTGGCTATAGTGATTGCTTACCTAGAATTACTATTGTTAGATTACCAATTTGATTAAAAATTTTGTATATGAAACTAGATAAAAAAATGCTCATGTAATTCAATTCTGGATTTCAGATTATTTTTGAATTTATGAGTGGCATAGAGGAGAGTTTGGCTAATAAATTAAAAGCTGTTGGTGTGATAGTGAATGGTGAAATATTGCCAAACTCAAAACAGTGTGAGGATGGTAATGATTCTTGGGATGAAGAGTCCAGCGATGAGGACTGCCTTCAAGACAGGTAATTATTTTATCAATTTGATTTTGATGTGTTTAATTATTCAAGTCTTTAAAATACCACAACATTCAAAGGAGTTTAGATCCACAAGATACAAGCAACACTTAGTTTGTGGCTTACCGAATATGGAACATTACAGAATAAGTTTTTAACCAGTGCACAAACTGTAACCATGAATTTAGCACATCAATACCTTTGTACCCCAAGGTAGCGACATGATTCCGAAATCATGCTCTGCCATATATTTTGAACATGTAGGTATTGCACTTTTCTATGGAACAGCAAATTTTTATTTTTTATAATCGATGGAAAATTTCTATGCTAGAATCACGTGTTGAATTCATGATTGTAGTTAAAATTATTACCTATATAAGTATTGTAATATTTTGATAATAAACTTTATCTATTCAGTGATCATTCATTATAATATTATAATCAAAACAAATTCAGCATTTATCTATCCATTACTCAGTGTGATAAAATCTTTATTCTGCTTGGACTTATGATGTGAAAACTCAATCAAAAACAAAGTTTTTTTTTTTCTTTCAAAACCAATAGAGCACTTTTTCAAGAGAATTGTTTGTTAACTTATCTGTTCTCTTACTTTCAGGCAAGAATCATCATTAAAAAAAATGTCAGAGTGCATGGATAACCATCAGGAAATTAAAACATTGAACCTAGATGTGACAGCAATGATGGCATACGTGAGCAACATGACAAACGGACACTGCAATTATGTGTTTAAACAAGAAGTACTCACTCAGCAATCTGCATGGGAAGCCGAGAGACCAGTCAAACCAGTTTTAGAAAAATTATTTAAAGGTAAGGACAGTGAATGTGAACGAAGCAAAAGAATTATCTAAGGAACACCACCTGTGTTCTGTAGTTTCTTCCTACCCCTAAGGGAAGAAAGCGTGAGTTTATGTAGGTATTTAAAGGTAATTTTGATAAAACAACCAGTGTAGTCCCCTGGATGTATAATTTTAACACTGCACTCCTGTTATGCTGCTATTGTCCAGATTTTAAATAATTCTCATAAATTGACTTTTTTTTAGATAAGACATTAGTATGCTGCAAAACAGCTTGGGAAGACTTTGAGAAAATTGTAAATAACCTAGGTGGGGCAATGGAGATCAAAAGAACAGAGGAACTGAAGAACATGGTCAGAGTGTATCCTGATGACTATGGTGGTAAGTAAACTATTAAAGTACCATACGTTTACTATTAAGTACCGTACGATCCAAATAAGGGTTATCCCAACAACAAAGCACTGTTCATGCTCTGCTCTGCTGTCGATTACGTACACACAGATGAGGAAATAAGGGAAAATACAGGTGGGAGGCGTCGTCGGCGGGGTATTTTCTCGGATTCGTATTTGACGCAGTGTGCTCTTAGGCGAGTCAGGAACCAGACCAGGTGCCGTATTATGACGGTTTAGTGCCATCATGATTCCAGTGTAAGAGAGAGAGACGGAACATGACCAATAGCACCATCCCTTATCCGGACTGGAATCATGATGTTATTAATACTTCGTAACACAGCAGTGTCGTGCTGGTCCCATTGTTTGTGTGGAGAGATCTTTTTGTTTTTGTTAAATTAAAGATGTGCTTTCAATTGTTTCCAGGCGAAGATGATTATCCAAGAAAGAATTTAAAAGTTAGAGGACATGTTAGATTAAGATCCAAAATTATATTTAATTTTGGACACAGGATGAAGGCTCTCACTGTTTCTGCCAATGAAGGGTTTGTCAGAGCTGCCATGCAACAGGTAATGTATCAATAATAAAAACTTAAGAGGTGTTGTGGGACAGCCAGTTGAAACAAAGTTCCTTTTTGCTGTATATTATGTATTAAATAACAGGCACAGTGAAATAAATTAATGTTTAAGTAAATGAAAATACTACTAGTATAGCAAAAGTGTCATAAGCGTCAAAATATTACGCTTGATTAGGTCTAGCTCTCATTCGCCAAGTGTGCAGGCTATAGTGTGCGATAAGGAACTTCATTCCAATAAATTTTGTATTGCAGTTAGTATGGTTTCTTAACATTTATAAATACATATTATCATTTCAATTTCAGGGCATAACCTACGCGTCATTTGTTCATGAATCAAGAGCCTTGACAGAAGGTAAAGAGCCAACAGCTACAAAAATCTCATTATGATACATTTTAATTTTTAGTTTAACTTTCCAATTCCAATTATTAATCAAGTGTGAACAACTCTATGAATAGTATGTTATTTTTACTCTAGTTTAACATAATAATTTTTCAGCATTACTTTGGCCATTGGCGCCGATTCCCGCGTTCACAATCTAAACTAAATTTAAGTTCAGTGCATCTTTTTCTTTCTGTTTCATGAAGAAAAGTACAGAAGATAAATATTAGTTTAGTTTAGTCCTGTCAAATTAAGATGCTCGATAGAGAAGTTTAGACGTGATTAAAAAATTGGCTACTAAAAATACGTCAATTAACGTCAGGCGCTGACTAATTTGCCAGGACTAGACTAATGTTTATCTTCTGTCCTTTTCTTAATGAAATAGAAAGAAAAAGATGCACTGAACTTAAATTTAGTTTAGTTCGTGAACAAGGGAATGGGCGCCATTGTACAGACGCCAGCACATCAAACTACCCGAGACTGTCAGATTTTCCCAATCAACTTTGAACCTTATGCTTTAGCGATTAAGTTGAAAATCTATTAAAGAAATCTGACAGAGTGTAGTAGCTTGATGTGCTGGCGTCTGTACATACGTTTTAAAGAATTAGCACGATATTAAAAGTTAAGTTAAAAGCTGGGACAAAATATATTTAAATAAATTTAAATTTACCTTGATCTCATTTTATGTAATTAAATTAAAATGCACTAAATTACAACTGCCTCCAATGAAGTCTTTTATATATTAAAATAAACACCCATAGGCAATAATTACTTACTAAACATCTTTGGATATATAATTTTAGTTATAATGGTTGTTATTACTTATTTAGTTTAATGTTTAGATAAATGCTGATTTTTCAACAGTTTGACAACTTTTATCTGAGGAATAAATATTGCGGTTTGACAGTTTTTGTATAGACAATATATCAGACTTAAATTATTCTTTAGATAAAAGTTATCTGACTATTGAAAAATTAGCTCATAATGTAATAGAGCCCTGTAATATTATATTTATTATAGATGCCTTGTGAAGTATTCTGTGATCACAAATAAATATTGAATAATGCAATTGTAAGTTTTTCGATGAGGTTTTGGTACGTAAGACGAAGATTATTATGTTATTTTGGCATTTTTCATTTATATGTCCTGGGTTCCATAAGATCTTGCCGAGACTTACGAAAGCCATGTGCCTTCAATTTATGTCTTGTCACGACTCCATTGCTCACTTCTCATACAATAATTAAATTAGAAATCTAATAGAACTCCTCATTTGGCCAGTCTGATAATAAAAACGACGACTTGTAAAGACATTGCATGAAACCCGGTACTACCAGTACAAAACCCGCAAGAGGTAACTTGAGACCCGAGCGACCCCTCCCGACGCCAGCGCTGCTACCGCTCTCGTCATCAACGGCTCAGGCGACAGGCATGGCTCAGGTTAGGTTACTTACATAGCCCAAAGACTATAATAATGAGATAGCCTTTATAGTACCGCTACCGCGCGCGTACGTCATCCGAGTGTCAGCTCTTGCTTGCGGGTTGTAGTGTGCCAGTATTTTGCGTGCGAACCGGCAGTATGATTTTACCTCATTTGTTTCGGAACAGTATAGCGACACGATTAGAGATGGGCATATACCCGGTAAAATCCCAGACTTTGGGTAAATACCCATTTATACCCATTTTTACCTTCCCAATTTAAAAAATCTAGCTTCTAAGTTAGCTCAATATCAGGTTGGCACAAAAGTACTACCTTAGAAGCTGGATTTTTTTAGAGCTCTAAGGGACCATAGGCCTATGTATTTGATATTAATTTCAGCTTGATACCTCCACGTGTTACTGAGAAAAAGGGTTTTGACACACTGACAGACAGACAGACAACCAAGTGATCCTATAAAGGTTCCGTTTTTTATTTTTGAGGTACGGAACCCTAAAAATAAAATAATTAGTTTAAATTAAACTGATTTTATTTTTACCCGATATAAATTAAAATTGGGAAGGTATAAATGGGTATTTACCCAAAGTCTGGGATTTTACCGGGTATATCCCCGTCTCTAGACACGATCGCTTATCAATAATAATTAATCCCAAAAGACGCGGAGATAACAAGTAAGTTTGTGCAATCAACCTCGTGTATTAACGTTGGTCGAAGTAAAATATGTATAATTAGGACATTATGGAAATATTGCATCACGTGGCTTTTTCTGCCCAGCAATTTTTGTACCGTTTATGGCGTGAATTTATTACTTTGTAAATTCAGGATGGCAGCACTTTCCATACATATCAGTGCCAATCTTTTCCAATTTATTTTATACTACTCTTAGCCTTCTTTTACTGAAGCTGTTGCTGAATGATCTAATTGTTTTGAGAACCTTGAACAGTGTGATTAATGTTATTTGTCCTAAATCGTCTATCATTCATTAAATTGGGATAGTCGAGTCGAAAGCCGTCTTATTTTAATGGCAACTTTTTTATCAGCTGTTCTGTTCCAGTTTTTAAATTTTTTAGATGTCATCCAAATGTCGTTGTCAAAAATTGACGGTGACAATTTTGTCTGTTGCTTTTGATTTGAACGTCTGTAAAATGAATTTTGTATTTATTTTAAAACAATGATTTAGCATTTAAAATGGCTAATTTGGATACAGAAGTTATTGATACTCAATTTGTAGCCGAAAATATCGGCTTCTTAGATAACTGCTTCGATAATTCATTCATATTACAAACTTCTTTGCAAGTTGTAAAAGAACACGCTTCAGAACAAAATGATGCAGAATTAAAAAGAAGCAAATTATGTAAGAAGATTAACAGTTATTCACAAATAAACACAATTTTAGAAGACTCAACCCACAACAATCCAGTGATATCTCAAATACAAAGGAGTAATAATAAAAAGTTAAGAGACTGGGGATTACCTTTAGAAATAGCAAAAAAATATGAAGAACGAGGCATTACAGAAATGTTTGAGTGGCAGGTTACTTGTTTGGGTAACTCAAAGGTACTTTTTGACTGCTGTAACTTAATCTACTCAGCCCCCACATCTGCTGGCAAAACTCTTGTTGCAGAAATACTAACAATAAAAACTATTTTGGAACGTCAAAAGAAGGTGATTATAATTTTACCATTTGTTTCAATAGTTAGAGAGAAAATGTTTTATCTTCAGGACATACTGTCAAGCTCAGGCATTCGAGTGGAGGGGTTCATGGGATCTCAGTCCCCTCCTGGGGGCTTACAGGCTGTCCATGTTGCCATATGTACCATTGAGAAAGCAAACAGTCTAGTAAACAAACTATTAGATGAAGGTAATATAACAGAGTTAGGAGCTATCATAGTGGATGAATTGCATCTGCTGGGCGATCCCAGTCGGGGTTATATTCTAGAACTGCTTTTAACTAAAATTAAATATGTGTCATCCAATTCAGATGATGTACAAATACAAATAGTGGGTATGTCAGCTACATTACCCAATTTAGAGAGTCTAGCTAACTGGTTGGATGCGGAGTTATTCATCACACACTTCAGACCAATCCCTCTTGATGAGTACTGTTTGGTGGGGAATAAATACTATGATAAACAAGGAGCTTGTGTTAATACTATAGACATGAGTTTAACTGCTGAAGGAGATAATGTTCTAAAGATATGTTTGGAAACTATTAAAGGTGGATGCTCAATCCTCATATTTTGTATGACCAAGAATTGGTGTGAAAGTTTAGCGCAGTCTGTATCATCATCATTTTATAAACTAGGATGTGAGGACAGTGAGGCTGGCTCTGTTTTAAGAAGTCAGCTCAAAACTGACAATATTTTAGAAGTTCTTGAACAATTGAAGAATTGTCCAGTTGGATTAGACCAAGTTTTAAAGAAAACAATATCATTTGGTGTTGCTTACCATCATGCTGGACTGACATTTGATGAAAGGGACATTGTTGAAGGTGGATTTAAGTCTGGGGCGATCAGAGTCTTGGTAGCAACATCTACACTGAGTTCTGGGGTGAACTTACCTGCTAGAAAAGTTATCATTCGGTCACCTGTGTTTCAAAGACAACCAATAAATATCTTGACATACAAACAAATGATTGGTAGAGCTGGCAGAATGGGCAGAGACACAAAGGGTGAGAGTGTCTTGATATGCACAGAGGCTGAGAAGAAAATTGGGTTTGATTTAATGATGGGCACTTTAGATCCAGTCAAGAGTTGTATTGAAAGTGAAGATAAATATATGAGGGCAGTCCTAGAAATGATAGCTAGCCAAGTGTTGTCTACAAAAGAACAGCTAGATTTGTATTCCAAATGCACTTTGCTTTACAATCAACAGGACAAATCAGCTACACAAAACTGTCTGCTAGAAAATACTTTAGAGGAGTTAAAAAACTTCGAGTTAGTAAGAATTCAAACTGAAGGAGATGAAGAGCATTTCATTGCTACTCCATTAGGAAAAGCTTGTCTCTCATCATCAATGGCTCCAAATGATGGATTGTCTTTATTTTGTGAGCTGCAGAAGGCTCGCCAGTGCCTAGTGTTGGAGACAGACCTACATCTTATATATTTGGTGACACCTTACAGTGTGAGTAGTCAGTGGGGCAACATAGATTGGATACATATGCTGACTCTCTGGGAGTCTCTCACAAAGGCCATGAAGAGGGTGGGGGAACTGGTGGGTGTACAAGAGAGCTTTATAATAAGATGTCTGAGAGGTGGTCACAAGCCAAGCAACATACAAAATAAAGTGAATATACACAAAAGGTATATCTTCAATTTAAATATGAAATTATATACATTACTGAATACAGTAGACTGTATTTTAATTAATTATATTTTCTATTTAAGGTTTTATACTGCCTTAGCATTACAGGACCTAGTAAATGAGATTCCATTAGCAGAGGTAGCAATTAAGTTCCAATGCGCGCGCGGCTTCCTGCAGAGTCTTCAACAAGGAGCTGCGACTTTTGCTGGTGAGTGCAGTTTTTTCGTTAAATGTTTTTCAGTTCCGTACCCGAAGCTACGAACTGCACCCTATCAGTTTCTAAATAATAATAATATTTCTTTTATTCAGATAACTGAGATCTAATGTGTTAGTAATTACAACAATGACTTACAACTATTGTTAGTAAAGTGACACAATATGACATTACTTTGTCACAGTCCTCACCATTTTTTTTTTTATTGGAGAGGTAACATCCTCCCCTATTATTTTGAGGATGCTGTTGCTAGTTTCTCGTACTCTGCTTAGTAGAGATGCAGTTTTATTGCGAATCACCTCACGAAATCCATTGGTTCGATTCTGCACAAACATTTCTGAAGCTTTACAAAAACGAGGCCTTTGCAACAGCATCCTAAAAATATTATTATACTGGACGCGCAGTGCGTCCATAGCTCTTTTGCCATAAGCGACCCACAGGTTTCCCGTGTAGAAACTTTGGCAATATGCTTTAAAAAGTTTGATTTTGACATGTGCACTACATCGGGAGAATCTGCATGCTAGCATATCGGACCGATAGCGCCCTGCGCTCCCTTTCAATATCTACATTGTCCTTAAGGTCAGCGGTAAGGAAGTCCCCTAGGTACTTGATAGAATCGACCTTATTTAGTTTCGAGCCACTTAACATAATGGCAGGTATACTTTCAGAGCATTTGCCACCAGTCTTAAAGACCATGTATTTACATTTCATAACATTATATAACAATCCGTGTCTAGCCGCATAAACCTCACATCGCTTCAGTAACCCTCCTATATATCGTGCAGTAGGGCCCAGCAGCACCATATTGTCTGCATAGCTTATGTTATTTACAGTAACACCACCGCCCGTGCATCTGACATGCATGCTGCTAAGCTCCACTAGTAAGTCATTTACATACAGGTTGAAGAGCCGTGGGGACGTCAACCCTCCCTGTATCACACCGCACTCCAACCTCATTCATCATTCCTCATTCCTCATTCTAAGCCTACGCTGTCTATTTATTTGTCTGCCAGAGCTGTATCTTTCGAACCCTAATAGCCAGTAATTTTTTTTACCGATTTACACAAACAGGACAAACAGATCAAAAATTATGAAAAGACAAAAAGACTCACTCACTTTTACCTTACCCAGAATTTCTAGTGTAACTATAGGCACTATAACGGCAAATAATAAAAAGAAGACAAAGTATAACCGTTTTCGTGGTACGGAACCCTTAGTGTGAACCAAAGTTGGCCAGTTTAAAAAAAAATTGGATATAATTAATTCCCAATCCATTTTTAGGTATGGTAACAGCATTTTGTCGACAATTGGGGTGGAAAAATATGGAAATGTTAATATCACAATTCCAAGACCGTTTACATTTTGGGATTCACTCTGAACTGCTAGAATTAATGAAATTACCATCTCTCAATGGTATGAGAGCCCGAACACTTTTCGATGCAGGCTTTGAATCAATTTCCAGTATTGCATCAGCTGATGCAAATACGATAGAAAATATTCTTCACAAGTCAGTACCTTTTCAAAGTGAAAAGGAAAGAGATGATGACGACAGTGATGATATCAGGAAACGCAATAAGATTAAAAGTATTTGGATTACGGGCTATTGTGGTATCACTACTAAAGAAGCCGCCGAGAATCTTATTACGGAAGCTAGAAAATATTTATCTCTTGAAATAGGTGTTGTAGAAATTAAATGGGATTCTAAATCTGCAGCAATTCCTCATACTCCAGAAAGTACACAAAATCAATATGTAAATAATAGTCTAAATGGAATATTAAGTCTTAAGAATCAAATCACTGATGAGGAAGAAGTAAGTCGGCTTACTAACACGCAAGCAAATATAACAAAAAACAATACCACTAACAAAATCATAGAAACGAATCACCAAGTAGCTAAAGAGCAAGAAGTTGAAGAAATAAATAATAGTGCTAATTTTGATAGTGTTTCACAAACAAAAAGTTTAAATTATGAAACCAACGCTTTAAGTTTTATGGATAAAAATGAGTTATCCAAAACAAGTGCCAACATTTCAAAAGATCTCGGCAATAAAAGTGAAAATAACAGTCCAAGTTTATCAAACGATATTATATGGGATTCTTTAAATTTCACTGAAGCTGGTTTAGATAATTTGACTAAGCTGCGCACATCTGATAAAATGTTTTCTCCGAATATTAGTTTTGGTGAAGTTGAAGAAAGATCTGCTAAATCAGATAAAATCAATAAGTCAGATATTCTGAGTTCGTCTACACATATGTCGACAAAAGACATAAGTTTATTTTCCTCAGATGGAGATAATTCTAGTTTATTTGAAGAGAGTTTGCGTATAGACGTGATACCCAGTAAATTGCTCGACAAAGAACCAACTATATTGTTAAGGCAAGAAACAGCTTTAGATTATGCTAATATTAACTCCAATACAATTTTAAATGCATTTAAATCCACATTAGTTGAGACTAAAAGTGAAGACGATGATGAAAACGAAGATATGAAATTGATTTATGAAGACGATAACATCATAGAAAGAGAAGTTGCCAAGTTTGAAAACGATCGAATTGCAGCTAGTAGTAATCTAGTTAATAAGAATCTTGTGGCTTTCAAACGCAGAAAAACCTCGTTCAAAGAAACACAACCTGTGATAAAAAAGAAAAAAGGAAATTTTTCAATCCAAGACGACATGAAATTAATAACTAAAGACAATGTATGCATTTTACCAAAGATAAATTGTTCTTTATCCAAACATTTTTGGATCGAATTTGATCAATATAAAGTTGATTGTTATGTTTTAAGAGGAAATGATATTATTGACAATTTACATATAATTCAAAGTGTAAAAACTGCATCTGTTCATTTGGTTTTGAAAAAAAATAAAATATCCAGTAATGAAATTATAGGAAGCAACATAGTTGGTTTTCATAAGCCTGTTCGGAAAGTCGAGGAAAGAAATGAAGATTGCCCTATAAAAGGGATAGTTATGTATTTAAATCGAGGAACAAGTATTTTTTTAGACTTTACATCTTTGGATAGTATGCAAATGATCATGAATGTAGTGCGTAGCTGGTTTAAGAAAAACACGTTAAATTTAAAACTTTTGTGTTCGAAAACGGTGAACGTTTACCTAAAACGGTGGCTTGGCATAAATGTATCGACGAACTGTGTCGATATATCTTTAATTGAATGGTTGATAGATAGCAGCGAAAAAATACCGGACGTTGATTATCTAGTAAGTGATGGAAATATTTTTAAACGCACTACGCCTTTTCTTTTTCATTCATCACTAAAACTAAATTTTGTATTGTAGACTAAAAAGTATTGTGGAATAGAGCTTACAAAAGCGCTGTTAAAAGTCGGCAATCAGAAAAAACGATTGAGGAATTTAGATACGTCGGAAAGTTTGTGCTTGAAGGCCTGGTCGCTTTGGATGATTGCTGAGAATCAAGAAAAGGTCTTACTAGCATCTCTACAACCTGCTCAAAATGTCATAGGTATGTATACCGTGTTTTAAATTTTATTTTTATTCAAACTTTTTGTTTCTTTCATACATCTTTTCCTTATCAAAATCGTGAAGATACGTGGAATAGGGTTTTATCCTTTTATCAGCTCCACAGTGTCAGTACCTACTGGCATACAATCTACAAAATTTCTGAAAAATAATACAGAATGATGCTGCTGTCCCTACTCCCTACAAAGAACTTTCCTTTGTTTCTTAAGATACTTGTGAAACTCACGAAGTAAATGAAGTCTTCATGATTAGTTTAATAAAGTCCTTCAAATGTTAACTTAACGAACTATTGACAGATATCGAACACCAAGTCTCGAAGATTCTAGCCAACTGCGAATATTACGGAATCACCGTAGACAAGGATCTCGCGTCTCGACTTTTGATTGATGTAAGAAATTCCCAAGAAAGTCTGCAAAAGAGGGCGTACAAACTTTGCGGATATCATTTCAACTTTAACTCTTCGAAAGATGTTGCCAAGGTACCTAATAACTTTTGCAATACATACAATATGTGGCTACGTTTGTTATAGTTTTATTACATTTATTAAATTGTGCAGCGGTGTTAATTTATAGCATATCAAGTTTTAGGAAAGTTCGACTTTGTAGAGCGTCGTTTCCATAGATATAAGAAAGAAGTTTTGAAGAACTGTGAAGGTTGTGTCTGTCAGTTGAGTACAGCTTTCAACGTTTTTGTCGGTATATTGGCGTGAGCTAGCTGCTATAATGGCAAATAATGAATTGATGTTTTGTGTTTCTCAGTTTTGTAATGTTTATTACTGTGCATACATTGTATAGAATCAAGTTCCTCTAACTTAACAGACAGCTGTGCGGCGCCACTTTTTCCTCACAGGAAAAGCACTAGGAAGTGGTTAAGGGCGGGCGTTTTGGAGGACAGTCTTATGTAATTTTGACGTTAAAAATATGCTGATTATCAGCCTAATTTGAATAAATGACTTAATTTTGACTCATACTATTCTCAGCTTAATTTGAATAAAGGTCTTTTCATTTTGACTCATACATGAGTAGGTTTTATTGATTTGCGCGGAACCTTAATACTACTTCTAAAATAGCCTTAGTTACTCCTTATAACATCGGCTATGCTAGTGAAAGCCCCGTCAAAATCGGTCCAGCTGTTTCGGAGATTAGCCAGAACAAACAGAAAGACAATTTTTTTAAATCGATTTTTGTTCTAAGTACCGTTTAATAATTATACTTTCATAAGCATTTAGGTAAAAGCTGTTATTTTGACATTGCAAACAGACACTTCATTTTATTTATTTGTATGTAAGTATAGATTGTGATTATGTTTTGACAGGTTCTGGGAATATACAACGGACGTAAAGTGAGCACCAAGAAGAGCGTGCTAACTTCGCACAACAGTCCCCTGTCAAGTACTGTTATTTATTGGAGGAAGCTTAATTCTATATTGACGAAAACGTTGTATCCTCTCACTGAGAAGGCCTGTATCTACAGCGAGGGAGACAGGTAATTGATAGTGTTTAACCGATTTCTCGCATTGTTAATTATGTGTTCTGTGAGTTCGACTGATTGGTGTTATTCGGAATACAACTCAATGATCAACTAAGGGCGGTTTTGGCATGATGAATTCAATTTATTATTCCATATTTTTTGTTAAGTTTGTGCCAATTACCGTCGTATTGTCACATGCAAGTTTCATTTAACACATTGAACGCCGTGGTGGTCACCGGTGACCACCACTAAACTTTCTATATGGGCTGACGCTGATTCACGATTTCGGCAAATTTTACGCATTATATTTTATTGGCTCATACGGTTCAAAATAGTCAAAAACCCCACTCTAAATAATGATTTCTTATTACTATTCAAAGAATTAACAAAATAATTGCTGTCGCTCACCGGTGACCACCGTGGCGTTCAATGTGTATCCCTACAGTGCATGATTTTTCTTATCGGCTTAAAAAAAATACATTAGTCTGCAAATATGATGCCATTTCTAGAAAAAATATTTAGAAAAATCATAACTCAATAGAAACATATGTTTTTGTGCATGGCACATCATGCATTATAATGTTAATATGTGTTACGTAGTATCCATGAAATTACAAGATTACACGTAAAATGACAAATATGAACATGAACTTACCTCTACTAATTATTTCGACCCTGAAAATTCTATCATTTTAATTTTATCCTTTTTTTGCGATTATTATACGCCGCTCGTTAATCGTATTCAAAGTACCTACCGATTTGAAGAAAACATAAATAAATGTTTATTCAGATCTATACAAAATATATGGTACTAAATTCGAAACTCAAATACATAATAGTTAATCTTGTCAACACTAGATCACGCTACTTGGATCGATTTTTAAAATATAAGACATTTTTCGGTATGTCCCATATGTGGGACACTATGCACTGTAGGGTTAAGTAATTTAGGTATACTTGCTTGAACAAACACAGATTGGCTACGCAGACTACACTGGCTACGTAGGGTATTCTTGCTACACAGGTAAAACTCTGTGCTTTCCTGCTACGGACTTGTTACGTGCGACGTAGATTTCATATGCTACATAGTTCTCATTTGCTACGCAGCTTTCACTTGCTACGAATGTTTCAATTGCTACGCATTTTGCATACATTGCAAGTTGCAATCGCGCACGCACTTTCATCAATTCATACAAAAGTTTGGTCGCCCTTGGAAATGCAATCTAGGAATTAATTATTTAGGCACCACACTGAAAAAAATCAACGATCTCCCTTATGTAGTTCAATCCGTTCTAACCGGGAATAAATGAAGGTTTCTCTTAACCCAGTAATTTTTTTCGTAAGTGAAACGAGTCTATACAGATCCATGTTATGTCAGAAATGTTTCATATTTTATTAAGATTAATTAAACATGTAGAGTAGCGGCAGGCGCGGCTCGGCACGGACGAGCAATTTGGACCAATTGCGTCTTCACCTTCGACATGTCAGATTTAAGTTATCAATCTTGTTCACCTTAGGCCAAGGGTAAATTTCGATTTTATTTGCTCTATTCAGAGTGAAGGACCATCCCGCACAAACGGTGAAACTATTACCAGTTACAAATATTATTAATTATTTAGGTAGTTCTTTGCAGCGATTAATTGATTTTCCCCCATGTGTGGTGGAGTAAATCATTAAACGCTGCAATATGCATGAGTGTACATACGCTTAAAACAACTCTATTTGCTTAGCTTACGTATGTGTATTTAACAGTCTGTTGCACTTAATGAACGAAGGACCACTTACAACAAAAATATGAATATCAAATAAATTGGACTCACTCGCATAATGGGAATACGTACCTACGCGGTGTAAATTACAAAAAGTGTTTTATTATAAGGAATTTACACGTGCCCCTGCGGGTGGCGCGGGGGGGGGGGGGGGGGGTTACACGAAGAGTAGGGAGGATTAATTAAAGTGAGAGCTTGCCGCAAACCATAGGTATATTTTTTATTCTCAGAATAAATCCGTCGTACACAATGTTCACTTGCACGGGCCGGATCAGTATGCATGAGCCGAACCTACAGAATGTGCCGCGCACATTTTCAATCCCTGCTGAATACTTGCACAGTGTCGCAAGTGATGATGTTGTGGAGTTCAACTGTAGGAACATATTCAAAGCGTGCCCCGGCTACGTCATTGTGTCGGCCGACTATTGTCAGCTGGAAATGAGGATCCTGACACACTTCAGCAGAGATCAGGTGTTGATGAACATTATGAACTCTGATATGGATGTTTTTAAGTCTATTGCGGCATCATGGAGCAATGTGCCCGAGGATGAGGTAGGTACTTCAGATTTTTTATTAGAATCTCTTTGTCAAATAGGTTTTCATTGTTTTCCGGAATAACCCTGATGAGGGTATCAGTAACCATCAGTAGGTACTGACAAACTTTCAGAGTGGCTATATTTTTTTTTATATTATAACGTCATGTTTGTGTGTGTGTGTGTGTGTGTGTGTGTGTGTGTGTGTGTGTGTGTGTGTGTGTGTGTGTGTGCGTGTGTGTGCGTGTGTGTGTGTGTGTGTGTGTGTGTGTGTGTGTGTGTGTGTGTGTGTGTGTGTGTGTGTGTGTGTGGCTGATTTTTCAATAGTTAGATAACTTATAGCCGAAGAATAAATATGACAGATTGACGTATTTTTTCTATACAAAAACTGTCAAACCGCAACATTTATTCCTCAGTTTAAAAATATCTGACTGTTGAAAAACCTACGACGCAAGTCCCGCTATATTTAGCGCAGTCTTCTTTTCTTTTTTGGAGCTCAACATAAAAGAGCACTTGACTGAGCTCGGCTCCTCATTATTTTTACTTATAACTTATAACTTATACGGCCGATATTGTAAACATTGAATTATTAACAGGTAGACGATGATCTCAGGCAGAAAGCCAAGCAGCTTTGCTACGGAATTATTTATGGAATGGGGAACAAAACACTGGGGCAGCTCCTCGACGTATCGGAGATGGAGGCGGCAGTGTTCATGGACTCGTTCTATAAAACCTATCCGGCCGTGAAGCTATTCACTCGGTCGGTTATAGAAGAGTGCAGGGCGAGAGGATTCGTTGAGACGCTCACTAAACGACGGAGATACTTGCCCGAGATTAAAAGTGTTGCTGGAGCTAAAAAGAGTAAGTATTAATAATAAATTACTTTTCAGTTCATAAATAGTAATTAACGTTATTTTCTATGTACTAAAATGTGAAACGCCCATTTTGTCAATGAGCGCAGAGAGCCAGGCATAAAAAGAGCAGTTTCGGGCCTAATTCAGATAAGATTTTCTTTGCATAAAATATGTGTCAATCAATAATGTAGTTCATTATAAAATGTCTGCCTGTCTGCTTGTTAATGACCCGCTGCACGGCAAAGGCGTCTTCTCATTTAGAGAAGCCGTGTTTGTTCAAGACGGGTTGGCGATTTCAGACTTATTTTGACTATATGTCCAGCCGGTCGATTCTGTAAAAATCTCACCGTGAAATCATAAGTGAAGTGAGCACTTAATAGTGTCAATGCCTACCATTACGGAATGACAGAGCTAACTTCCCGCTCACTTCACCTAAGTTCTCACGGTGAGATTTTTACAGAATAGCACTGCAGGTTACCTCATGATGTTTTCAGGGGCGTATTTAACCCATTGGAGGCCCTGGACACATAAGGATCACGGGGGCCCTGTGTAGATAAGAGTAGATAAGCAAAATTCTAAAATGATTCAACAATTATTTTTATTTCTTTACAATCACAATAAATAAATAGATAATTGTAATATGATTTGGAACAGGAACTCTTAGCATTCACAGGTTGGTGCTTAAAATTCGCACTGCAAACCAATTATTTGGTCATTGAATCGGGTACTAATAATGCGTAGAATGGAACGGCGGCTGCAAAGAATGATTTTTATTAGGGCAGGCCGGGGCCCCCGTCGATCGCAGGGCCTGGGGCACTTGCACGGAGTGCCCAATGAAAACGAGAGGCCTGGAAGTTTTCCTTCACCGATATCATTAATGTCAAAGATAAACTCCGAGATTATAAGTGCTGCGTGTGTGTATGTGTGTGTGTGTGTGTGTTTGTAGTAGTATGTATTGTTTTTTCTATAGGCCTTAGTTGCCTGAAATAAAGGAATAAATAAATATGTATATGAACGGATAAAGTCATTGGTACTAAAGTCTAAAGTCACTGGCCCGGACTTGAACCCACAACCATGTACAGACGCCAGCACATCGAGCTAACCGAAACTGTCAAATTTTCTGAATCAACTTTGAGCCTTATGTTTTACCGATAAAGCTGAAAATCTATTAAAGAAATTTGACAGATTGTAGTAGCTTGATGTGCTGGCGTCTGTACATGAGAGGCAAGGTTTTAATCCGTAACCCGTTATAAGTTCATCATAACACCTATTTTGATTTCTGCACATCAGGTGCAGCCGAGCGTCAAGCAGTCAACACCACAATCCAAGGCTCTGCCGCAGATATAGCGAAAGCAGCCATGTGTTCCATAGACACCAGGACTGACAGCCTCGACCCGAAGCCTCGCCTCATACTGCAGATGCACGATGAACTCATTTACGAAGTACCAGAAAAGTACCAACAGTACTTCATAACCGTTATGAAACAAGTCATGGAAGAAACCGTCAAACTAAGAGTGCCTCTACCCGTCAAAGTCAAGTCCGGACTCACTTGGGGCACTCTAAAAGAAATCAAGTTTTAAATCATGAACTCTCTATTTAATTGTTTAGTCTGCATTCTGTGATATTTTATCGTCGTAATGTAATGTAATTTGATTTTATAGGCAATAAACTATAAAATGTATTATATTGCTTTTTTTTACTACGCTTAACGGTCGCTCATAGAAAGTTGTGTACGCTAGCTAGTACATACATACCTAAATTATTGCGAATTTGCCAACAACCCTCACTCGAATCCACTCGACATGTAAAAAGCCTTTCATAAACATCGCAGTAATCGAGGAAATGAAAAAACACGAGTACCGTTTACTCACCGCTTTTGTTCATGTCCACACTAGAATAAACGCGGGTGCATGGTAATAAACTTGCGGTGAGAAATTTGCCAAATTCGTACAATAGGTGGTTCTACTGCACGAATTTACCACACTTTTTATTGAATTTACCACCATATTTTAGGCACTTCTTGCAAACATCGAAATAATTATTTGCTTCTCACAATTCTCGAAGTAATAATTCTACAAATACTTATATTATTTACCTTTGAAAGTCAATGTATACGCAAAAATTTATGTCACGCACGCCAACGACGCCGCCGTCTTCAAATAGTTTTTAAGAACATTTTTCTACAATTAAATTCTTACTTATTTCACCATCATTATGATTAATTTGGTATGTAAATTCTTATAAATATTTACCTGTGGTAGGTACATGACTACATGAGTGTAGTAATTCATTATTTTGATTTAATAGTTTAGAAGGTTTTGTTATTGGTCCTTATGTTCGGTATCACAGCGCCATCTCAGCGGGCTTTCCGCGGGTTTTCCCGGTTTCCCGCAGCAGCGGTAGAGGTCGTGGGGTGCGCGCGCCCCCGTGCGCAATCAATACCTGCGCCGACCGCCGCCGAAGGCTCGCTTGTCACCCTCCGTCACGTCAGCGAGCCGACCGACGCGCTCACCCGACCACTTCACAATCCAACATAAATGATCTTTCATAATCCGTTCCCAAATGTTTTATCACTAGATCCTGTAAAATGTGCGCGCTAAGTCGCCAGCTCGAGCGTTCGCGAAACGGCTCGCGTGTTCCGCGCGTGTCTGCATAATATACCGACGATGTTTTACGTTTGAGTTTACGTCTGAACTGAAACAGCGAAAATGCATCTTCATTTCGAGAGAAACGTTAATGCAAAATGCGACTGCTCCATCCTGTCGCTGTCCTGGATGGGGAAGGTGCCCGATGAGCTGCCCGAGGTGAGTTTAACTCATTGTTCATTTTGATACTCGCGAAGTCGCGACTCGCGACCTAGGTCTCGCTGAAAAGAGAGTTCTACGATCGCCGCAATTTCGCTACGTATAATACTAATTTTAGAATCTGCCTACGTGTGTGTGATCTTGGCTATTTTGTGCGGAACCTAGGCTCAATGCCATTTTATAAATCAATATTTGAGTTACAGTATATTTTATGTCATAGTCACCTATTTATTGGCTGGCTCACTAAGTGCTAATGACTGCCTACCTAAAATAATAAGTCAAAAGCAATACCTGTGTTTGGCACTTAGGTACCTGCTTAAAATAATCCACAATTATGTAAATTTACTTTTGATAAGTAAGGCATAGTCCTGAAATAACATAAATATGGACGATAAACAAAAGACACATCACATATATAACATGGGAATACGCACAGGTCTCTGGTGTCCTACTTACTATACGTAGATATATTGTTCCATTATTCATTGTTTTGTTAGACAAACGTAACATAAACCGCCCTGCTTTCATGAATTTGTTTATGGCTACTGAAATAGGTTTCAAAGATTGCTTGTGAGATGTTCAGTAGCCACGCGCAACTAGAGATGGGTTTATGCCCTGGCAAATTGGGCGCTTTGAATAAACGCCGGATAAATGCCCGTAAACGCCCAATAAATGCCTTTTGCCTGGGCAAAAACTTTAACAGAACTTTTATTACATTTTTCATTCAAATTATTTGATTAAATTCATATTTGAGTGTGCAGAAAAGATTAATTGGTCCAAATAGCGACGTCAATACAAAAAAATTCGATTCCTCATACCTAGGGGTATTCGAAAATACCCCATATATGTTCCTTTTCCTGTTAATGAGACACTACAAAACTCTATACATTTTCTTTATCTGGTCAATTGTTTTCGATAATATTCTAGAGTGTGGTAGAATGTTCTAGGTACTTGTGATGTGGGGAAATATAAAGGCGCCCTCGCGGCTTAGTAAGTTTGAAGAAAAAATGGACGAGCGACAAGTTCGAACACTGTTCTTATACGAGTACTTTTTAGGCCTCTCGCCCACGGCGACTTTTTGTAGCGATGCTGTCGCGCTTTCGCATCGATACAGTCGCGATGCGGTTGCTATAGAGATGTAAGTGCTGTATTATACCGTTTGTATTGAAACGTATAAAACGAAAAATACCGTATAATACGGTATTATACCATTTGCTATGGTATTTTATTTTATGTATAAATCGATTGTTTCTGTATTTTTTAAGTAAATTATCTGAGTAATAATTAAAATACTGAAAATACGGTGGAAATGCACAGATATAAAACATGAAATGGTATTTTGAAGTGAAAATTTTAGCATCGTTGTGATTTGAAAATCAATAAAACGAAAAAGCGACGGTAAAAAGAGATAAACACACATCTATAGGATTTAACGTGCGAGAGAATGAGATAGAAGTAGTGATGAGCAAAATCCAAGACCAAGACCATGATCAAGACTCGGAAGTATTTGAGCAAGACCAAGACTATCTATACACTAGCAAGACCAACACCAAGACCGAACAAGCAAGACCAAGACCAAGACTGAGTAAGCAACACGAAGACCAATACAAAGACTGTCCCAGTCTTGGTCTTGGTCTTGCTTTGCTCATCACTAGATGACGATGACGATGACGATGACGATGATGACGATGACGATGACGTTCACGATGACGATGACGATCACGATCACGATGACGATCACGATCACGATGACGATCACGATCACGATGACGATGACGATCACGCTCACAATCACGATCACGATGACGATGACGATCACGATCACGATGAAGATGACGATCACGATGACGATCACGCTCACAATCACGATCACGATCACGATGACGATGGCGATCACGATGACGATGACGATCACGATCACGATGAAGATGACAATCACGATGACGATCACAATCACGATGACGATCACGATCACGATCACGATGAAGATCACGCTCACGATCACGATGACGATCACGATGACGATCACGCTCACGATCACGATCACGATGACGATGACGGTCACGATGACGATGACAATCACGATGACGATGACGATCACGATCACGATCCCGATGACGATGACAATGACGATCACGATCACGATGACGATGACATCGTAGATTGTCGGTACTGCTCTGGGTGCCTTCAAGCAGAAACCTAATACGCTGATAGTCGTGTAACACGACTATTAGGTTAGATTATTATATTATTAAATTAGATTAGAATTAGTCATTCTAAAATATAGAATACAATCGAAACTTCAAATATATTTTATTTATTAAACTACAACTCTTCGTAATAACGCAGGATCTTAAAAAGTGAATCAAAATCTAAAATACACAAAATACCAATAATACCGTAAGTTATGGTAAAATACCTGTTTAATACCTAGCCTTTTGGTATTATACGGTATTTTTACAACCATAGGTTGCTAGCTGTTTGCACTCGCTCACACCACGATTCTCAGTCGCGATGCAAACGCGATACTGTCGCGCTTCTGTCGCGATGCAAACGCGTTTCAGTAACTACACAAAAATGCCAGACTTGCAAGATGGACTCCGTTGAGGCAACATTAGTCACGTTGTCTTTGGTGCTGTTTTTACAGCACTCGACCTGTCTTTGTTGCACTGATGCTCGGTTTTCCACATCTCCACTCACGTGCCACCCTCCCTCCGTTCTCTCCCCGATGTCGTCCGACACGGTCGCGCGTTTACTTCGATACAGTCGCGATGTAGCGAGTAGCGACTTGTCATCGCTTCTGTAGCGCGTTACAAATGCGAGAAACGTGCGGTAGTAGCGATGCTGTCACGCGTTTACGAAACGCGGAACAGCCTCGCTAGAAAAAGTCGCTGTGGGAGAGGGGCCTCAGGCCACAGTGCGCGGGCAGGGGCTGACGCCAGCACATCAAGCTACCCGAAACTGTCAGATTTTCCCAATCAACTTTGAACCTTATGCTTTAGCGATAAAGTTGAAAATCTATTAAAGAAATCTGACAGATTGTAGTAGCTTGATGTGCTGGCGTCTCTACAAGCCATGCGACGGTGTCCCGATGGCTTGACCGTTTTAAATGAGGATACAGGAGCCTTGAAAGTCAGCCACGTTCAGGATGACCAACCGCTGTGAATGATGACGATTTACGCCGCGAACTGCAGTCGAATCCGGATGCTACCAGTTGTGAATTAGCGGAAGCACTTAACTGCAGTCACCACGCCGTGGAATACAATCTGCATGAGTTTGGGTATCGAAAAGTTTTGGCTCGGTGGGTACCGCACATCCTTACAGACGCCAGTCGTGCAGTCCGTGTCGCTATTTGTCAATCACTTTTGCTGCAACCCCGACGTAAATAGTTTTTGTCTGATCTGGTTACTGGAGATGAATCATGGATTCATCACGAGAACGATACACGTCGTGCTTTTTGACTGCCTCGAGAAGAAACGCCACCAACTCAACCGAAGCTGAGTCAAAAGAACCACTTAAAAGTTCTGCTTTGCTGTTTCTGGGACGCGCAAGGCATGCTGTTTTATGAACTACTACCTGGGGTAGCCGGCTTCGCTCAGGGAGTTGATATGAGATTGTGTGGTAGTTGGAATAAACTTTACAACAACAACTTACACCACAACTTACAACAACAACTACAACAAACACACACAACTACAACTTAACATTTTTTTTATTGAAAATACATTCTAAATACAATACTTGTTTATAAACAAAATTTTTCATTTTTCCGGGGTATGTATGTATGTATAAATTTTTAGAATGTCCTACTCAATGATCTAGGATGTTCCTGAATACTCTCGAATGTTCCCAAACATTCCACAACATTCCAGAATGTTCTTGAATGTCGTGGAATGCTCTCGAATACTCTCGATTGTTCTGGACTGTTCTAGAAATTTCCAGAGGGCAAAAACTCCAGCCGTTATATGTATATCAAAAGTATGCCCTTCTGGTAAAAACGGGAACATTCTTTACATTCTTCATGGACAGGAGATAGAGGCTTACCACACCATATAACTCCCTTGATCGTACCGGGACTCATTTCTAAGTTTTAGCGGCATGCACATTGCACACTTTCTTTTATAACATACATTGATTACACAATGAAACTATAAACGCTGACAAATATTCAACCCAGCTCACCAAACTATCTGCTGATATCAAGAAAAACCGACGAACACGAGTCAATGTAGTTTTACTACAAGATAACACTCGACCTCACGTCGCATTTCCCGGTATTTTTATGGCAGAGTAGTATATTACGTACAAAGACTATTGTAGGATCTAAGCCAATTACAAGACCACTTCATTTTTCATTTACAGAGAGTTAAAATTATATTTTCTATAATTACCTACTGTGATTTTTTTAACAAGACTGATTATTTGATTAAAATTTTAATTTACATACAAAATACTGACATCAAGTTTCATTTTAAGTTAAGTTCCTGCTTTATTTTTTACAAAACAAAGTTATTAGTTTTTGCGCCCAGTGATCGGGCATTTATTTGGGCGTAAACTCGTTTACGCCCAATATGCCAAGTTTATGCCCATTCTGCCCATATTTGTTTTTGCCCTCGACCCATCTCTACGCGCAACTGTAATCTATGTATCTAACGACGCCGAACCGATCTGTCGAAGCTAGTGGGTAGGGCGTTAAGGGCTCCCATTCAATTAACCTTTCTTCGGTCTCACCAGCTTTTGACCTATTTAATTCCATTTCTATGCATCGCTTGTCACCTTGGGGCAATTTGGACGCGCTACCGCGAAACATCCCATAAGAATGCAACAATGTACCTCGCGATGTGCCCCATGGAAATGAGAAGAAAATAGCTTTTTTTACGACTGTCATCGAAAGGAATGAATAAATAATTTTGGAGGGAAAACCCGAGTGCTGCTTCCGTTCCAAACTTCCAATGAATATATATTGGGAATGTATGTTTCATACATAGTTTATGAAGGTCCTTTATATAATTGGTTTTACCTATAGCTAAGGTAAATCTTACGTCTTTTGTTTTTCGATAGCAAAAGTTAATTAAGGCAACTTTTTTTCAACTTCGACACTGCACTTTGTACGAGTTCTTTTGCTGTAAGACTTATATAGGTACCTAATGATTGTCATTCCGATGTAGGCAATGATTTCTGTATCCTTGGCGTTTCTATTTTTTGTGTATAATTATTAAATGGCATTTTGATTTATCTACTGTACGGGCTGGCCGGCTCGCAAGACAGAACTGTGGAAGAGGGAGAGGACGGCCTTTGACCTGCAGTGGGAGAATCCAGGCTAGTTAGATTAGATTTTGATTTACAACCTACTTTCAGAGCAACACCCAATCAAATCTTTTTCTCTGAGAACCCTAAGCTATGACTACAGCTTGAGTGTTACTATATCAGAAAATAATTAATAAGTTAGTGCTAAGTGAGTACCTAACCTTAATTTGAATTCGTCTACATTAGATGAATTGCGTTAAAAGCTAACTATTTAAAATTCTATTTTACTCGTATCATCTGTCTGTTAAAAACATTTATTTCGTGAATTTATTCAGCAATTTCTTTCTACATAAGTCTGCCGTCGAAGAAATTAATTAATATTGGGCCTAATATAAAATGTTTGAGTCTGGCTACCTTTCGTATAAATATTAAAATTTAGCGCATCGAGTCGTGAAAGGTTTGTATTACCAATAAATATTTCTTTCACAGACAGCCGTCGTAGGATCGTTGTCACAAATATATTTTGAATGAACTCTTAGTCCTTATTAGTCACAGGCAGTTGGAGACACTGAACTATGAGTACGCTCCACGCTTGTGACTGGTTTAATGAAGTGGCGGCGTCTCCATTTTAAAATTTCCGACCGATTTCACTCTTTAATAATGTTATACATTAGTATAACTAATAGTAGCGCGACCCTCTAGGAGTTTCGTTAAAAGCCTTGTATAGATTTTTTCAAAAATTTCTTAATATTTTCCCCTTTTTCCTCAATTCTATTTTATGGAATCGTTCCTTTCAACTGCTTTTAATTAAGGCAGTTCATTAAGTAAAGTCAGACTGCTAATTCTTTTCGTATTTAGCCAAAAAATGGTCCTAAGTGTTTTAATGAAACTTGGCTACGGATTAATTTTGTCATTGTTAGGACAACGCAATTAAGTATACTCTCGTCTTTGTCGGGTCTACAGGACTGGTTTATGTGTGTTAATTTGGGATTTTTAACCCTACAGTGCATGATTTTTCTTATCGGCTTAAAAAAAATACATTAACCTGCAAATATAATGCCATTTCTCGGAAAAATATTTAGAAAAATCATAACTCAATAGAAACGTATGTTTTTGTGTATGGCACATCATGCATTCTATTGTGAATCTGTGTTACGTAGTATCAATGAAATTACAAAATAACATGTAAAATGACAAATATGAACATGAACTTATCTCTACTAATTATTTCGACCCTGAAAATTCTATCATTTTAATTTTATATTTTTTTTGCGATTATTATACGACGCTCGTTAATCGTATTCAAAATACCTACCGATTTGAAGAAAACATAAATAAATGTTTATTCAGAATCATCCAAAATATATGCTACTAAATTCGAAACTCAAATACATAATAGTTGATCTTGTCAATACTAGATCACGCTACTTGGATCGATTTTTAAAATATAAGTCATTTTTCGGTATGTCCCATATGTGGGACACTATGCGCTGTAGGGTTAAATCGAGAATCCTATCAATTTGAAAAAGCCCCATCAGGTCAAGCAACAAGGGTACTCAAAGCATTTGTAGGTACCTACCTAAAAAGGTGAGTTGCAACAGTGATTCAAAATCTTTCATCAATTTGTCAACCTGTAGAGTGATTTCCCAATAGGATAGCGCAGATATTGGTAAGAAATGTGTCCCTAATTGTCAGCGACGTATGGATTAATGGAGGGAAGGGTGTTGGATCGTAATATCTAGCTAATTGGCAATTTCGCCTTCGATCTCCGGTCTGCCGTCGTCGGGCCGGGCATGCACCATTACGTGCCTGTTAATTGCCTGGCTTCCTATTAATGTGGCCCGTACAAGTGAACATGCTATTTGTAGCTATATTGAAAATTAATTATTCGATTTGCGCAGGTAACTGCCTTTTAACTTTACATGTAAAGTATAAATACTGAAAGCAAAGCTACTGGGGAGAATACAATGGAATTATGTGATGTGGGTACGGCAACGAAGGGGTTTAAAAGATGTAGTGATAAAAATTTAAAAGATCGTTCTTATGGTTTGGTCAACATGATAGGATGAATGAAAGGCGACTAACAAAAGGTTTTTATAAGGCATAGGTTAGTGGAAACGCCGGAACATGGTCATATCTACGTATGAACAGAGAGCCAATTCTCGTAATTTTAAAGAACGTTCACAGTCTGATCTCAGTCTTAATCTGTCAAAAATATATCTAATTTCCCTACATATGGTCCTGACTGCTATGCCCAAGGTCGTGGGTTCGATTCCCACCTAGGACAATTAATGTTAGTGTGATGAGCACGATCATTTGTTCTTTGTCTGGGTGTAATTTATCTATAATATGTATGTATTTAGAAATATATATGTATGTTTATCAGTTGTCTAGTACTCATAGCACAAGCTCTGCTTAGTTTGAGACTAGATGGCGTTGTGTGAAATTTGTGGAATATTATTATTATTATTATATTATTTGTAATGGAAAGATATTTTAACGCCCACATACTAAATTAGTTCTCTACAATAGCCTAATAAGAAGCATCCTGGAATACTGCAGTGTGGTATGGAGGCCTCACTACGCAACCCACTCGCTGCGGATAGAACGAGTCCAAAAAGGTGTATCCGATGCCTAGGGCACTCAAAGGGAAGGCAATTTAAATATCTCTCCTACCTTGATAAACTAGGCTGCTACAAAAACCCCTTGTACCCTGGAAGCTCGAAGGGAGCTCTTGGATTTGAGATTCGCATATAAACTGCTCAATAACACCACTGACTGCCCACAATTGGTATGTAAGTTTAATTTCAGAGTACTCCGTAGATAACCTCGCAAACCTATAACACCCTTAGCTCCATCTCTTCGCCGTACAGTGTCTGGTGATAATTCGCCTATACCCCGCATGTGCAAACTCATAAACGAGCGCAGCGACCAGGTTGACGTCCAAGCAGGCTCAATATAGACGTTTGTCAGACGTAATTAGTATTATATTTAGTAAAATTATCTAGAATTTAAGTACATTGAGTCTATAAAATTAAATGTATAATTACAAAGAGCATTTTGCAAGTGGTGTTTGCCTGTAATTGGTTGTGCAGTTGGATTTAAGACACAATTACTTGTATGTTCCTATCTCTATATTATCTGTAGCAACTGTTGGTAAACCTTAATTAAATAAAATAAAAATAAAACAAAAATTTTTTGACAAGTTTTTGAGATTAAGTTTCGCTGAGATGAGAATGCGACTAGATTTTGAACGTTTTTAATTACGGGAATTGGCCTTCCGCAGTGCTATTCTGTAAAAATCTCACCGTGAGAACTTAGGTGTAGATGTGAGCGGGAAGTGAGCTCTGTCATTCCCTAATGGTAAGGATTGACATTATTAAGTGCTCACTTCACTTATAATTTCACGGTGAGATTTTTACAGAATAGACCGGCTTATGTATGAACGTAATCGAAGCAAAAGAAGTACCTTTGTAAGGATCGTAGCAGGTGGCGTTCTGTAGTTTCAGCCTACCCCCATGGGAAGAAAGCGTGAGTACGTATATAGGGTGATTGGTAATTAGTGATCGATACTTAAACACATGATTCTACTCATGACAACAAACAACTTTTACTATGGGACCAAACCTGAAATCGCGAAAAAAAAATCAGCTGTTCCCTACATTTGTGTTCGTACGAGTCGTCAAAATGTAGGGAACAGCTGATTTTTTTTCCTAAACCTGAACCTCTTAAGAGGTTGTTGGTGTTTTACAAATAACCCTGTATATGTATAAATACTTTTCTACGCACAGTAGAAACTCGATTATACAGCCCTCAGTTATCCGGACTATCAACCACGACCAATAAGTGCATACATCGTATGTTGAAAAATGTATCTCTTAATAAACATTCATTTTCGTTGATATGTACTTGTTGTTTTTAATAAACACATAACATTATGTATGTACTATCTACATATGCACGAAACCCGCTTTTCTTCATACATTCAATTATCCGGATTTTCGATTATCCGAATCCCTAACGATAACAATTAGTCCGGTTGATCGAGTTTCCACTGTACTAGAGTAAACGTTTCGGTTGATTGCATTAACATTTTCTGTACATGCACCATTTCTCATTTGCTAAACCTAGCTAGGGCTTAGAGGAAATGTTTGATGTGCTCTAACGAAGTGAGCTAACGGCAAAAGAGAGAGTGTGCAAAGATTTCATTTGCTACCTAGCCTCTTAAAAGCAAGGAATATTAGGAACCTTGTAAAATTACCCGTAGGGTTACTACTGCGGGTCCGTAGAACTGTTAATAGATTACTTCCGTCCTTGTATGTTAATATCGTTATGACTTTTTAAACAAAAGTTCAAGGTTGTTTCAAGTTCTTCATTACCACGGATGCGTTACTACCCCTTCGGCTTAACTCCCCTTCCTAACCGACGTTATAGGTACGTATATTTATTTGTTTAAGCAATACGTGCAATTAGAATATACTTTAAAGTAGTGTGTGTACCTTTATGGTTTTAAGTCCTCGTCTACAAAATTTTAAGTCAACAGACTCTTGTTTTCTTGTTGACTCTTGTTCAATAGTACACTACTTGTTTATTATTGTAAATTTAATTTAATACTAACATTAGGCTAAGTTATACTTCTACTAACAATATATGGATGTAATTCCGAAATAAAAATATTTGAATTTGAATTAATGCATACAAGTTATGCATTTGTTTGTACAATACTAACAGTTTCCCCTCTCGTGTTTCTATAAGTAAAGTGGTTTTTTAATAAAAAATAATAATTAGGTGCCTATAGTACCTACTCGCAATGATCCCCGTACAATAAAATGCATTTTCATATTCATTGTGATCAATTCACATGACTCTAGTTAGACTGCAATTTATAGGCAACAATTTCTCGCTGCACCGCTCGTTATTGCGAGGCCAAGGTCTTCATTCGAGGCTGGGCTTGTTAAATATGCGGTGCGAATAAAAATATGCTTTGTCTGAATAGGAGGAAGGTTGGAAGTTGAACCGCAACAACTACTATCAGGAGGGCTGGCTGGCTACTGGCAACGTGCGCGGGGTGGTCGGAGTGACGTTCACTTCGTCGCACGCGCGCCGCCCGCACGAACTGCCGTTGCGTACAAATTACAATTTGAGGGGACATCGATCAGACGTAAGTATTCCTGTTGGATTTTTTTTATTGTTTTTGCTTATTTTATGGAAAAAAGAATAATGTCGCGGGTCTCACAAGAGTTCAAAGTAGATTGTTCAGTGGATTCAATAGTATTTTTTTCCTGTTCGTAAATTGAAGGTAGGTACCATATTGGTACGTCACATATTGAGTCCCTTCAGCGTCTTTTTACAAAAGCGGTGTAGGAAAACTTTATTGGTTTTCTATTTAGGTTTGGGTTCAATGTAACTCTACCCGAGTCAACTTTGAGTCCCTGACCTGAAAAATTGAGTCATCCATTTGGGGTCCCTGCCAAAATAAAGTCTGCTTTACGGTTTTCATGACAAAACACACTGTAAATTCAAGTTTAATTTCATGTCACGATCTCGCCAATGGTCTTCGAATGTATGTGATTGTCGTAAAATGTCGTACACTGTCGTAATACTTAAATTGTTTCCAGTTCGCTGAAATGTGCATTTGGTATAAATTCCGTCCTGAACTACGAAATGACAGGAAACGTTGTTTGAATTATGCAAACGACACTTATATTGTTGTGACCTTTCGACTTATCAGGAAAGCGACATCTCAATCTCGATACATATCTGTGTATGTGACATCGCGTCCATCGCGTGAAGCTATCTCATGAAAAGGGCAAAAATCTAAGTATAGATTTGTTTGGACTTACATAAGATAGCGTACGTAAGAAGTAGCGGTACCTATCTACACGTTTGAAAGGTTTTCCTCGCATTTGGTTTTTGTTGATGATGGAAAACTTGTTCGCTCACGAGTCCTCAAGCGGCCACGCTAATGGCATTCTATGAATACTACAAGTTCCAGTGAAAATCCGCGCATAAATAATTCTGGCTGAAAATCATTTTGGGAGTGCTTACTATACAAAAAAATATTCCACACCAACAACGCTCTTGAAATACGAAGTAGATAGATACTGTTTTTTATTGAAAAAGGAAACCTCACCGTAATTACTGAGCTAAAAACTTAAAAACGTAGCAAACTTCCGACCTATTCACGTTAGAAAGTTGAGATTCGCGAAAACGTGGAAACTAGAGATAAGCAAGTGCTTTTAGCAGTTAAGTACATGACCGTGGTTGGCGCATTGGCGTATACGTTTTACAAAATAAATGAAAAGAGACTGCGGTCAGCCAAAAACAGATGTGAAGCGAGATAAACGTAGAGTGTAGGAACGTAAAGCCATCTGTTTACAATATCAGAATCCTTAAAATGCTCCTTAAGACCAAGTCGTATACACAGGGTGACAAGGGCATCAACGCGGAACCATGGATTCAGTACATGATTCTGAATTGCCCTGTATTTAAATTGTTTGTCGGTTATTTAAAAATAAATCAGCTATTCCTTACATTTTGACCGCGTAGGTAAAAATGTAAGGAATAGTACTTAAACAGCAGATTTTGGTTTTGATAAACGACGAAAAATTTCTGCGCTAGTGGGTCTTGAATCATGTTCTGAATTCATGCCTACAGTTTGCGCGTGGATGTCCCTGCCAGACCGTGTAACAATAGAACACAATATCCTCTTAATCTTCATTATAAATTATCGTGTATCTCGGAACACAACCTTTCCTCATTAAAATCTTGGTATTTATTTACGGCCTATTCTGTATCCAGTGTTTGAACTGTTTTTTTTTTTCTTGTTCTATACCTACATTTGTATGAAGGTGGTTTTACACCGGCGAGGTGAGGCGTGGATGAGATGGACAAGAATTGAAATTTGTATGGCAAAATTTCTATCCACGCCCTGCCTTAATACTGGTACGTACCTCACGTCTCATAATTGAACAATCACGGGATCAATCAGTTGAGGACATTCAGGCTGTTTGTCACAATGCACACACAATAGAACACAGCATTAGTCTAGTATTTTCATTGTTATTTCTGTCTATTCTGTATTATTGTGTACCTAGAATTGAAAGGTATTCTTTTAAGTACACAATCAGCGATGCTATGTACAGTTTTTATAATCTTTACACAGAAACTAGGTATATGGTGCTTGGGGTGCGGGTTTCTAGTCCGACATACTGATGAGTCTATTAACTAGCAGTACCGAAAAAGAGCACGTAATTTTGATCCTTTTGGAAATTCAGTCACGAAGGACCATTATTAATAAACCTGTAATTTCGCCCAGTCCAATTGGCTTGAAGTATTGATACAGTCATTAACAAGTCTATGAGCATCTCTCGAGCATTGCAAACTCGAAGTGCAAGCTATTCTCTGAAAACTAAATTTTGTAATTACTTCTCAAAGTATCATTTTGTAGCACTTCTCTCACGTCTTATGATATGAATTTCAAACTTGAGCACGCAGTATGCAAAACAAGCTGGGGATGTAGTTTGCACAGTGTTGTTTGCACATCTTGCAGACGAAAAAAGCGTTGGAATGAGTGGACTTCGTTAAATTCAAAAGGCAAAGTCCTCGAGCGTCTTACATGACTTTGTTTTAAGCCCCACCCTATCGTTTTTAAGGGCCACTCGCGGCTGCCTACACTGAAGCCCTTTTATATTTATCCAAGCATAATATTTGCAAAAATAACACTTAGGTCCTCGTTTTGTGCCTATTTATTCGTTCAAGTGTAGCGTCAACGTGTCGTTAATAATAGGCTGTGGCAACACCTGCAGCCGACAGGAAAAATGTAATTACCGAACTTGGAACTTTTTGTTTATCGAGTCCAAATAAACAGTTCAAGTACTGTAGTACTTCGGTGTGTTTGGTTAATTAATATATTTAATTCTGAAGTTAAGAATATTTTACTTTAGTATGCAAAAACTCACACTATGTCGTGACGATTAATTTGTCGTTGGACGACTGTCGTCTCTAGCTGTTCCCATTATGGCCCCGTTCCCACTATGTCGTGACGACAGATTATCGTGTCGTTTAAAGCGTCGTGGCTTGTGTATTTAAATGGAAGTGTTAACATATAGGACGACACGATTAACTGTCGTCCACGACTTTTTTTACAGTGACGACAGATTGTCAAGTCAATGGGAATGGCTAGCACGACAGTCGTAAAACGATAAAAAAAACGTCACGACTTATCGTAACGTAAACTTTCTTTTCTTCGCTTGCTTTCATCTTCCGCCTTTTTTAAACTTAATATTAAAATTTCTTCTTTATGCATTGTACTCGGGAACTACACACACTAGATCTTCAAAAGAACGTAGAGGTGACTGATGTGCGAACGCTAAGACGACTGCCAAGAACAGTAAAAATGTTTTAACGATCCAATGGGAACAGCTAGATACGAGAGTCGTTCAACGATAAAATATTTCGACGACACAGTGACGATAAATAGTCGATATAATGGGAACGGCTAGAGACGACAATCTTCGAACGATAAACTAATCGTCACGACATAGGGGGAACGCGCCCTACCTATATCGACTGTTTATCGTCACTGTGTCGTCGAAAATTTTATCATTGAACTACTTCCGTGTCTAGCTGTTCCCATTGGATCGTGAAGACATTTTTACTGTTCACGTCAGTCGCCTTGGCGTTTGCACGTCAGTCGCCTCTAGGTTCTTTTGAAGATTAGTAGTGTGTGTAGTTCCGGAGTACAATGGATGAAGATGAAATTTTAATAAAGTATTACTTTTAAAAAAGGCGGAAAATGAAAGCAAGCGAAGAAAAGAAAGTTTACGACGTTTTTTTTTATCATTTTGCTATTGTCGTGCTAGCCATTCCCATTGACTTTACAATCTGTCGTCACTGCAAAAAAAAAAGTTGTGGATGACAGTTAATCGTGTCGTCCTATATGCGAACACCTCAATTTAAATACACAAGCCACGACGCTTTAAACGACACGATAATCTGTCGTCACGAAATAGTGGGGACGGGGCCTAATACGTAAGCTCACACAGGACGCTCTTCCTTACTTAAGTTATTGTTCTCATTTACTGATTTAACCTTCCACTTCGTAATCTTCGTATTCTCCAATGGGACTTATAGGACTTTCGCGGGTACCTGGCCTGTTGCCAAGTTGTATTCGAATGTATCCCACAGTTTCTTATTCAGCACTAGCAAACTCCTGTTTTCCAACTCGCGACTAATACGAACTGACTTACTAGTGTTTTGCTCCACTTGACATAATACGGTCTTGCCAAAAATCCAGCTCAGATTTCAGAAATGTTCGAATTTGATGTGATACCCCGTCACCCTACGTTAGCTTCTTGTTAAACTTACATCCAAAATATACATAGGTAGTCGGTATCTGTTAGCAGAAGCTGTTGGTACAGATTTAGGTACACTAAGAGTACTAACGTGCACACACACTATACTGCCGTGCAATTCTGTAACCATCTCACCGTGAAAGCTTGGGTGAAGTGAGCGTGGAGTGAACTGTCATTCGCTAGGGACTCACTTCACTTATGATTTCATGGTGAGATTTTTACAGAATCGACCGGCTGTTCTCTACAGGATAAATTTTTAACCAGTGCGCAAACAAACTATGAATTATTCAGTTCAGTACATAATTCTGAACCCATCTGCTTTGCAATTTGCTCTGCCATACATTTTGACCGCGTCGGTATTGCACTTTTCTATGAAACAGTTTTTTTTTTTATAACCCAGCAAATATTTCTACGCTAGGGGGTCTAGAATTATGTGCCGAATTCATGGTTACAGTTTGCGCACTGGTTAAAAATTTATCCTGTCGTGCGATTTTGTAACCATCTCACCGTGAAAACTTGGGTAAAGTGAGCGTGGAGTGAGCAGTCATTAGGGATTAACACTATTGACACTGCTCACTTCAAGCTCACTTCACTTATGATTTCACGGTGAGATTTTTACGGAATCGACCGGCTGTATACATGCGACCTCGTAAATTGAATGCTCTTAGTGCGGAGCTGAGAGCCTTATGTCAAACGCGTGATTGGTGGCAGTGTGTGTAACGTCGGATTCCTTCGCATCCCGACGGTTTTCTCTAAGTGGGTGTAACTTATATGGAGCGAAGGGTACGTGGAATGTGTAATAAAATTGCGTTAGAAGAGCGCGACGGCTATAATCTTGAAATATAAGGTCAACTTTGGGAAGACAGTCTACGAGGCAAGACCGTCTGCGCGCAATAATTTTCGTTATTGAATAGATTTGCAGTTTCTTTGGCTATTGTGTATTTAAATTTAGTTTTCAATAAAGTATGAGGAAGTTGACCTCAGCCAAAGAAAGCTGCAAATCTATTCAATAACTGAAATTATTGCGTCCAGACGGTCTTGCCTCGTAGACGGTCTTCCCAAAGTTGACCTTAGTCTTTTTTGTACTTATATCTCTTGAGAAGCTCAAATGATGTTTTGTTTTGTTGTTCCACTTGAGTAGTCAAAGCTGACATCTATTAGTAGCTATAAAGTTGAACGAGACGCTTTTGTGTTACACCTACGCCGAGCTGGCAATACAGTCTTCAATTTATTGTGCCGACCTTCGTCCTTGAGAGTCGAATTGTGTTCTATCGTTTACGGTTTTCTTTTACGAGTTGAGGAAAGTTTTATGCGGTTGAATCAGTGTTGATGTGCTGGGACATATATTATGAATGCGCGAACAGCACAAAAATGAGTAAGTAATTGGGTTTAAAGAGTGTTATAGAATAGTCTTAGTGATGGATTGCAGCGGGCGTACATCATCGCTCAACCCAGCGTCTTTACTGCAACCGCAAAGGCCGCCACCAATAAATTACGTCCGGCTAACTACTGCGGGAGCATTGGCGGGATCTACTCGAATATTGAACCCAATTCATGACATTTCTGAACAGCAAAAATATGTATTTGATCAGTTTCTGTAGGATTACAAGCGCAAATAGGTTTTATACCGTTGTTAAAGTCGGATTTACTTAAGTAAATTACAGAATAAATATCGAGAAGGCTTTTGGGATCCTTTTCATTTTCAGAATTCCATTCTCTCCAACATCAGTATTTCTTGGTAGGTACCTACGAGTGTACATTACTCAAGAACGAGTGTTTTACTTAGCACTGCACCTTACTTAATTAAAACTACGTACGGCAATTAATCTCGAGCTGTCACTAGAGTGGAATCTTGGCGCTGGATGTGCGAGGGAAGGTATTCGCAATGTAGATGTACTCCTAGTTAATGTTGAAGTTGACAAATTAAAAAATTGGGGTCGTGTGTGAATAGCATCAAAAACTAGAAGAGCTTCGGTCGTTACGGAAAATAGTATTAAAACATACAACGCTCGAAGGAGAAAAGAAAATTTTATTGGATAAAAAACCGGCCAAGTGCGCACAATGAAGGGGGAGGTTCCGTATTTGGGATGAATTTATTTCAAGAAGTAACTTAACATTGTAGTTGAAAAACATGTTCTCCCATATATTCCAACTGCAAATGTAAGCTTGACGACTATTACTCGTTAACATTTTTCCATTTTATTTCCATTGTATACTACTGCCGTGAATTTTTCACATATCCAAAAACAACCATTATAAGCTTAATATTTTACAAACGGATCCCTGAATCGAAAAATGGTTTTCACACACCCTCAATATTTGAACGATCTATCCAACGACACTCATCATCATGGGTTAGACGAGAAAAAAAATATTCCCACTACGAGTAAAATAAAAAGTATTAGGAAACCAGAAAAAAAAAAAAATTTTTTAGATTTTAACCACTATGATTAGACAATATGTATATCCTTGCAAAATTAAATTTACAGTACCTACTAATAGTCTCTGAGCTAAGCCGCGGACAGACAGATAGACAGACAGACTGACGGACGGACGGCCATGGCGATACTATAAGGGTTCCTTCTTGATTACTGAACCCTAAAAACAAATTAATGTCCGTAGAAGATAGGTACACCCACCACTACCCACCCACCATACACAATTGCTTAATCATCAACTGCCCTCTATTAATTACAATTCACTTAAGCTAATAAAGGTGCTCCCTCACTAGGAGCATTCGCGTGTAATGTAACATGACAGATACGACTTTAAACATTACATTACAATACTACCTCCCTGACTGATGAGCATTCGCGTGTAATGTAACATTACAGATTCGACTTTGAGCATTACATTACATTACAATACTAACTCCCTGAGCCTGACTGATGAGCATTCGCGTGTAATGTAACATTACAGATTCGGTTTTGAGCATTATAGTATTACAATACTACCTACCTCCTTGACTGACGAGCATTCGCGTGTAATGTAACATTACAGATTGGGGGGCGGGGAGCGATCCGCGGCCCGCCGGACACATTTTATACTGATGTAATATCTACTCGTTTTGTATCATTACAAGTTGCGCGCTGTAATGCTCGATTTGCCCCCCTCACTGATGTAATAATAATAATAATACATTTTTATTTCAGAATTTGACTTCCATATAAAAAATTGTGTATTTGTTAGTAACAATGTTCTTAGCCTAGTGTTAGTAAAAGTAAATTAAAATTAAAATTAAAATCAAAATTAAAAGTACCTAATGCTCGAATCTGTAACGTTACATTATCGGCGAATGCTCCCGATGAGGAAGTTAAGATTTATTTTATGTATAACGTCCAAGTCAGAAACGCTGCTTTCTACTTGGGTAATCCTAGACAAGTATACAGACACCAGCACATCAAGCTACTACAATCTGTCAAATGTCTGTTATAAATTTTAACTTTATCGCTAAAGTAAAAAAAAATGTCAGTTTATGTGTCAGAGTATGTGTGGGTAGCTTGATGTGCTGGCGTCTGTACGTTCGGAAAGCCCCCAAGCGTAACTACGTTATGTAGTAATTAACTTGGATTAGTTCTAATCTAAGCAGATTTATTAGTGCGTTAATTTGTGATGTAATTAATCTCCTCATAACTTAGCCCGCTTCTGAAACTGAAAGCAGCTCAAACTTGGTGTCGATAATCGAATTAGGGCAATTGCCTTTTTTTTTTTTCAAGAACGTTGCACTCTCGCACCTCAGTCTCAATCTGTCAAAAAAAACTTCTACGTTTTGGACAAGTTTTTGACTTTGACTGTCAGTGAGATTGCGACTTGAATTTTAAGAGGGTTTATCCCTTAGAGCCATGTTGGAGATTCAAAATTGATGATTTCCGACAGACAATAAAACCATAATGCGTTTAATTTATAGATGAGATATTGACGTCATATTATTGGAAATTTTATAATCTAGTGCATGGCTGAAAAACATTTTCAATTTTTCGTATAGTTTTCTCATCAGAACCGTTTTTATGCAAGCCTTTTTTCAAACTAGCGATCGACGGTCTAAGCAGATGCGAGATATTAGTAAAACCGTATACGACAAACTTATAACAACATTACTTTATAAAAAATAATAACATTTATTAGTGCATGGCTGAAAAAAAAACACGATTACTGTAAGTTTTCATTCAAGAAAAGTATATTCAAAAGTGTCAATTGTAGCCACTTTTCGAGATATTAAACGTGTTAGTTTAGGATGAAATCTGAAATATTTATATTTTCTTTTAGACCTAGTAAATTAAGACATTTATGTTCTAAAACATGGTTTAAATATTTTTTTGATAACTTATATGTTTATTTTACTATGAATTATTTAGTATTGCTAGAGCGGCGCGCTGAGCGGTGGCGTGAATCCGCGCCGATTATATAGCAATACTAAATAATTCATAGTAAAATAAACATATAAGTTATTAAAAAAATATTTGAACCATGATTTAGAACATAAATGTCTTAATTTACTAGGTCTAAAAGAAAATATAAATATTTCAGATTTCATCCTAAACTAACACGTTTAATATCTCGAAAAGTGGCTACAATTGACACTTTTGAATATACTTTTCTTGAATGAAAACTTACAGTAATCGTGTTTTTTTTTCAGCCATGCACTAATAAATGTTATTATTTTTTATAAAGTAATGTTGTTATAAGTTTGTCGTATACGGTTTTACTAATATCTCGCATCTGCTTAGACCGTCGATCGCTAGTTTGAAAAAAGGCTTGCATAAAAACGGTTCTGATGAGAAAACTATACGAAAAATTGAAAATGTTTTTCAGCCATGCACTAGATTATAAAATTCCCAATAATATGACGTCAATATCTCATCTATAAATTAAACGCATTATGGTTTTATTGTCCGTCGGAAATCATCAATTTTGAATCTCCAACATGGCTCTAAGGGATAAACCCTCTTAATATTTATTTTTCCCCATGATAATGGCGATCGAAGATTCGGAAATCGCCATTAAGTACGAGAATCGTCCTTTACACATACCACCAATACTTATATTAAAAGTTACCATTAGATATGACTAGCACAATATCCGGTAGGATATTCGGTTGACAGACCCTCATTATTTAGAATTACTGGACCTCGACACACTTTGTCAGACTCGGCTTCGTTGCATTCGACGTAATTGTGCACATCCCTTCGTCATATGCAGCCTTCACCTTAAATATCCTACCTGGGAAATTCTTGTTTATTTTTTACTAGCTGTGCTTGCGACTTCGTTCGCATGTATGTCGGAAAACAAATTGGAAATCATGGGTTTTATTTTTTTGCGCGGAACTCTTAATTATTTTTCTAAAATAATAGTAAGCCTAAGTTACTCCTTATAATATCAGTTATCTGCCAGTGAAGGTCCGTTAATATCGTTACCGTTTCGGAGAGTAGCCGGAACAAACAGACAAAAAAAAAAAAAAAAGGTTTTTTTAAAAGTACCGTCTATACCTTCATATTATTATGCATTTAGTAAAAAGAAGTTATTTTGATATTACAAAGAGACTACTATAGATTTTTGACGTGTTTCGTGTGTCTGAAAAAAAAACCGAGATTAGTTTTTTTTATAACTTAGGTAGATTGTCCGCACATTTCTGAACAAAAACTGTTAAGGGTAAGAAAAACGGTCTCAGTGTTTATTTGTTTTCAGAAAAGAACGTATTATATGCCGCCGGAAAGTGCTTTTCGCAAAAACGGAGAAACACCCATCTATTGCACAACAGTTCGAATGATTAATTTATTTTTTTGTTCCTAGGTCATCCTGGTAAAATGGAATGAACCGTACCAGAAACTGGCATCTTGCGATAGCAGCGGGGTTATATTCGTATGGATCAAATACGAGGGCAGATGGAGCATCGAGCTGATCAACGACCGCAGCACCCCGGTCACTCACTTCTCATGGTCACACGATGGTCGGATGGCACTTATATGCTATCAGGTTTGGCATTCACATTTATTACCCACATTCCCCGGAAAGCACGTAAACGTTGGACCTGCGCCTGATCTCTCTCCGGTCGTGTCGGATTGACGTCCCATCGAACTATGAGAGTAAAGGAACAGAGAGTGCACCTGTGTTTATTCACACCCTTTGCAATATAATATCTCCTGGCTAATCTCCGTTGGGATTGGCCACCGTGACCGAAATCGGTCGTGAGGCTATTATTTATTTATTTATTTATTTATTTATTTATTTATGACTAGCTGCGCCGTAGGTTTTACCCGCATAAGACTCGATCCCGTAGGAATATCGGGATAAAAAGTATTCTGTGTCTTAATCCTGGTTATAAACTATCTGTGTGCCAACTTTCATCAAAATTGGTCCAGCCGTTTGAGCGTGAAAACGTAACAAACGCACTCACAAACTTTCGCCTTTATAATATTAGTGTGATATACCTACCGCAAAAATATTTCAAATCTCTACCAGTGTATGGAAGCAATTTCAATAATTAATTTAATTACCTGTTTTTAAAAAAAGCTAGTGCATTATAGTCTCCTCCAATTTACCCCGAAATATGCAATGGTCCTAATAAGATTATCTTTAAAAACTTTCGTAAATGAAAAATTGGATGATCGTTGACCCCATAGCCCCCAGGCACACACTTGACATTTTAGGCCTGAAGCCATTTTGGAAATTTAGCAGCCAGAATCATACTCACCTTATCAAGCCCCGGCAGACAGTTAAGTTACCTAGTCGGGGTAGCTTTGGGAGGGGCCCCTGGCTAAATAATAACCGCTGCATAGATCGATCGATCAGGTTAAGCTACGCTTGCCGCGGTTAGTCTGTGGATGGGTGACCATCTTTACATACCGACACCTCTCCGTGCCTCGGAAAGCACGTTAAGCCGTTGGTCCCGGCTGTCATTTGTGGATCTTTGACAGTCGTTACGGGTAGTCAGAAGCCCGAAAATCTGACAACCAGTCTTACCAAGGGGTATCGTATTACCCAGTAACTGGGTTGTGGAGGTCAGATAGGCAGTCGCTCCATGTAAAATACTGGTATTCAGCTGCATCCGGTTAGACTGAAAGCCGACCCCAACATGGTTGGGAAAAGGCTGGCAAGTGGCAGATGATGAGTCGGGGTAGCTTTGGGACCCCTAGCCTGGCTAGGCTCCGAGGCCGGTGCCTTGTGTGCCTAAGCGTAAATCTGGGGCTGGATTAAAATTGGACTCTTTGTAATATATCCCTCCTTCGAGGTTCACAAAGTGATTTATGTGTCGAGCGAAACCGCAATGTTCTTTAGATTGGTTCTTCGAATCTCTTTTTTTGCAGAAAGCTTCCCCATGTTATAAAGTCGATAAGATATTTATTCGTATGCTAAATTAAAAAAGAGTAAAACAAAAAGAAGGACCTATTTGATATCCCAGTTAACAAACAGTGTAAACGGATGGTGAATATATTCAGAAAACAATTTCAAGCTTATCATACATTATTCTTAATTTAAAACATAATTTTATTCCTCCTCATATTAAAGCGTCCTTCCAAAAGTTCTGGATTATTTTATAACATGCAAATCAGACTTAATTTGTATGGTAAATAGGTATGCGCGAGCTAAACGAGGTCGTAGAGGTAGATAGATATCTATTACCTAAACTGGCCTACCTACCTAGCTCTGAAACCTTTCAGTGTGAGCTCGTTATACAACAATGTTTGGCGGTGTCCTATGTACCTTAGCAAATTGGATGTATTCCGCTGCCCGGTAGCTCTTTCCGTATTTAGAACAATATGGCTAAAAAATAAGGCTTCGGCAATTGAAGAAAAAGCTACTTCAAATATTGTTGAAAATAGTTTTCCATAATGGAATTAATGTAATTTAGGTCTCAAATCCATCGGGGTTTGAAACCTAAGTAAAAGTTCAGAACGAATGCGTAGGTATAAATTTCCTACATACATATTTTTCGCGTATGTTAACGTCAACCTAAAATAACTTGTCTCATTTTGTTCGTCCTTTTTGCTTCACGTTCGCAGTTGACCAATTCGCTATCAAAGTATCGACACATTGACAACGTGTCAGTTCAATTCGCCACGTGATGTGCATCCACGTGAATTGGGAGCAGAGCCTCCGCTGGATCAGTCAAAATGTCGCAAGCAATTTGCTAAAAGGCTTCCCCCGTGACGCCGAGAGGCGAGCGCTACGTGACACCTCGAAACACAAACAAACGTGAAACGTGCTAAGAAAGGTGTGCCGATTTCGTGGGGGCGTGCTTCGATCTTGATATTACTCGTCATATTGTCTCACAGACTAGACAGACAAATACGTCAACGATTTATAGGTACGATACCTAGCGAGCGTCTAGAGACTTGGCTGTAGCAAGTTACGTAATGCACCTGTGGACAGGCTGTCGGAATAACCATTAGTCTGTTACAGATAGCAGATCTGTAGTAGGTGTATTTGTGTTCTAAACATATCAGACAAATATACGTTTACTGACATCTGATGTTGACTAAATTGTACTCTTAAAGCTTGTCATTATCTTCCGAATTGGTACGTAATGTTACAGCTATAATTTACGTCGAGTGACGTCTTCCATTGTCTTCAGTAGGCCTGTCTACGATAACTAGGACACACAGACCTTGACGGTATGATTTTGGCACAGCTCCTCGTTGGGTTCTTTTTATGCTAATATTGGCAGGCGACTGGGGCGACCCAACACGGTAACACCCCCTTATTCATGGAAAAAATTTGCAGTGACAGTAAAATTGTGAAATCGGTTAGGGACGATAAACTTTGTAGCGGCTGTGGGTCCAATCCAATTTATTATAACATCACGGTGATCGGGCACGTTATATGAGACGAAATCTTTCGGGTTGATTGATAGCTCATCTCCTTCGGTTTACGGGCGGCCTTTATTGTTAAGTACATCTTTTCTTACTTATTTTTACGCAATCGAGAAAATATGTTGTGCTCCGATTCCGTAGATTGAAAATGGTAGTAAAGAAATGCTGAAGTATACATAAAATGTTCCCGAATAAGCATGCCTGTGTTTTGTTCGTTACGTTATTTCATTATTTGATAGCACATTCATTTAAATTGCCGCTTAGGTAATTAAGTAATAATGATTTACTTGAAGCGTTACCTTCGTTACGTATTATTACGAATGAAAATGAAACATTAACAGCAATTACTTAAGTACATATTATGAGTATATATATTTCAGTGTACCGAAGAGCTTTTAGAACAATATTATGTTGTGTGCTGTGGAGCGTTATTTACACATCAGTTTCATTTCATTTACTCTCAATAATTTAGAAGTTCTAATAATAACAAAGCTTTTGCCTGACTAACTGGAGGTTGCAATGAATACGTAAATATTATTATTAGCACAAAGGAGGAGGCTGCATTTGACATTATCTTACAGTAACCTTTTGCGACACCTACGACGTCAGTTCGGAGAGTGGGTGTCCGATTGTCCGCTAAATATGATGTACAATCACGAAAATGAATTGTTAAGTAGATGGACACACTACATCCATTTACCGTGTTATAGCTATTTTTGAGTATCAACGACGACAGTTGTGTTTTGAATCATCGGAGAATATAGAGTCCGACCGAATTTCGTTTTCGGGTTTTGGCAATTTTAGTGCCGATATGTGTATTTTCGTTTATTCTGTGGCTGCAGGTGCTAAGAATAAGAACTAAAAACTGAGAATGCTGTGTTTCGTCTTTAATAAGTATCGGATTGTTAGATTATAAATATTTACGTCTTTGAGAAAGATTGATACTTACTGCATTTATTTTACTTTTACCAAAAAATAAAATAAAAAGTTAACGGCCGAAAAAATAAAATTGATCGGCCTCTAGTAACTCAATACTCAATATCATAATGTGTAGGTACTTAGATGGTAACTATATAATTTAGATCATTTTGGACCTTGTAGGGCAAAAAGGTAGGAGAGAGGAAGCCTTGTTTCAGGAGATAATTCAGTTGTTTTTTTAATTAACTGTTGATGGGCAATATGCTAAGCTATTTTTCCTAACACATATTCACGCATTAATCCCCGAAGGATAAGGTAGAAGTGTACCTATTATGGTACACCCACATTTCGTCATTTATGTTGACTACCTAACAAGGGGTCCGTGGCTAAATAATAACAGCCGCACAGGTCGATCGATCAGGTTAAGCTACGCTTGCCGCGGTTCGTCTGTGGATGGGTGACCATCTTTACATACCCCTCCGTGCCTCGGAAAGCACGTTAAGCCGTTGGTCCCGGCTGTCATTAGTAGATCTTTGACAGTCGTTACGTATAGTCAGAAGCCCGAAAGTCTGACAACCAGTCTTACCTAGGGGTATCGTATCACCCAGTAACTGGGTTGTGGAGGACAGTTAGGCAGTCGCTCCTGGTCGATACTGGTATTCAGCTGCATCCGGTTAGACTGGAAGCCGACCCCAACAGTTGGGAAAAGGCGAGGCAGATGATGATGATGTTGACTACCTAACAAATGTGTATTCTGTAGGACGGGTTCGTCTTAGTCGGTTCGGTGGCCGGTCAGCGATACTGGTCGTCCATGTTGTCGCTGGACGCCCGCATCACATGCGGCTGCTGGACGCCTGATGACAATCAGGTGTACCTGGGCACCGCCTCCGCGCAGCTCGTCGTCATGGACGTCCATGGAGCTATGGTGTCACAGGTTAGTATTGAATAGAAACAAATAAAAAAAAGAATGTATTATTTATTTAGCACAGACTAAAAGGCTCGCAACATATTCTGCAAAAATAAAAACAATTTTTGTTTTAGGGACCACTTCTGTCTGACTTCTTCCGAGTGAAATTTCTTGTTTTAACATAAAATATGTCCTATTATTACGCTCTGCAATACTGTGGCTTCCCATTAGTGAAATAATTTCGGAATCGGTACAAAAATAGTTCCGAATATCACCCCCTACATACAAACTCACAAATTTTACCTGTTTATAATATTAGTATACATAGATGTGGTCGGTACGGGTCGTCAGAAGCCCGAAAGTCTGACAACCAGTCATACCAAGGGGTATCGTATTACCTAGTCACTGGGTTGTGGAGGTCAGATAGGCAGTCGCTCCATGTAAAATACTGGTATTCAGCGGTATCCGGTTAGACTGGAAGCCGACCCCAACGTAGTTGGGAAAAGTTTAAGCAGATGTTGATATATAGAATTTGGCCCTTTCACCTTTTTGGGTCCTTTTACTAATAGAGACTTAATATGAAACAAGAAGACATGTTGCGCCGACCCCAAATAATTTGGGACAAGGGCAAGAGAATAATGATGGTCCTTTTCTCTTGACAAATATTAACAACATATGTTTCAATATGCCTTAAAAACAAGTCCTTACCAAAAATTCATCATTTTAATATTATATTTGAGTCATCTTTTTAAGGCCTTGTTATTATAGAAAAAGCTACCATTGTATATGTTTAGTTAAAAAATTGTAAGTATTAAAGTTAACAGCGGATCGGAGGACTATTATCTGTAGTATCTAAAGACCATGCTAACGAAATTTCGCCTATTTTTGTTTTTTCACAATTTCTTTTAGTTGATATACAACGTGTAACGTTAAATGCGCAAAACCTCAGACACCCCAACTGATTTATAATTCAATTGGCCTATTCCAAAGAGAACAAAAATCATTAAAAATATTGTAAAGGTTTTATGTGCTGTTTTAGTTTTACTGGAAATTCTGATCGTTTCTTGCGTCTGCGACGACGCGACGCTCTATCGAGGGAGGAGTCATCACCGGGCCGCTGCGTCGCGCTGACATTATTATTTACTATCTACGCTCATAAAGAACTTAAGTTATATTTGAAAAGTGATTTAAATTTATCCATCACACTTTTCCAGGCTTTGGAAAAAACTTTCGCTAACATTTCAAAATATTGAATGTTTGTGTACGCGCCGACGGGGTAACGGGATAAAACAATTACACCTGTGACGCATGTGCCGGCGCCGCTCAGACTAAAGTAAACATGGCCACTGTCACGTATTTCGCCCGTTCCGCCTCCGTGCAGATCGTCATTTCTCTTTCTAATCCTTAGGTTACGTTTAAAGAAAGAAAGATAGGTAGCATTATTGTTTACTTCAAATTGTCTTATTAATGGTACTGTATGGAAGATTCGTATTTGCATTAAAATAAAAGCTATTATTATCCCGCGTATGAGAAAATTTAAATTGGTCGACAACAATTTGTGTTTGTTTACTTAACTATTTTGGCGGGTTTGCGCATGTGATGGCTTGCTTGTCCTATTAATAAAATTAAATAGACACGGCAACGTTTTTAATGAAGAATTTTTGAAAAATGTGACCAATATTAAAAAGTGGTTTAATTGATTCTGCTCGTTATTATGATCAAACTATTTTTATGTTTTGCGCATTGTATTAGAGACATTCTACTTACACAAGATAAACTTATTAACCTTGCAAATGCAACTCAACGAATAACTACAGGTTCAACTAGTCGCGGAGGGCGGGATCACATCAATGGCGTGGTCCTGCGAGAAGTTCAAGATGGAGGAAGGAGAGGAGGGAGGGGAGACCAATGGCGGACATGTGCTGGCCGTGGCTCTCGGCAATGGGGAGATAGTGCTGCTAAGAGGACATGATGACGTCAGTCCTGTGAGAGTGTCAACAGGGCTGAGGGGTAACACGCTGGCCATGGAGTGGGCCAACTCCAGGGAACTGCTGGCAGTCGCTGGTACACTGATCGCCGGTGAGTTGATGATGATGAGCTAAGATTCATTAGTCTCCTAAAGAACCAGCTACTTATAGGTGTACTGCCGTGCATCGGCATTTCTTCTACAATGGGATAATTCTTGTTAAAAAAAAACAGTCAAGAGCGAGTCGGACTCACGTACCGAGGGCTCCGTACCACTATATATTCATTTTTCGTTTTGTTTTTTTTTTAAGTGTGCTGTTAAATAATAATTCAGAAACGTTTCATTGAGTTTAATCAACTTTTAAAATAACTCTCAAAAATTACAATAAAAAGAAAATGTAAATGTACAATATTGGCTCCAACTACTGCACAGAACGGCAACGTCGTGCGCGTACTCTCAAAAATATTAGAAATTTTAAACCAGCCGGGTAATTTTGACCCAACGTCAATAACGCCGGGTTAATCAAGCTTAAATGGTACTTACAAAAAAAAGTCAGGCCAACATAATACGAAATCTAAACAACCCACAAAAACCCCGTAGCTAAAGCACTCGTAGTCGTCACTGTTCACCTTTTCGCACGTAATCACCGACGCATCAGCCCGCCCTGAAAGGTTTCTATGAGAACGTGATATTGATAAATTGATGTGTTGAATGAGCCTTTCTATCGTTTTGATAAACGACGCATTCGTTTTGGGACTGAGCTTCGCTTTTCAATATGTTACCATATTTGCGATATTGTGCGTTGTTAATCTTTGGGTATAGACAGGCATTTTTATCTATTTGGGTTTTTAGGTTTATGTTCAAAGTTATATCAGTCATATTTAACGGCCGCATCGCATGGCACTACATTTTGAACGTTCACGGTCGAACATTCGAACAGGGAAGCAGATTGCTGATCGTTCTAAACATCAGTTTTCGTCAAACTGTCGATTGACCAAAGAATAGAATAGAATACTCTTTATTATGTACACCATATGAATTACAGCCGGTCGATTATGGAAAAATCTCAACGTGATAACTAAGGTGAAGTGAGCTTAGAGTGAGCTGTGAGTCATGCTGATGCGACTCACTTCACCCAAGATTTCACGGTGAGATGGTTACAGAATCGCACGGCTGATATAAATAAACGCTATTTTTATAGTATGAGTCCTGGTACTCTCATTTACAGGATATCAACTTATTGCGATTACCAAACCATTTCAAACAATAGTCTATTGTAGTCTTATTAAGAAGACTTATCGAGAGCCAGAAGAGGATCTCATCATTAAGTCCTAAACTCATGACTTATTTTCTACCATGATTTGACATTTACAGAAGCGGACGAGCCGGTGGACTTGCCGCCTTACAAGAACGTCGTCAAGTTCTACTCGGATGTCGGAGCTCTCATCTATACCGTCCCTATACCTTACTCGCAAGTCAGTTCTAAACATTATTACTACTTTGTATATTCATAAGCAGTGATCGGAGTAGGTAGATTGATTTTTGGTACTTGTATCATAAATACCCACAGAAAGAATAACATGGATAGGTAAGCTATTTTCCCGGAAAGCAATTCCGGTATTTCCGGATCCGATTAAATATTGTTAATATTGGTAGTGATCTTATTACTACTCAATTCAAAATTAAAAGGTAGGTATCAAAACTAAATTCATTTATTATTTATTTGAATAATAAAAACAATTTTTGAGCAGATTCCAGAAGTCAGTATGTACACAAGCGAGGGTCAAGTAGTTTTAACAACACAGTAACAAACAAAGAAGCGCACTCTACGAACCGAAGTAAATGAGTGAGCTACCTGGCATGTCGTCGGTGGGCGTACGCATTGTTTTGATAACCGGTTAGTGCACCACCCATGATCCTTTGTTCTGATTGGTCGCTGGGTTGTGTCAAATCATGACTGTGCCGTTAAAAAAAAATAATATAAAGAATATAATATTGCTCATTTTAACACAATTCCTACCTAAGTTCCGGTTTTTTTTTTGTTAATTATCAACCAATTCCGAAATTACGGAGGAAAGTCCATATTAATATATACTCCGATCACTGTTCATAAGTTAATAAAGTATGTAGGGGCATTTTGTAGTACCTACTTATCTATTTCTATGTGCGATTACTATTCACTCGGAAGGTATGGAAGCTTTGAGCGACAAGACGAGAATGTAGTGGTTAAAGAAATCAATATCAAAAGTAATTTATTCAAACTAGGCTGAGAATCTGCACTTTTCGAACGTCAAAATTACAAAAGACAGTTCACCACTTCCTAGTGCTTTCGCTTGGGAGAAGAAGTGGCGCAACAAACCCCCCAGATATGAGCTCTCCCCACACGTGGTTTGTCCTTATTTCTGGTGTTAACATTGTGAATATCACTGTTTTTAGTATACAAGTGTATATTTTGCCTGCCT
>OX451389.1:5827479-6074212 GCA_949629135.1 Eremobia ochroleuca
CTCCAGAAGTTCGGTAGTAAATAGTCAGTATCAAAATCGCGCGTTGACGAATGACGTCGAAGAAGTGTATTTGGAATAAAGATTAGTCTTCGATGTCCGCATTGTTTTGTGGATAGTTATTTATTAAGCTATATGCCGAGGCGGACTTAAAGCCTTAGGCATTCTCTATCCATCAACCAAGGATGGTAAAAAGATGACATGGCGGAGGCAGTTTAGTTGCAAAAAGCTGCAACTACATTGAAGAAGCTGTTGTGTTCAGTATCGCAATACATACAGCGCCCACTGCAGCGGCTGCGTGCGGATGGCGTGGTAGAGCTGCTTGAGCGTGTCGCGCGGGAAGTTGTCGCCGTCGTTGAGGTCGGCGAGGTTGTCGATGAACTCCGCGCACGACATGCGGCGGAACGTGCCTCCGCCGCCGCAGCCGTGCAGATCCGTGTTCAGCAGCATGATGGCGCATGTGAGGGTGTGGACTGCATCTGTGGTCAACAATTGATCTTGTAGTTTGTCGGGAAATTGTGAACAGTCTTCGGTGCAAGATTTTGGCGTAATGTTTTGTATTTGGCTTACTACACATACCTTGCGAGTTGAATGAGCCGGGGTTACACTCTAGATACCGGCGCGAGAAGTGCACCAGCACTCTCTCCCGCTCCTGCGTCTCGCCGCTGAGCGCGAAGCGTGCGAGGAAGGTCCGCAGCGCAGAGTCTAACGTGGTGCTGCTGAATTCGAAATGACGCACGTACTCTTCTGCTACCGCCCGCGAGAACTCGTTACTGAAGAATGAATATAAGAACGTTAGCATGAGAAAAGGGACTGAAATGCCGATGCCGAAAATGTGGTCAAAATTAAAAAAACGCAGGCAATTTTTTTTTTTTTTTGTTTTTTGACGCGTTCACGAATCTGACAAAAATAAGCAGATTTTCGATGCATTTTGCGGCAAAATGATACGAAACCAAATGTAACTAATAATTACCACAGATACAGAGATTACTCTTTCATCTACAAATGGTAGAAATTATTTATTCGAAAATTTTGGTTTACAATATAGTAAAAAAGAATTTCGGTTGCCTCTTCACACAAAATTGACGATATCTTGCTGACTTTAGGAACATTTTTCTTCTATTTAGTGCAAATTTTTCAATCGACAGATAATTTTTATTCGTGGAGTAACATTGAGGTGACAGTTTTTTTATAGAAGAACTGTCAAAAATTCAAAATTATTCCTCAGATAAAATTATCTGGCGTTGGAAAAATCAGCCCTAAATAACATAACTTTATTTATTTAAAAATATTTTATGTAAGCAGAAAAAAAGGTACCTAGCAGATAGAACTATCAAAGTGTTACAAATAGGCCCAGAAAATAAAATAAAAATCGACTCTATTTATTCACATATTTAGCTGTAACGCATGAATCTTAATGGATTAGAGTAATTTTACTGGTCACTGTCTTGATTTATTGCACAATTTAAAGTATAAATACTAACTTTTTACTCAAATGTCTGGAGACATCCGACTTCTTGAAGCCGTCGAGGTGGTACAATCTCTTGGCCAGTCGCTCGGCTGAGGGAATGTCAACGGCCTTGGGGCTGTAGTGGAACGAGTGCAGAGAGTCGCCGTCAGAGCCCTCGTCAGAACCGCCGTCTGACCCGCTTCCGAGCTCCTGAAATATTGAAAAAGTTAGTAAAAACTAAGCTACAATATAAATACACAATTATGTTGCTTCGAAGGAAGACTTGAACGAAAATATATTTATTTACGTATTCGTCGTCTTTGGTCGTGATTTCGTCAGTTGAGATTTTGGAATTTTGCAAAGTAACTTCAAAAATCTAACAAAAGATTGCCTGTCATTCCTCGAGATTTAAACAATCTCTATACTTACCTACCAAATAACATAAAAATCTGTTCAGCAAAGTAAATAATACAAACAGACACACATAGATATTTTTAACATTGACTAAAATATAATATGGATAAGGCAGTAGAAAGACACAGAGTGGTGAAAAACATAAATAGTAATATTATTTTAAAAAAAGCGATAATCTCAGACCTTTACCTGATATCCTTGATTCTCCGGTGAGTTATGTCCGTTTTCTTTTCCATTCTGCGTGTAATTACTATTGTTATTATTATTTACATTTTCCGTCACGTTCGCGTTTTGTTTATCAGGACCCTTCACTTGTATCACTATTCTATAGTCGTTGTTGTGGTCTCCGTTCAACGTGACGTCACTTCCGTGTTCGTTTGAGTATGAGGAGTTGGATTTGGCTCGTTTGTGGCAGGGTTCGGAGACTAGGATAGTTGAGTCTGAGTCGGAGGGATCGGAAAGTTCCATTCGGGGACACTCGCGGCCTGTCTCGAACATGTCGTCCTGATCTTGGTAGTCTGGACTTGAAATATTCGACACTGCTTCTGATAGACTCATATCACCTGCAAAGTTTGAAGGAAAGATCAGTTTTGTTGAAAATTAAACGTCAGATCTTAAGTAAACGATAAAACTCTTGATTTCACGTTGTCACGAATAATTAGGCGCCACAAAAAGCAAAATTAAATTCTTTCTGGCGATGAGCAACACAAGCCAAGTTCAAAAGGCTGTTCAATACAAGCTGTTGATGTCTGCTATTGATTTTCGTCTACAGACAACCAAAAGTAACAGGTACCGTGAGATTCGAGGTTAATTTTACCGAAAACAGACTAAGTTCTGCTTGCAACACAAATCGCTAAATACGTTTTGCGCCAAAAGAATTTAAAACATCGTTTGATAATGACACAGACAGAATTGTAGAAGTTTAATTTACTTTATTTCAAATAATCAGATAACAGATATCCGTAGTGTTAGTAAAGTACCTTATACCTAGTGTTAGTATATATATATAAATTAAGGTAACAATTTGGTTATGAGTCGCTTTGTAACGAAGACGAAACCAATTTCTCAACCGGTCATCTTCTCCATAAAATGCCTCATAAAAAGGTAAAACACATTCTCAGTCACTGTTTTTAGAATGCTGTTGGCACTGGCCCGGGTTCTAGCTGCCACAGACGCTATTTTCTTCCGCACAATTGCGTGGAAGCCTTCAGTACGGTTATGCGTAAACATCTCTGACGCACTACAGAACCGGTGCAGTCTCAAGAGCATTCTAAAAACATTGTTGTACTGGACGTTTAAAACGTCAAAAATTCTCTCTCTAACACGTATAGCGCTAAACACATTTCGTGATCTGTGGTGCAAGTGGGCCTTTATCGACTTTTTGGAAGCAGACATTGTTACCATTAAGCGGTCGATGGTGGTGGTGCGCGGGCAGCTGCCGGTGCGGCGGCGTGGCGCGCGACGACATTACCGACGACGACGCCGACGTCGGCGACGCGGGCGACGACGAACTGAACATACACGCAACTTTGTGTTACAACCGTAGAGGGCAACACTCATGTTACAAACATTTATAAACATAGATAGCAGCTCCCATGTTTTACACATTGATTAGCATTATAATTATCATTATAATGGGTGAAAAAAGACGCTTCACGAAGCCTAGTCACTTATTATATTACCGGTATTTTGATATTTCTTGTTGTACTCTACCATACCTAGGAACCCTCTGGTTACGGAGATATGGAAGGTGAGAGCTTCCAACTTTTTTTCCTTTTTTCCCGAAAACAAGTTTTAAATGCTATAACTTAACTTTAAATACTGCCAAAACTCCTCTTGGCTGTCATTCGTGGATCTTTGACAGTCGTTGCGGGTCGTCAGAAGCTCGAAAGTCTGACAACCAGCCTTACCAGGGGGTATCGTATCACCCAGTAACAGGGTTGTGGATGTCAGACAGCAGTCGCTCCATGTAAAATACTGGTATTCAGCTGCATCCGGTTAGACTGGGAGCCGACCCCAACATAGTTGGAGAAAAGGCTAGGCAGATGATGACTTCCACAACTTCTGTACCGTTCCAGGCAACCATAACTACAATGTTTTGCATGCGGTACATAGCGCACTGCCGTAAACAGATTTTTTTATACTAAAACTAAAATTCCATTCCCAGCAATCAAGAATTAGCATTATTATTATTTTTAGCTCAATGTTACTAAGTTTGATGTACAGACGCCAGCACATCAAGCTACCCGAATCCGTCAAATTTCCTCGATCAACTTTGAACCTTATGCTTTAGATATAAAGTTTGAAAATCTATTAAAGAAATTTGACAGATTGTAGTAGCTCAATGTGCTTACGTCTGTACATAACGACTATATAATGAGTCTTTTTACACCCGGTATATATTGATTTCACTAGAGCTTATAGGGCCGAAAAACAAAACCGCAAGAATAGATAAACCGGAAATGCGACTTCGGTTTGCGGTTTTTAGTTTCGTCCCCTTATTTATCACGCTTCTTACATAGAGATGTCACGAACCGAATTATCGGACATAATAACCGAAAAATGCAAGTGTGTACAATCGTACACAATAACAAAAAAATATATATATACAACGTGTAACGTTAAATGCGCAAAACCTGAAAATAGTTTGATCAGAATAACGAGTAGAATAAATTGAACCACTTTTTAATATAGGGCACATTTTTCAAAAAATCTTCATTAAAAACGTCGCCGTATCTATTTATTAATAGGTCAAGCAAGCCAATGTCAGCACGGCGCAGCGGCCCGGTGACGACTCCTCCCTCGGTAAAGCGTCGTCGCAGACGCAAGAAACGATCAGAATGGCCAGTAAAACTAAAACAGTACATAAAACCTTTACAATTTTTTTAATGACTTATTTTCTCTCAGAAATAGGTCAATTGAATTAAAAATCCGTTGGGGTGTCTGAGGTTTTGCGCAATTAACGTTACACGTTGTATATTACCAAATTCATTATAACAAAGTATTAGTTAATTAAAGGGGGATTGTTTTAGTTTGTCAGTATTAACGCCTTATTGCTCTAGTGTTAACAAGCACTGCTTCGGACTGAATTTCTGATATCTATCTAGCTTCCAGATAAAATTGGGGAACTCTAAAATGTCTTTTATATATATATTTTTTTAAATGTAAATATTACCTGTATCTAGCTAGAACGGAAGAAAAGAAGGGGGTTTAGAGGGCTTTAAGATTGGGCCGAGATTTAAAGTATATTTTGTTACCGTCACCAGCGAGAAAATTTAATGTTTTTTTTTTTTGTTTCCGATAGTTGGATACAGGCGGTAATAGAGTAGTTGACTAATTGTAAAAATCTTATAAAACTGTAATCTTGTTTCAATGAAAGAGAGTTCAACAATTTGATTTGTTTAATTAATGGAAGAGTTAATATGTCTTTAGGGATCGTTTTAGCATTTTACGGAGCCGGAGAGTCCAGAAATAACATTCGAATGTGCTAAGTTCATTTTGTGGCGCGTTTAATTTCAATTACTAGCCTCGCCTTCCGCGAACAGTGCGAAACCACTTAAATAGTTTTTGAATGACGTAAACGTTTCGCTATCGTATAAAATAGTCAACTACCCTACCAAAAAGAAGTACTATATAAAAATAGGCACGTTACCGTTGGGACATGCCGTCCGAAATGGAAGTGGAGTTGGATGTGGCGCCCGATCCGTTGCAGTGCGTTCGTTCTGAGGCGCACGACACGGGCGCGTTGTACGTCCACACGATCCTACCACACACAACCGTCAGACCAAACTACCAGACTACTGTTACAGACCAGTTCACCACTCGCCGGTACGGAGACTACGGGCCTTTATTTGGCGGCCAGCTTTTGTTTTTTCAGACTTAAGGTGCTTTCGCATCTGGCGTTGGTTGGCGTCGCAATGACGTTAAGCTAATTTTACATAAGACTTACAACGCTACAAGTTTCTTTTGACGCGTGGCCAAAATCGGAACTAACGCCGCAATCTTGTTTTGTCAATACAAATTCTGTGATAATTCCAAAGATTTTTACCATCAACGAGCTCCTGTCAACGTCATTCAGGCGCCAATAGATCATTGTAGCATCTCTAGTCTTGATTGTACGAAGCTTACGTCGCGTTGACGCAGGGTTTGCTGCACGCGCAGTCAGCGCGTCAGCGCGGCGTGCACTGCGGCAGCGTTTACGTACAAACGCCTACACTAGATGCGAATGACACCCAAAGAATTCGCGAATCGGTTAGTCTACTATCCATAACTTTCCCTGAGAGTCAAATCATTTCACGATTGAATTTTATCGACAGACATTTAAAAGCTACCAACAAATGGTGAACCCGGCTAAGTTGAATTAATAACTTAATTAATTTGCCGTGCCAGAAATAAACCGAGCAGTGATGCTAACGCGAAGCAGCGTGGTTAAAACATAACAACATTGGTTGATGATGATTCTGAACTGTGTTACGGGTCTAGCACATGATGGCTGGTAGCGCTATTACTTAGTAATACAATGTTCAAATAGTATGAGGAAAACTACTATAACGGGTTTTAGAAGACGAAAATATACTTGCCTTATACTGCTGGCACTACAATAGGCACAACATTTGTGAGCGAATATTCGCGTAGTTACACTAATATAAAATAAACTTAGGTTTAACTTAGGTTTATTTTGCACAAATTACATAATTATGTAAATACTGTGTCAATATTTTTTTTTTTACTGGCTCCAAAGTTTACAGGGTGTTGTACTCATGAATATGAACAACTTTCACCATGGGACCAACTCTGAAATTACGAAAACGAAATCAGCTGTTTAATACAAGAGTTCAATACCTACTTGACCAAAATGTATGAAACAGCTGATTTTTTTTTTCATGATCTCAGACTTGATTCCATAGTGAAAGTTGTTAATATTCATGGGTAGAACAGCCTGTAAAAATTAGGAAACGGTAAAAAAAACCATGCTGTATTTAGACCTATACGCCAAGTGATATGCCAGAACATTGTATGCACACATTCTTCTGCAAGACAAAACAGTATCACTGGCAAGATCTGCCAGTATTTCTGGCCTAGTAACATTCTAATGCCGTCACCACTAGCCATCACATCCTACAGCTAAGTAAGTGTGCATGCGTGTCACCTGTCCCGCTCGGGGTCGGAGTCAGAGCGCGGCCCGGGGGTCGCGGAGTCTGGGCGTGCGTCGAGCAACGTGTTCAGCGATGACGTCACGTCTTCCTCCATCTCCACCGCCACTGCACTTAGTGACGACTCCTTCTGGAACTTACGCCGCGATACTCGACACAGTTGTATTTACATAATACTGAAGTACCTGGCATATGAACCTATAGAAATGGACTGTCACACAGGTATTGTGAATAGGGAATGCAATCTCGAGTCGAGATTAGCAACTTAAGATCTCGCGTGCTAGATCCGGTGTCGAGATTGGCCATTCGAGATTTTCGAGATCGAAATATCGCCTACTTTTTGAAATGTGTAATGCGTTTTTTTATATATTCTTTTTTACTTTATTGAAATGAACCTAGAGTAATCGTTTTATATGTTTTAAATAAAAAATAACATTACTCGAATCTCGAAACAATAAAATTAGCGTGTATTTAAGCAATAATCATAAGCACTACGCCTACATAACGCAAAAAAAATATTATAACTTCATCAATTATTATATTGAAAATGGCTTCTCAAGAATCATAGTGTGCTAATACGCGCGCGATCAGTCTTGTCACGAGATTGAATCTCGAAAAAAGGCTTGAGATCTCGCGATAGGCGAAATCGAGATTGCATATACTAGGTATGAGTCGCAGAAATGATGCTTTCTTCGTAAAGTGGTGTTCATCTGAATTATTACTGGTCATGGGAATAGCCGGTTTGCCTTGAACCCACTAGGGTTAGTAGCGTTTCAAATAATTTACAGTTTTTATATTGCATAGGCAATGCTGGCGTGATGACTTATTTAACAATACAGCACAATGGAAGGCGATGAGGGAAAATGTTGCCCAGCGGTGGGACAATACGTGTACAAGTTTATCTATTTCATGTGAATTTTGTTCAGTGTAACAGACAGTTTCTACAAATTGGAATAAGGGCAAGAGAAATCTGAGACTTGTATCACAGGGTTGCTTACCTGCAGATGGTCTTCGGAACGCGATGTGCGCACGGCGTGGTGCGCGCGCGCACACACGTCGCTGTTGGCCGCGCCCGCGCCGCTTGCAGGCGACGCCGGCTGAGATATGAACCTGCACCATTCAACGAATATAATGCTACTATATCAGTAAAACCAGGATGGAGGGTAGAATATTTTGAGGAAGACTAAGAGTCGACAGCGAAAAGCTGATTAGATTTAAATCACAGTAAATAGACCACACTCTTGCAGCAGCTCAACTAAGCCCATTTTTATGAAAAACAAAAGCTACGATCTAACAGGTGTTAGGGTTGTCAACCAAAATTGTTAATTAAAATGCACTACTACATGTTTAAAACGTAACCGTGCTCTATGTTAAACTAATATGTCTACTGTTTTAAATTTGAAGGGATTAATGTTAGAGATCTCTCAATTGGTAGCCTGAAACTGGTCTACGTGCGGTCGCATCTAAGACACAGGATCCAAAACGTAGGTTCGACAAAACGGACCGCTTACGGTTCACACCACACACCCCACTCCGCCACCCCTTGTGCTAGGCTGGCAACAGATCTCATGACTTGCTATGGCATGTACTTGTGTTTCATCAACTCAGACTATTGCAGTCCCCTACTGGACATAGGCTTCTCCGCGGCTGTGCCACAACACCCTGTCCTCAGCCTTCCGCATCTGCAGTCTGTCCCAGCCACCTTCTTTAGGTCGTCGGTCCATCTAATTGGCAGGCGTCACACACTAAGCTTCCCGATACGCGGTCTCCACTCCAGGACTCGTCTGCTCCACCGGCCATCGGTCCTTCGACATGCCCGCCCAGTCCACTGCCACTTCAATTTGCTTACTCTGCAAGCTATGTCGGTAACTCCAGTTCTTTTTCGGATAATTTAATTCGTGATTTTGTCCCTCAAAGACTCCGAGCATAGCGCGCTGAACGACCCTGAACTTATGTTACTGGACTCTAACCTTTCGGTTGAAAACGAATGATATAATGAGGTGTGAATGTTCATACATTTTACTGGCATGGTCTCCGACGAGGCCGGTGTCGGGTGAAGAGTTGTGTCTCTGCGCCAGTTCCACGCGGCCACACATACGGTTGTCGCTGGGGGACGCTGGTGTTGAATTGTACCTGTAGAACACACTAATCAGGATCACTGAATCCATAAAAAAACTAATTTGACAAAGCGTAAAGGCCCCCGAAGACAGGTGCGACGCGATTCTGATAGAATAGTCACCATGAACTTACCCCAAATAAATAAATTGTAATTCATGAAGTTTTCATAGAAGTTGTTCTACTAGTTGGGTCGCGCTGTCGCGTCGCGCCTGTCTGCGGGAGCCCTAATACGCGAACAATCCAGCGGGGTAATTGCGTAACACACATAAAATTACAACCGATCGCAATGTCTTTAATTTTGGCAGTTCAGCCACGTTCATTGTGTTATTTCCGTTGTTGAGCAGACGAATTTCCCAAACCTTTGAAGCAATGGATTCCGAATCTGCTTCAAAACTCTCGGATTGTGATTAAAAGTCCGTTATGGAATTAGGGTGCTGACAGTGTCTAGAAACATCTAAGTCTTAGGGTGCGTTTCCACTGAAGCGGAGCTGGGCGAAGCGGAGCAGAGACGTGCAGGAATCGAATAATCACAATGGTTGAAATCCTCATAGCGTCACTTCTGTCACTCGTCTCGTCTTTGATTGGACGATTCCTACACATCTCCGCTCTGCTCCGCCCAGCTCCGCTTCAGTGGAAACGCACCCTTAACGGATCGTAACACAGTTCAATTGGTGTTGGTATTTCCTGATGCGTCATAATTTGGCCTCTACTTATCTCAATAACGTGAACGCCCCTTGCGTTCACGTTATTGAGATAAGTAAGAATAACTAGAACAATTTAAAGTGTAAAACAAATGATAGCAACGTTGACAAAGAAACTAAGTAATCGTTACAATGACCAGTCTACGTTATCGCTGACATCCGTAATCAGGTAACTATGTGTCTTTCATCAGCCTCCTTTTAATCATATCTTGGAACCCCGACAGGAAGTGAGGGCTGAAAGCGACGGCACCCTCTGACCTTTTAAAAATAATTATTTTCATCGGTGTCACAGGAAGTTGACTTAATTAAATATCAGTGACGCACTAGGCGAACAAGCTATTTCAGTCTTAATGCCATACTGAAACAGCTTTATTTTAGGCCTACAGTACAGTGTATATTATATTAGGAAGTATTCTCCTTACTTTAACCGGCAGAATACCGTAATTACAGAAACGATTAAAACGCCATTGTGTCTCGCGTGGATTCACGTTTTACACGAAGGTTCACTCCATCAGCTATAATATAATATGGCGTCTTCCCGTCGAGTCAAGAGTCTTGCAATGGTAATCTACGTATGTGGTCTCTTTGAAACGCTTACTGCAGTTTCAAAAATATTCCGTGAAGTTTGAGCTGACGCCAAACGTGACTAATAGCGTTTAAAAATAATAATACCAGCCTGTAAGGCCCGCCGCCCACTGGCGGCACGGCATGGCTAGGTAATTTTAGGCGACGAATAAAAATATAACTTAATAGTATGTAGATTAAGTTGAAATTTCTATGTTAACGATCGTAAGTACAAATACAATACCGCGGTATGCCGTGTCGGCAGCCTTCGGAACGCTTCGGCATCCCTCGGAACACGTTGGCAGTCTTCGGGATACCGCGGCAAGACAGCGCCCGCCCGAACCCCGCGGCCCCGCACGTAGCTTCATTAGCAAGGATGCCTCGGCATGCCTAAGGTCGCTTCGGTATGCTTAAGGATGCCACGGCAGTGTACGCTTACATGTAGGGATGCCGAAGGATCCCCTGCCGTGCCGTGCCGCCAATGTGCGCCAGGCCTTACTGTCCCGCTCTAGGGCAAAGGCCTCTTCTCATACAGAGAAGGCATTGATCACCACGCTTGCTCAAGCCTGGTTGGCGATTTAAGACTTAAATTTAATTTAAGTCTAGGTTTCGTCGTGATGTTTTTCTTCACCGATGTCAGCGTCCCGACTTATAAAGGGTTAATAGATGAGTCTGCTTTACCTATGGTAGTGTGTCCGGTGCGTGGGCGCGTGGTGGTTGTGGTGCGGGTGCTCAACACGCGACAGGTTGAGCATGAGGTCGCCGGTCATCATGTAGGCCTCGAACTTGGGCGTCGCGCGCCCCCGCCGCTTGTCCTCGCCCCCCACCAGCGCTTCGCAACTGTCCCCCGACTGCACGTCCGAGCCGTTGCTAGACGAGTTGCTTGACGAGTTGCTGTTCGAGTTGCTCGACGGTGGTGATGCCGATCTGGCGGGAATTATTCGTTTAGCAATGGTTAGCACGGGTGATTATTTAACTCGACTATTTTTTATCGCGCACTAAATTTTTAACTCTTGGTGTTGAGCCGAGAATTGAGAATCCAACAAAGTGCACCCCAGCGCATACATTTTTGGATTTTGAACTCTCGGCGGTGAGAAGTGCGTTGAAAATCCACTGTACGATAAGAATTCGTTGCGTAAAAAAACCGCTCGTGGGTACGAGGGCTTATGGTGGGTCCACACGACACAGACTTTCATACAGACTTCTATAGAATTTTGTCTGTGCAACAAAGCAGTACAGACAAATGTCGGTGCGTTAGAAAAGTCGCACAGACATAATCCTGTACAAGTCTGTATGAAAGTCTGTGTCGTGTGGACCCACTATTAGAGATCGTCAATACAACGTGTAACGTTAAATGCGCAAAACCTCAGACACCCCAACTGATTTTTAATTCAATTGACCTATTTCAGAGAGAAAATAAGTAATTTAAAAAATTGTAAAGGTTTTATGTGCTGTTTTAGTTTTACTGGACATTCTGATCGTTTCTTGCGTCTGCGACGACACTTTATCGAGGGAGGAGTCGTCACCGGGCCGCTGCGCCGCGCTGACATTGGCTTGCTTGACCTATTAACAAAAATCTTCATTAAAAAGTTGCCGTGTCTATTTAAGACACGGCAACTTTTTAATGAAGATTTTTTTTAAAAGTGGTTCAATTAATTCTGCTCGTTATTCTGATCAAACTATTTTCAGGTTTTGCGCATTTAACGTTACACGTTGTATACTACAGCCGGTGAATGCCTATGGATCGATGATAGTGGCAACCCATTTGTACAATTGCATCTAAAAACTTGATATTTTGTTTGCATATGTCACCGTATGATTGTGAACATAATTAGTTCATTCATCATCATCTATCTCGCAAATCTCACAATTATATGGTGACACATACACGCAATGGAGGGGAGCGCAATTGTTGCTCCACGATGTTTCATACCCTCTCGGAGTAGAGCCGCCTCCCTAACCCGACTATAGCGCACGTGTGCAAACTGAGTAAACAATTTCAACTGGAGCGTCTGGAGCACGCTGCACTACAGTCGATCCAATCACAAATAGGTTACAGACCATAAACTAAGTTTTCAGTACATTAAGTGCAGTCGACACAGTAACTTTCGTTTGCGATTGTCATGGCGTGTGCGGGAGATAAGTACAATATACCTACGTTACATGCCTTACTTTATTATTATGTAGGTAATGACTTTGTTTCCACAATAGATTGTTGTTTCACGAGGAGTTGCAATGCAAAAGTATACTAAATTAGTCAGAACATATCGCTGACCTGTGACGCATCCCGATAACTTAGATATAAACAAACTGAATGTTTTTGAACGACGCAGAGTTCGGTCAAGAAAATGTATCCACTTAGTAATAATTAACGTTTTATAGGTAATACTAGAGTGAGTTATGTTGTGCAATTGTTGTAAACGATATCGTACTAGCTTTCTCTTGTATTGCGATAAAATATTAATTATTTTATTTATAACACAGCGTTTTTTAATTTCCTCATAGTTTAAAACACACGAGAAAAGGTTAACTTGAAAACCTCTGAAGTAAAAATGTTTTTCATATACCTCATTCGGTAAGGTAATTATTGTCTGAAAGACTTATTTATAAGTAGCTGTGCCCGCAACTCCGTTTGCATGCATGTAGGAAAACAATATATTTGATTTCACGGGTTTATTTTTGTTTTGCGCGGGATTATTCCTAATTCTTTTTCTAAAATAAAAGTAGCCTATTCCTCATAACATCAGCTATCTGCCAGTGAAAGTCTCGTCAAAATCGGTCCAGCCGTTTCGGAGATTAGCCGAAACAGACAGACAGACAAAAATTAAAAAAATATTTTTTTTATTTTTTATAAATACCGTATATACTTCCATATGCATTTAGTAAAAAGCTGTTTTATAGTATTTCGACATTACAAACAGTCACTTGCAATTGTATTTATTGGTATAGATATTGTGTTTTCAAAAGTTATACTTGCTTGATGCAGTTTTTCAGAAATGCTAGCTATGAGCTTAGAGAATTAAGGTTCTGCTTTAAATAATAATAAAAAACGCGTCGCTTTGCTCTATGCGTGAGTAACACTTTTGGTTTAGTAGCTCTCTAAGCGGTACCTGCAGTTATACCGCTTTAAGTTAAAGATCATACTTATGCAAAAATTAAAGCAGCAGGTTTCATAACGGCATTACAGTTTACGATACATATTTCGATAATTTCCGACGCATGAACAAAAAGCAGCTGAGAATACGTTGTTCGAAAAATATTTAGGTGTTCAACCTGTTTTAGAAAGTCGTTAAATCGATCTCATCAATTGGCAACAGCTGGTGGTGTGTAATGCTTTTGGAATATCTTAACCGCGCTATAAAATACATATTCGAAGCTAAAATAAGCCAAGCATACACATATGTATATGCATGGAATTTCAAGGTTTCCGAGCGTACGATATTTAACATTTTATTATGAAGGAATATAATGGGAGGGGAGGCGTATTGAAAATCACTACTTTTTATATCCACAAGGAAGAAATTATATTGGTTACTAGCTTCCGCCCTCGCCCACGTGTCGATAAAAAGTTGCCTTCCACAGGGTTCAAACTGTTCAAAGTATCCCCATACCAAATTTCATAAAAATCGGTCCAGCCGTTTCGGAGATTAGCCGGAACCGACAGACAAGATTTTTTTTTTTATATAAGTATCTACCATATGTATGATATACGCATATGTATATAGGGTGACTGGTAATTAGTGACCGATACTTAAACACATGATTCTACTCATGACAACAAACAACTTTTACTATCGGACCAAATCCGAAATCGCAAAAAAAAAAAAAACAGCTGTTCCCTACATTTATGTTCGTACGAGTCGTCAAAATGTAGGGAACAGCTGATTTATTTTTCGTCATTTCACTTTTTGTCCCATTATAAAAGTTGTTTGTTGTCATGATTAGAATCATGTGTTTAAGTATCGGTCACTAATTACCAGTCACCCTATATGTACTTTCATATGCATTTACTAAAAAGCTGTTATTTTGACATTACAAACAGACATTTCAATGTTATTTATTTGTAGTATGTATGTATGTGTAGATGTTACTGAGAGTAACATCGAAGTAAGTCGCAGTGTGGTACGTTCCTAAAAATACATGTCATGAATACAGAGAGTGACGTGTCGGCGTGGCGAGGGTGGTGACTACCCTCGGGCTCCGTCGCGACACATGCTACCAATAATCACTTATCGCCGTCGGAAATCAGCTGTCGTACTATCAGAGGGGTTAGCTTCCGATTACTTACCACATGCACCAAGCTTCACTCTTGAAGCGAACATAATCAGAACAAATTCGTCATACTGTCTGAGATTTCACAAAATTAATATACTCTGTACAACTACTTATGTATAAATTGTTGTTATAAATATTGATTTATTTACAGAATGTATGAAAGAAAGTAATAAGCGCGCGCAAAATCGCTGTTGGAGCAGCAAACAAGCTTTCACAAGCATCAATGGGCTTATCTGTATAAAAATCACGGCAGAAAACAGAAACTCACTTGTCGTGGTTGGTGCGTGCGCCCGCGCCGCTAGAGCGACGCTCGGCCGCCGCGGCCAGGTATCGCCGCACGCTCGCTTTGATCTGTGGGTCTGCACACATCGGACTATCAGCTGTTATCTCACGCACACCCGACCGCCCTGTAACTACCAACTTATGTACCATTCACAAGGAAAACAACACGGGCCAATATCTATATCGACCTGTCGAGATATTATATTATTAAAACAAAGCCACTGTGAAGGAGAGGTATCCCGGCCCAGATCCCGAGAGCCACCTATAAAATTACTTCGCGCTTCGCTACTCTTATTTGTAGCGGCTTACTTCGCAAACTCGACCAAACCACTCGGGGATAAACGAATTTTATTACTTGCAGCTGACCCGATATATTCCCGTCTCGAATGTCATAGTTCAAATAGCACATATCCACCAATATATTGATACATATTTCGGCAAAAATATTAAACTCACCCTTTCTCAGTCTTAAAGTGACGGGATCCGACGATAGTCGCAAGCATTTTAGAACTGGAACAATCAAATTTAATCTCTAAATTGACAAGAACAAAGTCTAACATTTTTATTTTTTATTTAATCATTAAAAATAGCGAAAACAAAATGTAAAGCTTGCAAATTGTCCAGGTCATACGAAAGAGAAGTAACAAATTTACTGTGTGATAACATCTTGATTACATGTTGAAGCAAATCAATTTTGCGGACTAAAAAGGTTATTTTCTTATTGTTGGTCCGTACGCAGACGTGTGAAATGTGAATTGCGAGGTTGCGTGTCGGGCACGAGCCGGCTATAACGCGATCATTGAATTAGTGTTCATAAGTTCAAAGATCCGGTATCTTTCAGACTTGATGTTTTAATAACACAACTATTCTTTCTATACCTATTCGTGCGTAAACTTCGTGATAAGACGCCAGCTGACGCCATTCAGAATACTTAAAATTTTAATCACAGTGGCTGTTGTAAAGTATTTACATACGAGATGAAATAACATTTTCAATTACACTCTGCCAGTTATCTGTATGTTAAGAGTGTTTCGTAGATAAGTGGCATGTGCGTGATAAATGGCAAATTCCTTACCTTCTCGGGTAGTGAACCGGTTTACATCAGTCCCATTAACCTTGAGCAAAACGTCTCCCGCCTCGACCTGTAATCCAACACGCGTATTCACTTACTTATTTCAAATCTTAAAACATTGGGGCTACTGTATGTGAAACAATAAAATATAGATACAATGCATGGATTCCAGCTAGGTAGTCGGTGTGTAGTCACACCCGACTGGATATTAAACATAACTGGAAATTGACTTGCTTGCTACATCCAAAGTTGCGGATTCAAGGAGTGACGATACTAACAATCGGTATAGTATTTTAAAATAACGTATATTAAACATGCATATGTATGAACTCCGCAGCCTTCGATAGCAGTCAACACGTGACTTTAAACCTTACAAGAGAAAGACCAGAATCAAACAAGGTCTCAGTACAGAACTGGATAATGTGAGTATAAGTTTGTCTCAATTAGATCACCTTCGCATCTCAAAATGTAGCCAAAGTCACTTTCAAGCAGTGACATTTAATGTTGGTATTGTATCAATAATGTCCTCTGATAAACAAATAGAGCCAGTCGTAGATACAGACAGAAATCAAATATAGAACCATGTAAGTACTCCACAATCAAATTGAGCAGATGAGCTCGTAATATTATCATCCAAATTTGGCAATCCTGGCGAATACCGACCTTAAATTTCAAACCGCAAGCAGATACGTGAGTAGAGTTCAGTCATATGCTAATGTAGTCACACACTCACACAGTTTACATTATTATTATTATAAACACAGAAACTATCGTTCAACAATACTTTATGGACGATTAACAGTCGGTATCTCCGCATCCTTGCGGCGATGTCAATGATTCACTGAGGCGCAGTCCATTAATCATGACCGGTTTGTTAAAAACACTCCGTAACTTAAAACTCAAACAATCACATTGCACGGTTCTTTTGATTAAGGTCGTATTTGTATACCGATGCTGTTTCTGGTCACAGGACTTGGACAGGATTTCCCGAGCACAAGCAAATTACGATGGATAAGTTATCTAATGGGGAGTAGCTGCGACTGTGCGAGCGTCCGCCGCGCTCGCCGTCCCACTGTCAACTTGTCGTTATCACACGAGGGTCCGCTAATGGATTGAGCTTACAGATAAATTCAATCAAACTCCTACAGAAGTGCGTAGTGGAAATATGAATTATGTGGCAGCTGGGCCCCGATGACGGACACTACAGCTAAATTTGAAGTTCCGGCAACTAATTCGATAAGACATAACAGTGCTCTCGAAGAAATAGAACATTTGGCATCTTGTTTACATACGATATCATGCTTGTTTTTAAATACCATAGTGATAAACAGTTATTTTTGTAATTTATGAGTAAACACATCGGGGTCATCATCTGTGTTTGGTGAAACGAGTTTAGTTGATTGTCTTACCATAGGGAGGATTGGGGAGGGGATCTACAAGGTCAGGGATACCCAGTGCAAACTTATTTCTTTTGCAAGTTTCTACAAATAAAACAAATATTAATACACATCTAAGGCCGGTTACTATGTGAAGATTATCTTTTTCTCATAGCCTGTCTGTTGATATCTGATAGCAAAGGAGTAATGAACGCAGTTAGACAAATGTTGAATGAAAGGCATCCAAGCAATTTTACTTGTTTGTTAGATGAATCAGAAGACCTGCTGACGTAGCATATCTGAGATGTCTTCCAGCTCCCAATCAACAATAGTGTTTGTTTATTTGTGTAATGTTACACTTACGTAAAATGTGGCATGTGTTTGCAGACAGGAATTTATTGCAGTCGTCTAGTGGCGCGCTTGGGGCGGCCAGTAACTCCGACCGCAGCCACTACGCCCACTCGCGGAGACTTCTTTTAAGTACCACCTACATGATTTTAGTACTTCTTCACATAGTTTTTGTTCTTCGCATCGCATCTACGTTACTTACAAGCGATTCAACGATACGCATTATTTGCTTGTCTATACTTTGGATGCTATCTCTAGCTTGCGAGAGAGTGAAATGAGCTCAAACGGACCGCGACCAGCTAGCGTGCTTATAGTGTATCAAATTACCAATGCTACCCTACACTGTTCACAAGGAGGGTCACTTCCACCGGCTGTCAATATCGAGTTACGATTAAACTTGACAACCATAGGTTGTTTGGGAATTAGTCACGTTCTAAAGTCCTGCGTTATACCAACACCTTCAACTATGTGAATTATACAGAAATCCAGAAGAAACACTACAAAGTAAAATATAACTTTAATTTCGGAAGTTGGTGTCGTTGGTTCCGCATTTTCGTTTTTTGACACGGACTTCCGAAAATAAAGTTATTTTTCACTTTAAAGTGGTTTTTTTTGAAGTCGGTTGTTTTTTTTTTTTTGTGAAAAAGTTTTTATTTTTCACTTACTCACGTACCCACAAATTCAATTAACATAACTTGCTATGTAAATATCAGTGTCAGGAAATTATTAACACAAAATCAACATAAACTAAACGCAAAAAATTGTATTATAGAAGCTAACTCAAAAACTACCCAAGCAAAATTAATCAAATTTATATGGGACCACCCCTGAGGCATACCTTATACATTAAAAACAATAGATAGATATACAATTGGAGCCAAGCGGTGCCAAGCTAAGGTGCATTGAAGAATTGAAGACATCGACTAGAAGAATCATTAAAATTGGCATAGAAATGGCGGAGATGCATTACATTTATGTATATAACTTCGTACATAAGAATAATTACCTAATGTATTATATACTAAACCTTCGAAAGAAACATCAAAATTGGTTCATTACTTTTTGAGAAAATCGCGGACATACATACATACGGGTCGAATACAGAACCACCTTTTTGAAGTCGGTTAAAATGGAACTTGTTTTAATATTCTTGCTAAGATATATCCTGTCCCGGAATATGCTCGTCTCCCGCGTCATAGTAGACCGATTATAACAAGGTGTAAACTATATTTATAACGCGGAATCATTGAATGAGCTGTTGCAGACGTCCGTCATTAACATTTTACGGGAAAACAACACCGTTAGTATAATGTTACGGACCGAGCGCAATTTCAGGATAAACTAGTTTTTTTCTGGAACTGTATAATTTTATGCAAAGTTAAGAAAACATGTTGTAGCTTCTTAAACAACACCGAGACGTAATTGCTCGATCGATTAATTAATACTTAGGTAATGGGTTTTGTCGTAAGTTCCATGACGGTATGCATCATTCCAGGGCTAGTGTTAGTGTTTTTTTACGTGGAACTCGTAGGTATTATAAGTGGTTATTGACCAGTACAGTCAAGTAGAGTCTTATATTATAGTCTTATCTTACTCTTACCCGTCAGTCTCTAGCTTGACTGAAAATTGATTGCCCTCTTTCAAATAAAGTGTGCGATACGTCTGTCTGTTGTCTGAAATGGACAAATAACTACGCTTTCTTCTGAATTTCAAATTGCCCATGAAAATAGTAATTATATTACTGACAAAAATTCTTTTGTAATGAGACAGCAGACGCTTTTCTATTTTTGTGCTACATATGGATAGGTATGTGAATGTTCTGGGATTAAGAAATAGGCAATAGGCTAACTAATTATTTATTAAATCAACCGACTACTTTCTGGCAGTTTGACGCGGCTGTCAAATAGATGACCATGAACATAAACTAAGACCAAAAGATGATCAATTGGTCAAGCTTATAAATAATCGCCATACACAGGTTTTGAGTGTGAAGAATGAGACAATATACTCTCCCTATTATAACCGTTTATAGATGCGCTGTTGATTTAAGAAAATTCGGCGGCGTACGTCATGTGAATGATAGTAACGCTATTACGCACAAGTCTCATCAAATGTGAAAGGCGAAAGTATGCGGAAGAGAATAAACGTTAACACCAAACAACTGTTTTACATACAACCGAATGCCATTTGATAGTGATATGGTGGGTGTTTCGAAAACCTTGATTAAGTATATGGACTTTTGTACCAAGGTCTTCATACATAAGTAGTACAATGAAAAATTGATAGAATTAGGAATGAGTAAGAAAGAGGGAGACCGGAAATGGTCCCGTCTGGTGACAAAGGAGTTGCGTGGAAATTGATTATCAATGTTTCTATGGCATGGACATGCTTAATTCGGACGAATAGGAGATACAAGTCGTGAGAAATGTTTGAGTGTGAATGTGGAACCATAGATTGTGTTAAAGATTTTATGGCTACAAAGGGGATGAATACTAAGAAGACGGGTGTAGAAGAAGTCGTCCTGCGCCAAGAGCAGCAGGTCGATGATGAGATACTGGTTCTTTGTCCAAATTATGTCAAACAAGTTAAAGGAAATATATCGAAAGAAAACAATAAATATGGGTACGTAACGTAAGCACTAAAATGGGAGTACAGTTCTGCTATGACGTCAACTTATGACAAATAATTATTTGCTAGCGTTAATTGTAATTACAAACATAATGAATGATATGTGTGCTCTTCGTTTGGTATTGTTGTACGTACGCCTTTATTAGTTCTAACTTCTAGTTATTGGACATTTACATTAACTTTTTCGACAGAAATGAGTGTCTACGAGTTTTTTTATGTTTCAGCTGGTCTATTCTGTAAAAATCTCACTGTGAAAACATAGGTGAAGTGAGCTGTCATTCCATCTGCCAGTCGATTCTGTAAAAATCTCACTGTGAAAACTTGCGTGGAGTGAGCTGTCAGTGTCATCCCGCTGATGCTAAGGATTGACCAAGCAAACATTTACAATCATAATCGAGTTTTAGTAACATTTTTTTATGATAATTCTATTGATCATTTTATATAATTTCAAAGCTAGTATTTTAGTTGCCAAAACATCGCTATGTCTAAGGACTAGTCTAGGAAAAAAAAAACAACATTGAGATTCTGAGTAAGTTTTTGTTTTGCTATTTTATTTTACAACCCCACAAAATAGTAATGTTTTGGCATAGAGAATATAACCACTAGAGAGCGTATGGGCCGATTTCTTCGAAGCACACGACTCACTACTGCGGGCCGGGGGATGAGGAAAAACGCGCGGCTGCAATTGGTCAGTTCAAGGTCAAGTTGCATCGTTAGGGCTGCTTTACTTCATTAAGAGAAAATAGTCGATATCGATAAAATGGATTTTAACATTATAATAAATACTAAATCAAAATCATAGAAATAATATTTAATCAAAATCAATCAATTACAAAAAAAAATCCCGGAAATGGACTGATCGGCCCCGGTCGGGGACAGAAAGAACTAAAAAATCCCGGATTATACAAAAAAAAAAAAAAACTGACGAACTGACAACCGAGGAGGTTCTCAGTTCGTCGGTATTTCTTTTTTGAAGTCGGTTAATAGTAGATAGTTATTTTATTAAAGTATGTGAATTGAATAAAAAATGTATTCATTTTATTTTTCTCGATATCAACTTTCAGCTATTAAAGATAACAGCACTATTTTTTACGATAAACATACAAAAGGAAAGAAAGGGATAGAAGCATTAGAATTGTCTAATACAAGAAAGAGACTTTTCCAAAAGACATCAACGCGCGACTCAAAAAGTGTGCTCGTTTACCTAGCCACCATTTTAAATAGACCCCTGCAGTGGCTTATAATCTGATTAAATCAAAAATAATTTTTCGTAATGTTTATGTACCGATGAAAAGTTATGTCATCCTTTTTGTAACTAGATGTCTAAGAATGTTTCCCACACCACTTCACCGCGCATGAAGGCATTTTGATGCGTTATAATTGCATAAACGTAAAAAAAAAATATATTAATTTAGCGTGCACGCAGGTCTAACACTTGGACACAACTAAAATTGCTACTAGTACCGTAGCCTATACATAGGCGACAAAATACTAATAGTTTTCGTGCGTCGGGGCACTGTATACGCAGTCAAGTGGTTATAATAGTCTTTGTGTTTTGGCAACTAAAATACTAGCTTTGAAATTATATAAAATTATCAATAAATATATAATAGTAGCATAAAAAATATTATTAAAATCTCGATTATGAATGTAAATGTATGCTTGGTCAATACCTAGTGTCAGGTGGGATGACACTGACAGCTCACTCCACGTTCACTTCACCCAAGTTTTCACGTTGAGATGGTTACAGAATATATCTGCAGGACCTAAGACTTTTGCGTTTAAAGTAAAAAATATGTATTTTAATCAAACAAATTGATTGGATTATAAATTCTCAAGCCTCGTTTACCAGTAAGTAAGTATAATAATTGGTTATGAAATTCAGTTGTTCCAAACGAAGGAAGCCAATTAAGCTGTGACTTAAGTTTCCTCAGTCTGTTTATAGCGGAAAAAGGTTTCTAATGATTTATGCGCGGCAACTGATCTGACTGTAATTGCTCCTCATGTCTGTGAACTATACACTAAATGGGTTGATTACAATAATATTCCCTATAATACAATGCCACTGATAGAAACAAGACGTGTTATTTTTTATTCTTCCCATCTATGCTAATAATAAATCTGAAGTTTGTTTGTTTGAACGCGCTAATCTCTGGAACTGCCGGTCGGATTTGAAAAATTGTTTTTGCATTTGATAGCCCCATTCATGAGGAAGGCTAAACATGATAGGCTATTTAACATGACGGTAGGACCCGTAGAAGCCGAGCAAAAATAATGAAAGTCAGAAATAACGCTAAGCGAAAACGAACGGGCGATGCGATACGACAAGTGGGTCGGGACAGCAAGAAATTTCACGCGGACAAAGTCACGGGCAGAAGCTAGTTTAAAATACAACGTGTAACGTTAAATGCGCAAAACCTCAGACACCCCAAGTGATTTTTAATTCAATTGACCTATTTCACAGAGAAAATAAGTCATTAAAAAAATTGTAAAGGTTTTATGTGCAGTTTTAGTTTTACTGGCCATTCTGATCGTTTCTTGCGTCTGCGACGACGCTTTATCGAGGGAGGAATCTCACCGGGCCGCTGCGCCGCGCTGACATTGGGTAGCTTGACCTATCAATAAATAGACACGGCAACTTTTTTAATGAAGATTTTTTTAAAAATGTGACCTATATTAAAAAGTGGTTCAATTAATTCTGCTCGTTATTCTGATCAAACTATTTTCAGGTTTTGCGCATTTAACGTTACACGTTGTATATACTATATCGACGATTTGCTTAAATTATTTGAAATGGTTGAAAAGTACGAACAAGTTGAAAACGACGGAGGAAATAATTGCGAAACGTACACAATACGAAAAACTTACGTGAAGTGGAAATGAAAACCAGACTAGACCGCTATGATCAAATACAATGACCGTTTTTAATGACGTCTGGTCTGAAGTTGATAAAAAGGGTGTTCTGGTGCGAAAGTAATTATCAGAGTATCCATAATTTCTCCATTATTAAAGCTGTATTAAAACAAAGACGTTGCAGACATCGCTTCAGCGAGTAATAGGTAATCCAATTCGTTGAAAAAAAATATTGATTATATTATGAAAACCAAAAGACTCGATTGTGAATTTGAGAAAAACAAGTTCCGTTGCATACAATCCAATCCACCTTAGTAACAAAAATATAATCGGTGCAAAGATACCAAGTGCTATGGTTTGTTTTGCCAACATTTGTCTAATCTACCACACCTTATCATGTAAAATTGATCGATTACTGTATACTAGACAATCATTAGAAGTGAAAGAACGTTTATCGGTTTGCTTTCGCATTATCGCGTCCAATCAATGGTATTAAATTAAGAAATGACATTTGATCCTAATCGCAAAACAAACACGTACCTATGTTAGTTGTTTGTGATCGGTGCGTAGTGTTCTCGGCGTATGACGAGATTGTTACGAAGCTTGGGATTATAATACGTTACTGTGACACGCATGAGCGACATAAAAAATCACTCGATAGTTGGTAAATCAAAAGCGTGATGACTGAAAGTGCAATAATGTTATATCTTATTAATCTCAATAACCACCTCTGGTTATAGAGATTAATAAGACATAACAATCGTTCTTAACATTACAAGAATTTCCCCTTTGGCAATTCTCGTAATTTTAACATCATTCACAATCTGATCTCTGTCTCAAAATTGACCTTTAATTTCCCTACATTCTTGACAAGTTTTTGACAACTGCTCGAATTATTCCTGAAAACTTAAAACAATTATTTTGTTTCGGGAACAAGAATTTTAGCAGTTTCGGCGCACCTATATCGATGCTGGAAATATGAAATAACGTAAGGGACAAAACTAAGGTTTTTAGGAGAGCAAAAATAGGGTATTTTTCTTACAAAACTAACGATAATTTTTTAACTATTATGTTTTATGTAAAAAGTGTCTAGGACAAAGTTTCTTCGATTCCTTAATTTTTTTAAGCTATAATAGCAAAATATCAATAAAACCTATAGTTTTAATATACAACGTGTAACGTTAAATGCGCAAAAACTCAGACACCCCAACTGATTTTCATTTCAACTAACCTATTTCAGAGAAAATAGAGAATAATAAATAGAAAATTTCAGGGAGGAGTCGTCACCGGGCCGCTGCGCCGCGCTGACCTTGGGTTGCTTGACCTATTAATAAATAGACACGGCAACGTTTTTAATTAAGATTTTTTGAAAAATATGACCAATATTAAAAAGTGGTTCAATTAATTCTGCTTTGCGGTTTTGCGCATTTAACGTTACACGTTGTATAATTAATTTTCGACAAAATGTCCCTTACGTTATTTCATATTTCCAGTATCGATATTATTCAAATGCCATAACTTGATTCGCACATCATGTGTGCCGTTAGAGGATTTTATTAATACAAACTAATAACGGTTTTGCTATTGCCGGATATAGAACAATCATAATATTATCATGAACAATATGACTGGGAATGAATTATAATGGGATAATATAAAATACTATCAAATGACTATAAAGTAGCGAGTGCTGGCTCTGCCACGCCTGCGTGGGATTACGGGTCGTGTCCATGAATATACCTACATGCCGTTTAAGTAGTGAAACTAGTAGACTTGTATGGAATGATACTACTACATTCTAGTACATGAGTGACTCGACTTCTGAGAATGTTATTAGACATCTACTTAAGTCTGCTAATATAATTTATGAAGTTAGGAGCTGCTGTAATTCAGATATTGAATTGGAAGGTCTCATCAGTCATGTGTCAAGTGCTAAAAATTAATGAATAGGTTACCTGTTAAGGAAAACAAATAACGATAAATTTACCTACATTTACATTGTAAAAAGTTGTAATTCAAAACACGTGTGGCGAGTTGATCGCTGCGGTAAACGGCGACACCTATCACGTTGATTATTGTCAACCTTCGACACAGCATGAGGCAACTGAGCCAGATGATGTGCATCTAGTTTCTATTTTATTATTTAAAACCTGGAGTTGTTCTGAGCCCATATTCTCTATAAGACAACGAACGAAACTGCGCGAAATAAACGCGAAGTTGGCTTGATTAGTTAAGGAATTCACGTGGTTTCGAAGTAAGGAATCATTGAGTGGTTTACAGTGAATTAGGGCCCTGGTCGTTTTTCCATTTCGTTAAAACATGGTCTGCAATCGTGAGTAACAGGTTTCATGACTTGGCCGTAGCTTCACTCTCGCATGGCCTTCAGGTCGATAAAAAATCTCTTTGCAGTCACGTTCAACGGTAACTTAAGTGCACTAAAAACATAGGAAATCATATTCTTCCTATTGTTTTTTATTTATGTGCCATACTGATTTGTATTTAGTAGGTAGGTGTTTAATCTTAAAAAATGAAAACTAACTTCTGCCACCCGGCTTCTCCCGATTGGATATCGGAAATTATCCCACGGGAACGAGTAGCCTATGTCCTTCCCCAGGATGCCATCTACCTCTTTAGCAAATTTTGTAGATAAATCCGTTCACTGGTTTAGTCGTTACAGAAAGAGTTACTTTCGAATTTATAATATTACGTATCATCGATATATTCATATCATGAAGATATGTTTAAAACGGCCTTGATATAATTTGTGAGTGAATTAAATTCTATCGTCTGTCGTCGTCTGTCTGACCCAGCGTGTCATGGCAGTATCGCGGACTCGCAAATGCAGTGACGCTTCATCGCGTTTAATAAAGAGTTATTAGTTATTTGGTACACTGAAATTCAATGACTTCAATCTATGATGTCATTTGGCAAAACATAAAATTAACATATTCAGGTTCTATTGAACAAGTTGTTGTAAAAGCCAGTCCAATAAGAGGTAGGGCAGTATACAACAGGGAATTTGCATGATTCTACCTATGTTATATTCAGAGAGCCAGGTATTGGTTGCTGAATACTTCACTATTATTTCCATGTTATTCTGTCTGTCCAGTCTGCATGGCAGGTGTAGCCCATGGAGATTTGAGGCATTAACATTACAGTGAATTTAAAAGGAACATTTAAAATTCACTGTTCGAAACTCTCTCTTTCTCTTTAATATACAAATGCAAATTAATCATCATCAACATTTCAGCCTGGAATCACACCTGGATGAGGGACGCACGGAACTGAGAAGTATGGCAGAAGAAGGGGAAGTCCTACACCCACCAGTGGGTGGTACAATCATGATAGTATAAAATTAACTAGTATTTTCGCATACTATAATTAATTCACTACACAGTTGACTTGGTAAGGTTATCATAATTCAGTCATCCTCCTAGCCTTTTCCCAACTATGTTGGGGTCGGCTTCCAGTCTAACCGGATGCAGCTGAATACCAGTACTTTACAAGGAGCGACTGCCTATCTGACCTCCACAACCCAGTCACTGGGTAATACGATACCCCTTGGTAAGACTGGTTGTCAGACTTTCGGGCTTCTGACTATGCATAACGACTGTCAAAGATCCACGAATGACAGCCGGGACCAACAGCTTAGCGTGCTTTCCGAGGCACGGAGGGGTATCGGTATGTGAAGATGGTCACCCATCCACAGACCAACCGCGGCAAGCGTAGCTTAACCTGATCGATCGACCTGTGCGGCTGTTATTATTTAGCCACGGGCCCCTCTATTGGTTATCATAAATCAATAACATGTTTAAAGTCAGGTATTAAAAGGATTTATTGGAGCTTGGTAATCTTATTAAGTTCGTAGCACAGAGCATTTAAAGGTTTTCCTTCAGGGCAATCAACAGCAAGTTGCCAAAAAAGGCACATATCAACAACTATGGTCATTATGAGTGAATAAAAATGAGTTAATATTGTAAATAAATGGAATATTTAGCACTCTTTAAGTAATTAAACTTATGCAGGTAGTCAATTAAGTATAGGCGAATGATCTGCATAATTAGGTACCTAAACACGGTCACCTTGACATGATAGGGACTAAGTAGGTAATATCATTGGATGATACATTATGCCTCACAGATGCAGGTGGCAGTAATGTACTATATCCACTCAAGTAAGTAATATATGCATTATAATAATGCTCCACCTGCAGTGGATCAATAATCACATTTTTTTAAGCTAGAGATGCAAGGTGGACTAGGTTTAAAAGGAAAAGGTTTTAACGAATTTCTTGTCACAATTTATGGTCAGACTAATCAAACCATGAATTTGTGATGAGAAATTTGTCAAAAAAAAAAATACATCAAAAACAATAGAAACAATTTAAAACTAGATTCTGTTAATCCTAAGATAGTAACACAATCTGGCTTTAAATTGTTTCTATTGACTATTATAATTTATTACTTTAACATGACTTAACATGACATTCTTATGTTTTTTTTCCTTTTGTTCCTTGTGGAACAGGCTAAGGTCAGTGACCACGCTGCCTAGTCATCAGTTAGTTCTGACATTCTTATGTAAAAATTCTGAGTTATTATTATTATTATTTTTAAAAATTTAAATAAAGGTGTTATCAATTGGTAATATTGGTACAGTAAGTAAGTAATCAATTTTATTTTTACTTACAGACGTAGCCTAGCCAACATCAGTGTTGTTTCAGTAAGGGATTGCTAATTACAGATGAGTAAGACTCCTATCTTGAATGACACTATATCAATAATGTAATACAAATAACACATTTATTTGACATATACATTCGCAAATAAATGATTCTTACAGAATCAGCAGTCTTATGTACAGATGCCAGCACATCAAGCTACTTGAAACTGTCAGATTTTCCCAATCAACATGGAAACTTATACTTAGCAATAAAGTTCAAAATCTATTAAAGAAATTTGACAGATTGTAGTAGGGTGATGTGCTGTCGTCTGTACCACTGATCAGGTGCATCTGGATGGCATCATAATACGAGAACCACATTACTAGGTGTATCAATATTATCTCTAAGAAAATAATTATTTCTCTGAGACATAAATATGTTTCGCTTAATAGTGAATGTTTATAGCCAAATCTGTAGGCATAAATTATTGATTAAATAAATTTATTAGTGACAAAAGCACTAGAATGTTACTGAACTCCCTAATTATTTAATTGTTTACTGTTAATACATATTAATAATACAATGCCTAATAAATATTGGCAAAAATAAAATATTCTTACTAAATCTTCAATTCTGAAGTTTTCAATAGCATTCTGAATAAAATAAAAGCATTGATAACTAAACCATGAATAATTTAATAAGTTTTAACAGTAAGGCAGGAAAGTATGAAGAAGATATGGAGCTATAATGAACCAAGAATAAAATGTATAAGAAAATGCATAAAAATATGGTCTGCCTTTGTGAATTACGAATTCAATAAAAATAACTAAAAAGTAGTCAACACAAACTGTATCTTCTTTGATTGCTGTTAATCCATAAAAAGTTAAGATAAAAATGATGTCATCATTGTTTATCAGAATACAACAGGTATACTTTACCACTAATTAAGTTAAGTATATTAATGATTGTCTATTTATTTTTTAGCAACATTCAAAGTTGTATGTGAATCATACTGGACATACAGATATGTTTACTACAATATTACTGACTCCATTACTCACCACAGTAACCATTTATTTGGATTATACCAGACATTATAATGACTTACTTGTAACAGCATAAGTTCACAAAAAAACTAATTAGATCTTGATTAGTAAACATGCATTAGATCAGGAGGGGTACATAGTATTAGAAATTAAAGATTTCAAGTGGTCAAACTGAATCAGAACCAAAAAATAAATAGAAACTTTTGGAATGTTAAGTTTTAATGCAATTCTGATCGGTATATTATTTAGATTTTTGTTTGTTACTACGACAAGCTGACGAATTTATAGCTAAAAGTAGGTAGGTATTATAATAATGTAATTTCAATCTTACTTCACCACTTCGGGCGGCAGGGGAATTTTCTTCGATCTCGTATATAATATGTGGCAAACCGGCTTCGCCAAGCAAAGAGAATCCGAATCCCAAATTGTCACTACGATTCAGAACCACTAGTCTTTCGTCAGCCATATTCAGTGTACAGCAGCATTGATTAACATCCACTGAAGGATTTCACTATTAACACTTTGGTAAAACTACATGAGGGACTATTTAGAATGGATATTATTCTATTAAAAAACGAAAAATATTCATAATTACAACACACGATAAAAAGCAAGCGCACCCAACCAAAGCGAAGACAGGTACAGATACAAAATTATTTTGAAGTTTGATTTCTTGGGATGATATTCTCTTCTCTGCCAAAGACGATTATTGCTTAAGGTAGTAGGAGCGTCGTAGTTTGAATTTTTATTCCATGCGGTTTTCTTTAGCAGGCACTGGCTCCTGAAAGATGAACGACCCCCGGCAAAGATGGATGCAGGGTTGTGCATGAATAAAAAAGCTGTCACCGGCAAGAGGAACTATTTGATTATTAACAAAATAAAAAATAATTAACTCTCTAGATTGTTTGTCTCCCGTGGCTGGGGGGCTTTCGCATTTTTGGGCTGGTGTTGGTGCCGGTCCACTGGCGTTATTTCACTGAAAAACGCCTTTAAACTTGATAGGTACTCTTGAGGACCTTAGGAGAACCTTAGACTATCGATCCGGCCGGCATCCAGGTCAATCCGTTATCTTGGTTACATAGATTTCAGATCGATCGTGTATAGAGCGCATGAGTGAGTGATACACAAGCTATATAAATAAAAAAATATATGCTTCTCCTTACCATTAATTTATTCGTCTTGTTGTATCTTTTTGAATTGCTGACTTTTTCTGGCGATTAAAATTATACCTGTACTGGTTGTAACTTGTAACGCTCTACTACGTTCGGACTTGGATGAAACCAACATCAAAACAACATACCTCTATGGCGTGAAATAATAACTAAACAAAATAAAAATATCCCTACATGGATCGTATAAACAGAAAACTAAGTCATGTACAGGCGTCAGCACATCAAGCTGACCCGAAACTGTCAAATCCCAATCAACCTTTAATCTAATAAAAATACTGCATTAGATACAAAGAAGAAAAACAAATATTCCCTAAAAAACAAAATGTTACTTTGTTATCAAAATGTTACCTTTTGACTCATGAATTACTTTTTACAAAAGGGCACCTGAAAACGAATCGAATGCAGGAACCAAGGTCAAACATCTATGTATTTGACTGAAAGACTTGTATCTATGTTCATTAATAAAAAGTATAAAAAAAAAAAAAAAAATTTAATGCAGGTACATACAATGGCAGGTACATACTACATACAATGCGTTTCAAATAAGAATAGGATCGACTTAGCGTCATGTTGTGACGTTATAGCTGTCAAATCGAAAAAATTGAGTAGGGTGAGCAAAACAAGATATTTTTTAATTATCTCATATCATTTATTTACGAATCATGAACGAAGATTTTTTAATCATAATTTAGGTATTCAATTCCGCTCATGTCTGCATCACTGTTTGAGTGGTCATCGTCGTCGTCTTCACTATCATCATCACTGCTGCTTTCCCCTATAAAATAAAACATGGATTAATGTAGGTATTTAATATTTTATTTCACCAACTGCTATTTAAAATAAAAATAGACATTCTGTTACCTGTATTTATAATAAATTAATAAATCTAAAGTTATCATTGTCTTCAAATATCTCTCGTTGCCAGTATTCATTTTCTATTCTTTTGACGTGGTTAATTTCTTTTTTCCAATCGTCGCTCGGGACTGAAGCAATTGCTTCTAATGTCAGACTCTCAATTTCACTTTCGAGTTGTCTAACGTAATTATGACTAAAGAAACGGTTAAACAAAAAACAAAAAAAAAAACCTTATTGAAACGCACATAAGTTTTCTTTGCAAACCGTACTTTTCAATAAATATTTGACTGATTTGGTCATTGACATTCCTATTCTTATTTGAATCGCATTTGAGATGATCATCTGACATAGTTTCTCAATAGAGATGATGATGATCAAAATATAGGTAAGTCAGTCTAGAAGAATTTACGTGATACTTTTAGACTCGGGGCATAGACCACTTATGGAATTAGTATTTACTGTGTGGTAAAGTCACCTTATTATTTATTTTCTTCAATCAACGAATGAACATCCAACGACGCGAGCGACGGCTGCTGTTATGCTCTGGTGTGACCAAAGAATTAATATTTTGGCAGGTATCAAATTATACTGGTGATTCTCTCGTTCACAACTTAACTAAATTTAAGTTCAGTGTTCAGTGCATCTTTTTTTTATATTTCATTAAGAAGAGAACAGAAGATAAATATTAGTTTAGTCATGTTAAATTAATATTTGATACTGTAAGCTTGAACAATTTTTAAATTTTTCCACTAAATTATTATTTTCCACGTTTCTCAATTTTATAGTGTAAGTGCCAATTCTGTTCTGAATCTGACTTATTTTTTGTAATATTAGTTTCATGCAGTGAGATAAGACATATATACAACGTGTAACGTTAAATGCGCAAAACCTTAGACACCCCAACTGATTTTTAATTCAATTGACCTATTTCAGAGAGAAAATAAGTCACTAAAAAAAATTGTTAAGGTTTTATGTGCTGTTTTAGTGTTACTGGCCATTCGGATCGTTTCTTGCGTCTGCGACGACGCTTCATCGAGGGAGGAGTCGTCGTCACCGGGCCGCTGCGCCGCGCTGACCTTGGCTTGCTTGACCTAATAATAAATAGACACGGCAACGTTTTTAATGAAGATTTTTTGAAAAATTTGACCTATATTAAAAAGTGGTTCAATTAATTCTGCTCGTTATTCTGATCAAACTATTTTCAGGTTTTGCGCATTTAACGTTACACGTTGTATATATTATTTTTCAATTTTACCGCGCTTGATAATGCTAAAGATTGAATTTTCGACGAGGAAGAATGCTCAACATTGTAAATAATTCACTACGATTGTGTAACTGCGAGTGCGAAAGTGCGAAGTACTTACAAAAACCAGTACGTATAGCTATATCGTAACAGCGGCGACAGTCAGGTTACTGATGCTATCAAAGTTATAACCAAAATCTGATAAAATCATCAAAATGTATATTGTCTCGAACTTAGTGAGAGTAACCATACCTAACTATTTGGCTGGACTGCCCATTCCAGACTCTATCGGGGGTTGGTTTCGCCTCGGAGGTAAGAAGAAAAACACTAAAACCATGTGTATACAATATTATAAAAAAGTAAATTTTAATAAAATCGCCAAAGTGGGTCGAGATTGATGCCCCAGATCTAGATATAATTAAAATGTTCTATTTATTATCTAGTTCCACATAGCATAAAGTTATAAAAGGGGTAACTGTACTTTTTTACAAAAGTACACAGTTATAAAATGTAGTTCAGGAGATAATGTACTCTATGTACTTGTAATAAAATATATAATAGCTTAAAATATTCTTAAGGTTGTTTTTGTGGTATTCCTGTACAATTTTCAATGACATACTTTCAAATCCAATGAATTGCCTTAACTTTGCCGCATGACAAATGAAAGATTATAGATAACATGCAACTGTTATTAGTTCATTAATTTATTGGTCATTGATTTTAATTGATGTATTTTAAGTTGTAACAGCTGTAGTTAGTAGTATTAAATCTAACTTATTATTATTTCTTTTTCAGTTAGGGATTGGCTTGCCTTAATCCCGCCTGTAGTAGTGGTGGGAGGCATTTCATATTACTCATATGACACTATTAAGAAGGCTCGTGCTGCTGCCAGTGGTCAAATAAATCCCTGCGTCAGGAAAGATATCAACAAAGTGGTTGATTTTGTTGACATTGAAGACATCACCGAGAAGGTGTCCCTGTGTCGTTGTTGGAGGAGTAAAAATGTAAGTTCTTTTTGTAATAAAGCATAAAAAAGATCATTTATCTATCTTACATAATTGTTGAGTCACTTGTTATGTGAGAAACAAAACGCCCTTGAAATATATTTTGAAATAAACAGTATTTATTTCCTAAAAAGCATTACCAAAAACATTTATTATTGTTTTTTGAGTAATTAATGGGGTCATGTGTTTTATAGGCGTAAAATGAATAAATATTCAGTTTCCTTATTTGGTTACTCTATTTCCTTTGCTATCAAGACATCACATAATTAACAAATGGATTAAATGCTTTATTTAAATAGGAAGATAAATATAATACTGCTGTGAGTTTTATTTGTCATTTGTGGCCTACATAATTAATTATCAGATTTTCTGTTGACCTTGCTGCAGATATCAGATTAGGAGTGTGTAAATAAATAATAATATTTAATATCTTACTATCATATAATAGGGTGACTGGTATTTAGTGACCGATACTTAAACACATGATTCTACTCATGATAACAAACAACTTTTACTATGGGACCAAAACAAAATCGCGAAAAAAAATCAGCTATTCCGTACATTTTGACGACTCGTACGAACATAAATGTAGGAAACAGCTGATTTTTTTTTTCGCGATTTCGGATTTGGTCCGATAGTAAAAGTTGTTTGTTGTCATGAGTAGAATCATGTGTTTAAGTATCGGTCACTAATTACCAGTCACACTATATATAATTTGTAGGTAACCAACCCCCCTTAAAATCCTGTGATATTTATCCTTTTTGCTAAATTGTAATTTTAAATTATTTTATAGTGGCCGTATTGCGATGGTGCTCATGGCGCCCACAACAAGGCGACTGGCGACAACATCGGACCCGTTGTTGTCAAGCACAAGGAAAACAAGTGAGCAACGACACAATATAACAAGGTGATAAACAAATTGTTATTTATTACAGAAATTGTTAGCCTATTCAAAATATATATTATATGTAATACACAATAACAAAAGATGCTCATAAGAACTAATGTTAATACTAAGTTTACTTTTGTTGCTTTATATTTTTTTGATGTTTTTTTCTTGGCCATGTTTATTGTAGCCATTGTAATAAACATCATGTGTACTTAGTATTTTTAGATAATGAATAAAATGAAATCAATAAAATTTGGGATTGTTATGGAAACGGATTTTTATTTGAATTTAGGCAATAAGCTTTACATATTCACAGAGATTATCCAGAGAGAATAAGTGAAAGAAAAAAACATTAATTAAAAAATTTTATTACCAAATTGCCTTAATTAAAAACATCACAGACATGTTCTGACTTTTAATTATAAATAAATATTTAAACATGCCACTAGTTTTAATACAATATCATGTTTACTGAAAATGACTATAATTACCACTGATTGTTGGAAGAAAAAAAGTGTTATGGCACTGTTTATTACATTAATTTGCAACCAGCAAAATACAAGAGATTGTGAGTTAATATTTTCGACATTGATATCAATCATGTGCGCCAAATTCTTAAAAAAATATAAATACCTAATACAAGTAAGTTGTACTTAAGATATCTATGATTTGTTACTAAAAGTAAAGATTACAAAATAGTTTTCTAGGGTAAAAAGGGTCAAATAAAAATAATGATGATGCTTCTGAAGAATGACTGCAAAAATTGGGGTTACTGACTGAAAAACTTTTGCCTTGACTAGAATCAGTGGAGTCTGATTACAAGATTATAAAATCAATAAAGATAGTGCAACACATTTTCACGTATACTTTCAGTCACAAGAACCAATTTATGTTATGGATGGAAATGTTCCAAAGATATTTGACCAAACAATAATATCAAAATGAAAATTGATACAACACCCTATCATTACAGCAAATTATGTAACATTAACCATTGTGTTTCATGCATGGATACAAATGATTAATTATTCTACAAGGCCTACTTAGTTCCTAATGATGTTTAATTCTAAGGAATTTTAGTGTAATTCAGTCTTGAAGCTTCTCAGATACTGCCACCGAAGCTTGCTAATCTGGAGAAATCGAGCAACGCGTTCAGGTGGCTCACCCAGTTAACATTTTCAAAGCTGAAATATAAAAAAAACATTAATAAAGTATTTATTTTCGAGACATGCCAAGCCTAGCGAAAAACATAAGTAGCATAATAATAATCATATATTTCTCAGATCATTTCGTAACCTAAGTAAGGCGAACATTTCAAACAAGTGCAGTTTCTGTTGGATTTTATGCAAAACAATAAATTGGACTACATCACAATCAAATGCATTGTAAAGGCAATTACAGAGAGAAAAAACAAATCCAAATAAATCGGCGTTCCACAAGGTAGCGTGTTGGGTCCGCTCTTAGTTTTTAGTAGATAATAAAGCATTGCAAAATAAAATTAAGCCTTTCTGCCATAAATAAAAAAATGTTGAAACACAGTGCCGTAAAACGAATATTCCTTGCACATGTTTAAGGATAATATACTACTGTACTTTATGAGATTAGCCTTCCCTGTACGGCCGACCATTTTACTTACTTCTATCCTAGTCTCGGCAATATTTTCTTCATTTCGTAGAAGCTCATGCTTGAGTCCATTACGTTTTCTGGAAAGAGCATAAATTCTATTTTAGTTTAAATTACTTCTAATGCGTATAAAAGCGGTTTAGAAGTTTATATCGAAATGCAATAAAACGAACAATAAACCGCTGTGGTCTTTGTTCGGCGTTTATGTCGTGAGAGGGTTATATTCACTTGGCATAACGCGGTTTCCGTCCCAGTTGACCGCTTCCTACGCACCGGGTCACGGGAAGGAGCATATCGTATTACACCACACAATAGGCGCTTTACGTAAACTTGGAACGTACAAATAAATAATATATGTACTGCGACTGTTCCGTTTACTTAAGTTAATTCGGATTTATTAAAGGGGTTCTGGTATATTTACAAGTATATTCTTCTCCACACGATGAGGGCTGTGTAGGCGAGGCACACGATGCTACAGGTCACTAGGACCATGATGCCAGCGGCAGCACCTATCGGCTCTCCTCGGACAGATGAGTTTCGTGCTGTTTGGGAATCCTTGCGAACCGCTTCTCCAGGAGCTGGTAAATGAAATGATTATAAAGTTAATCTCTGTCTTGTGTTTCGCAAATAGGTACCTGTGATTGACCCAAAACTTTGCACCTTCTACGGCGTCGCAGTGACAGTGCAGAGGAATTAAAACGCTCAAAAAACTTCTGTTTCCAGATAAGTTATATCTAAAATACATAGGAAACTGATTCACTCTATTTACGCAATCTCTAGATTCTTGTTGCCTATAGCTATACAATCATGACTCAAGTAATTATTTCATTGTTATAGGGTACAAGAGTCACAAAAGTCAATCGCAACCGAGTATCTAGGTGATGAATGAAGAAGAAATAAAGTTGACTGGTAGAAAATGCATAAACATTTAATCAATCAAAAAAACGATAGTGATTACCTTGCAAGAACTCTGCCTGTGAGTCGGGCACTGAAGGCACCTCCGCGCGAGCATCCTCCGCGTCTTCAGGGAAAGTGGGCAAGTCCATGTGTTTGTCATTGTCGTCTCTAGAGTGGAGCATGTCGAACACCTCCGTTCTGTAGAGAGCGTTGTTTCCAATTAAACTAATTTCATTATCATCAGTTGTTATCGTGTATCGTTTACTGCTGCAGTGCTGGGTAATTGGATATGGGTCCCTTAAAACGCCTAGTGATGATCTGGGGTTCGTCGTCACAGTACAGTGTAAAGTAATTTCGACTACAGATTAATAGTTGACTATGAACGCTTAATGGACCCGACCGCTTATTGTTTCGACACTACCGTCTGTTCTAAGTCGCCTTTAAGTATCTACACTTTCGAAATCTATCTTCACCGCTGAGTAAAGTAGTTTCCATTATCAGCGGGGTAATTGCGTAACACACTAGCAGTAGCAATGGGATTCATTTTGACAGCTCAACAATATTCATTGCGTAATTTACGTTGCTGAGCAGACACATTTTTTGAACACATTAAGCAATGGATTAGCAATATGCTTCATAATGATTCAAATTGAGAGTATTACCTAGTGTGTTACGCAATTAGTGTGCAGAATTCAGAATAGGTCGAATACTTTTCGGTAAACCTGAGCATTGACATTTCTTACGGTCTTACCTGCTGACACCATGTTTGTCGTCCACTAAAAGCTTCAAGACAGTTGCGTTAGCTTCTAGTGTTTTGTAACGACTGTTGTCCTCCACCTCCTTAGCGAGTTCAGGCAGAGTACTTTCTTGTTCCTTCAATGTGGCCGAGTTCTCGCCGTAACATGTTCTTAAATCTGGAATACGATAATCAGTTATATACACAGATTTTTCTAGTAGATTAATACAAAGTGTTAAGTAACACAAATCAATTAACACGGCGACGTGAAAGTTATTTGAATATGTCGAAAAACCGTTATCGCCATGTTCAAAGTGTGCATTTATAACCAGTGTTAAATTGTTAATAGCTAACAAAGAATGAACTGCAGTTGACTTTAAACTTGTCTAAATGCAAACATTCTTGTCGCCGGCCGGCCAACACTTCAATTAGTGGGTCAGGCGCAGCTTTAACTTAATGTGTACTTAACGGTGTTAAAATCCGGTTTCCTGGGCTACCATCGTCTGAGATCATATTTTAGTGTGTTATTTCCGAATGATACAGCGACTGATGAAGTGACTCATAGCAAGTCATAGCTGTCTCATTGTTCAGAGTAACCTCGTATCTCCAAGTGAAAGTATTTATCGGAGCAAATCGACTAGATCTTGTTAGTACGTAGAATATTAGCCGGAGGCGTTGCTGGTGAATGCGATACATTACGTTGAAAGTAAGACTTCTCGTGCTGCAGTAGGTCGCGAAAATGTTTTTTTTTTATATTTTATTGATAATAACAAAACTAGTTACGGATGCATATAGCTAATATTAAGTGAAGTTAAAGTTGTAGGTAATGGAGTTCAGTTTCTGCATCGTTCTTACGTACTTAGATGTTGATAACACTAGGTATAATCATAACAATCAATCATAATCGAATGAACCTGTAACCACGTTATACAAATTAATGTTATTCATGTTTTTTTTCAATTCTCATTAGCATTACAAAGAATCACTGATTTCATTCATATAGAACGGGGATTTCCATACGCGTATTTTCAAAGAAATCGCTTTATTTATCACCGACAAAGATAGTAATCAATCATTATTACATTAATGCAGTTTGCCATTAGGTATTTCCTCAATTCCGTGTATTTCGCAGCCGCGCTGATGTTCCATCGATGAAGATTTTACATTTTCTTAGTGAACTCTTTGTCCGCGCTGGACGTCATTGTAACTAATTGGGCGACCAAGCAATTAAGTAATCTTGATCAGTAATGGTCGTGTCCATTGTGGTTGTTTCCGTCAGCAATAGATTACCTAGCTCAGCCATTTATTTAAACATTGATTCCATAGCGTTTCAACAAGACTTAAATGGTATTATTGCCGGCGTTCTCACGGCGGCCCTTGCCGGAAGAATGGTAAACACTTCCGCGTATAATCACTGAGCGAGCACTCACGAAGACTTCACATGAAAACTACTAATTGATTCAAAACCATGCTTATTGTAATGATTAATTTACTAGTATACGGCTACTGCATAATCCAATTGTTGGCACTAGCGTAACAGCGATTATTTAGATATCAACATTCGAATAAGTCTCAGCAAATTAGCAAGGTATACTATAAAATCGAAAAACAAACGCATTAATATTAATGAGTCGATACTGCTAGTAAACTGGGTTGATCATATGAAATCATACTACAGTACATGAACTAGTGTAGTAGAATGTACGTGGTTCTAGAACAATTTGTGTGCTGAGCCTCAATTGAATCATCAACATAGATAAAATTCGACTCTTCCTTTTGTCCGACAGTAAATTGGTTAAGCGTTCTGTTATCTTGGTGGCATACCACTGTCGCTGCCTACAGATTCACAAGGTAATCAAACAAGAATTTTTGGATTCTTGCATTACAGCCGTGCGATTCTGTAACCATCTCACCGTGAAAGCTTGGGTGAAGTGAGCGTGGAGTGAGCTGTCATTCGCTCTTAAGTGCTCAGTTCACTTATGATTTCACGTTGAGATTTTTACAGAATCGCCCGGCTGCATGTAGATTTATGTGTCTCTCGGTTACACCTACTTCTTGTTTCCACCTACTTCTTGTTTCAGTATCTTAGTAGGTCGTGTTTTTTCTTGAAATTATAATTTTGTCATATTGTGACGCTTTGCTGTTACTGATAATTTCGTTTGTTCAATTTATTTTTGATTGAACTTCACTACCATTATTGCGGGCCTAGAAAGCGTACCTAGTTGCAGATTTTTGATTGGACTCGAGCAACGAATCTCTCCTTTCGAATTTTACTTGTTCTAATATTTCTTCTGGTTGTCTCTGAATACTTTCAGAGGCAACCAGAAGAAATATTAGAACACCTACATGATAATTCCATGGGCTCCATTAAGTAGGTACTTATGTGTAAACATTTACTGACTTGACATTGGCTAATAGGCTTCCGAACACACCATTGACCAATGTACAGACGCCAGCACATCAAGCTACTACAATCTGTCAGATTTCTTTAATAAATTTTCAACTTTATCGCTAAAGCTTAAGGTTCAAAGTTGATTGGGAAAATCTGACAGTTTCGGGTAGCTTGATGTGCTGGCGTCTGTACATTGGTACAGTGCAAGCAACCTAATTTTACAGACTGGGGACCAATATGCCACCGGTGGGCTGCGAGACAAGAAAAGATTTTCTCAAATTGAGTGTAGGTGTAGCTACATCAAAAGGTGCTTAACCTTAGACAATAGACGATCAATGTTTACTGTTAAAGCTGGTATCATTATTTTCTTCTTGATTTGATTAAATTGTTACTGTAGGCGTTATAAGCACCATTTATTCCATAAGTTTCTTATGTTCAGCTCAGTGCGTTTATATTTACATATACGGTCGGAAAGATCAGTTATATTCAAAGCAGAAACTACCATTCGACTATAAAATCTGTATGCATGTACATTGAACTGGTGACCTGCGCCGGGAAAGGGAATAATCGACTCGGGCTTGGGTCCCTTCTCCAACGAGCCTGGTCACGTTTCGTCTATGTACCCAGCGTAGGTAGTGTCGCAGGCTAGCTCACCTACCTTTTATTGGTGTACTATTAGGTAGATATACATATCGATGGGTCCTACGTATAAGGGCCAATGCAGCATTTTGAGCATTTTCACTTTTTTGTATTAAATGCTTCCTTTTACTGTATTTGATAACGTGCACCAAAAAAATACACATTTATAGGTGAAAATACAATTTTTTTTTTTAGTACGTATACGTTTTTTTATAACTTATACGTAGGACCCATCGATATAAATGTGTCTGTAACTCTGTATGTGTGTCTATAAATTTATGGTTACCTACTTACATCTGAAAGTAGGCCTCACATGTTGGGTAACATCTGTTCTCACTATCTTATGCTATCCTACATTTTTTTTGCTATCAGTCTTTGCAACATGTGGACCCATTTCATTAAAAAAATATTTCGCTTTAATAATGTGAGACACCAAGAACTCGAAGTAGAAAGGCCACGATGAGGTAAATATTGAAACTCAAACTTCATTCATTCACGGCCACCTGAGATGCCAGATGAATAGCCAACTATGAATCACTATGTAAATCATTTTACACTACTTACTACTACAGACGACACGTATGTTTTTTGTATCTCTGATCTCACATATAAGGTATATTTACATAACAAAAAGAATGGGTTTCCTTATAACTTATGAGTTGCTTCCATTACTCTTAAACTAATCATCGAAATCATGAATCACTCCCACGTAAACGATACTCTTCTTAGAATTTGGGAGTAACAAATTGTAAGTATACAATTAAAGCGCCATTAGTTCCGTGGTAATGAGTCTGCAGTCAGAAGTTAAGTGCTTCTTGAGATATTGAGTTATCGAGCTTGCACTTGACAATTTACTTTCATAGTAGTATATCAAAGTGCTTCAAGTGCTAGTGGCTTCATTCATGATAGCCGCATAGATAGAGCAGAAGAGCTAGGTAGAGCTCGTTAGTTATTAATTTATAGTTATTTTGAAATATACATGTAGGTATATGAAATTCTACCTACGTATTCTGTTCGTCGTACAGGGATATGGCTTTTGACTCTTTCTCCAGAAGCCAAATAAGGAACGTATTGAATGTGGTAGTAGTGTCTTCTCATACATTATTACGATACCTAAAACTGGATCTAACTTGCTCAGTGTCTGCTTATCACTTAGCAGTTAGCCTAAACTTGTTCTGCAGCTCGGAACCAGTACATAGAAAGTTTTTGTAAGTAGTGAAAAGTCACATCCTCTGCAATTTTTCGTTTGAATAGAATAGAATACTCTTTATTATGTACAACATATAAATTACAGACATAAATATAGAAATTTTACAAAGGGTGACACAATGGGCGGTCTTATCGCTAAGAGCGATCTTTTAAAGACAACCTTTGGATGGATTGAAAAGGGAAGGAGAGACAAATACTGTAGGTAGTCTGTGGTGTACCATTTACACGATAAAATAAATACATACATAAAGTATATTATACCAATCTAAATAAATATATACATATAACAATAGACACGAAACAGGAGTAAAGAAAATATAATGGTGCTGTTTAAGGAGAGAGGAAGTGCGTCTTTATCATAATTTTAAATGTGGACAAAGATTGAGCACGCCTTACCGACACGGGCAAGTCATTCCATAACCGTAATGCTTGAACAGTAAAAGATTTGTCATAGAAACTGGTGGAATGGATCGGCATCTCTAGTATCAGGTTTTCGGATGGCCTCAGATATCTATTATATGTGGTGTTGTGTTTGACCCCTCAATGAGAAGGGTACGCAGTACGCACACATGGGTCAGTCTCAATAACATGCATCAGTATCCTGAATATCGTTAAGCTGTTGCTGTTATTATGTATTCATGCCAATGTGCCACAATACGAAGCAGAATGTGATGGTTTCTGTGCCAAGTTCCTGATCAATGAAAACATTAAGAATCTTTTTGCCGTCTTATTTAGTTGGAATGATGACTTCTTTATATTCTAGTTAGGTAATTGCTAATGGAAACATACCCATCGTGGCGACGATGATCAAACACAGAAGCTGGTAGCGCGCCATTTCATTACTCGCCCTGCAAACAGATAACCTATTATTTATGTTAATTGTGCTACTTTATGCGCTTATCTGCATCGGTCACACTCTACACATACCTACCTAATTAATAATAATAATAATAATTTTATTCATATACTTTTACAAAAAAGGTGTGTTTAAATAGCTACAGAAAGTTAATATATAGTATAGTCTTATACAATGATTTACTTAGTGTCTAGTAAAACAGATGTACAACTAGAGTATATTAATTAGAGGTACTTACAGTATATTTAACTAACTATAAATTTAAATTATATGTTGCGACCTGCCTGATCTAGGTTTATTCAAACCTGTGTTTCAGGCCATCACTTCATCGTAAATTAAATGGGTCAGGTATCTTAACTAGATCAATAAAAATACATCTACATGGACTATAAAAATAAGCAAACATTACAAAGAAAATTAAAAACTACTTTAAAAAATTAAGCTATTTACAAATATAAATAATTACGAAGTAATATTATTATCATACCAGAATTTCTAGCAATTTTTCTGTGTCTGTGTAATTAAGTTTAGATAAATATTCTGCTAACGTCATACTACATTTTTTATAATTTAAACTATATATGTTAAGTAACTTGTTGAGTTTGTTATAAAGGTAAGGTCCTAAAAACACATAAAACTTAGTAGCAAAAGCATGTCTGGTTTGAGAGTTTATACAAACCAAATCTTTCCTTCTCTTGTCTGAAGGTACTGGGTCATAAGGAAGTTCAGTGTCCTGATGCAGTACAATCTTTAGAATACCTAATTGACGTACTGTTAGTACCTCACATGCCAAGTAAAGCTGGTGTGTGGGAAATCTGAAAGGGCGAAAGGTAGCAACCTTTAGAATTGCTCTTTGAGCACGTTCTAGAGGAAGTAAAATCGACTTAGAAGCACCACCCCAGGAAGTTATACAGTAGGTGAGAATGGACTGACACAAAGCTAAATAAACCTGTTTAATTAATTTATAGTTGGCTACGCTACGTAAGTTCTTAAAAATATATATTATTATTACTATAGATTAGGTGGACTGATAACCGGACAGTGACAATTAGACTTAAGTATTAGAAATTATCATTTATTAAACAGTTCTCGATTCAGAAATCAAGCTTTACTATACGCAGATGGCTATTTATATTTTGAATATTCTATGTAAGAATGTTCGTAGCTACTGGGAAGCGTAAATAAAGCCGACACGTTCTGCTAATAATAGACCGTTGTTTATCTCATAGGTACTGCCCGTAGTACCCATGTCCTTCGCTGTTTAAACTCAATACTTTTTAACCGACTCCAAAAAAGGAGGTTCTGTATTCGTCCCGTATGTGTATGTTTGTATGTCTAGTAAAAAACTAATGAACGAATTTTGATGTTTCTTTCATTAACGTGATCTACATACTTTCAGGAAGGTTTTAGTATATAATACATTAGGTCTGTACGAGGGTATATGCATAAATTTACTGCATCTCCGGCATTTCTATGCGAATTTTGATGATTCTTCTAGATAGTCGGTGTCTTCAATTCTTCAATGCACCTTAGCTTGACATCGCTTGGCTGCAATTGTATATCTATGTATTGTTTTTAATGTATAAGGTATGCCTCAGGGGTGGTCCCATATAAATTTGATTAATTTTGCTTCGGTAGTTTTTGAGTTAGCTTCGATAGTACGATTTTTTTCCACTTAGTTTATATTGATGATGTTTTATAACTTCCTGACACTGATATTTACATAGCAAGAAGTGTTAATTGAATTTGTGTCGGGTAGGTACAACTAAAAAGTGAAAAGTAAAAACTTTTTTACAAAGAAAACAACTGACTTCCAAAATAATTTTAAATTCGGAAGTCGGTGTCAAAAAAACGAAAATGCGGAACCAACGACACCGACTTCCGAAATTAAAGTAATTTTTCACTTTGTAGTGTTTTTCTTTTTTTTTTTTGTAAAAAAGGTAATTTTGCAATATTCATAAATAAAATATAAAACAGTAGGTAACTCAAATATGTTGTATGTAAGTTATACCGGTCTGCATTAATAACAAGATATTCGAGTCACTTTCGCGATGTTTAACTAGAAAACCAGTTCTTGATGAGAGCACCACTGCTCTAAAAATACCTGGGAGACGTCGCGAGGGATCCGGCTTTTGCAGGGAAGTATCACTTTGCACGATCAACTTAATTTTATGTTCACTAGTTTTTGTCACTATTTCGATGTGATAGGTGCGCGGGCGCCGATGGCCGTGCGGACGTTCGCCTGTGCCCGAGTCGAGCGGTATTCTGTCTGCGCAAGAGTGCCGACGACAGTGCACACGCACAGCACAGTGCCGCGGTGCCGCTCGACGGGAGCCAGAGACGCTGACCTCACTGATGCAGGAAATACACTACACTCGCAAATCGCGTGGATATGGCAAAGGTGAAAAGATGCTTCACATGGTTTTACCTTTTAGGAGCAACGTTGGTCGCCATCAGTCTCACGGTTAAGGGCATTCAGATTAGTTACAAGTAGTAAGTTTCCATTGATCTGTTGATTCGACTTCTTAGTGTTTATTTCCTACAAGCAGCTCCCGCGGTTTCAACTGCATATGTCTGGATCCCGTGGGAATATCGGGATAAAACTTATCTTATGTGTTAATCCTGGCTATAAACCATCTGTGTACCAAGTTTAATCCAAATCCGTTTAGTAGTTTTTGCGTGAAAGAGTTACAAACATCCACCCATCCATCCATCCATCCTCACAAACTTTTAATATTAGTAGGATAGTAAATATGTACAGACGCCAGCACATCAAGCTACCCGAAACTGTGAGATTTTCCCAATCAACTTTGAACCTTATGCTTTAGCGATAAAGTTGAAAATATATTAAAGAATTCTGACAGATTGTAGTAGCTTGATGTGCTGGCGTCTGTACATAGGTATCACACTGTGTCAGCAGCTCGATACACAACACAAACAGCTGTAATGAAATAAAGAGCAAATTGTGTGGGATACCTGTTGATGATAACTATTACTTTCGACCTCGTCCTCAGCCACATCGCATCTACCTATCTACCAATTTAGCCCGTAAAGGCCCACTGCTGGGCAAAGCTCTCCCTATACCTTTTAAACGCACGTCTGACCTCTGCCATTGGGGGCCACTTCTTTCGGTAGGAGTCAAGTTTGTCCCTCTCTCTTTGTCTAGGTCTGCGACATCACATACCTGTCTATATTTTAAATAAAAATCCGCATGACCGCATGAAGATAGGGTTTTAGGATTTTACACTACTGAAGAGCGTCAGTAGTGTAAAATCCTAAAACCCTATCTTAGTGATTTATAGTAGGCTTTGTATTAGGCTGAGCGTTGTGTATTCAGTCGAACAGTGGGGACACGGAATTAATAATAATAATAATAATAATAATAATAGTTTTAGATGTATGTACCTGAGTATTTACTATATATTCTATTTATACTTACGTACCCTTAGGGCCCTTTCCTAAGGCAAGATCCCGTTTTTTGCAGTTACGGTTTTTTGCAGGATCACTTTTAGTACCTAGTGTACGTGTTTAAATATACACATTCACACAAGCATCCCGTTTTCCGGATACTGCAAACAGGATGCTTGTTTGAATATGTATATTTAAACACGTACACCACTAAACGGGATCCCGCAAAAAACCGTACCTGCAAAAAACGGGATCTTGCCGTGGGAAAGAGCCCTTAGGAAGCTAAAATCTCTCGCCAAATAGAGCCAACACGTGCAGGGGCATCGATATTGTCACATCATTGTTCTAGTCAAGTATTACATGCTTCGAGTCAGTTCAGTACGTACAGGGGCCCTGTTTTGTACAGATTGTGATAAAAAATCTCTTTGTTCGTCAAACGAGCTGCGGGTGCGCGGGTGAGACACTCGCAGGGAATTCGCGCCCGGCCGCATGCGCGCTCCCGGTTGGCGGGGCGATGGCCGCTGACCCCGTGCATGTGATACAGACTTCATTTTAATTGACCTTTTTTACAAATTAGGCTTAAAAGTCGAATGATAGATACCTACTAATAAACTCACGTCGTTTTTTCTCGTGTCGTCATAAAACATACTTAGTTGACGAAGCTTTTGTCGCGTCGTGTCCTGTCAATAATGTAGCAAAGCTAAATTTTTCTCCTCCCTTTACATAACTGATATAAAAAATAGATGCGTTAATATGATTCTATGCTCTGACTGTGTCCTACTTAAAATAAACACCTAGACTAATCTCTCAGACGACAGTTGAACTTCGCCCTCGCTTCGCGCCGTGGAAAACAAGCAACAAATATGTTGATAAACTGTTATCGAAAATACTCAAGATCACTTCACCCGTTTCCACAGTGAGATTTTTGCAGAATAGATGTTGCAGATGTTGTTACCACGGAAATGTGATCTTAAGAATGCTAGAGGAACTTGGTTCGTTAACATTTGGAATGAGTTTCGGGTGTAAAATATCTTTAGATTCTTCGCTAACGAATTTACGAATTTTATTATAAAGAAACGATTTTCTTTCGTAACCTGAGGTGCGAGCGCGTCACGCACGAACAATAATTAAAATAAAACATTCACAGCTACTAGACTGATAAAAATACGCATCGACATTGTCATTATTAATATTGTTAAAATGTCGATTATGATTGTAAATATATGCTCGGTCAATCCCTAGTAGTATCAGGTGGGATGACGCTGACAGCTCACTCCATGCTCATTTCACCTAAGTTTTCACGGTGAGATGATTACAGAATCGCACTGCTGTATTTTTTTCTTAACAGAACATGTGCCCTCTATTATTATTTTCATTCGTTTCAAGATGACGGAAATGCAGAAGTTGGATAATGGTTACAGAATCAGGTTGAAACAACTTGCCCAGTCGTAAGTTGTCACAAAAGTTTCTCCTTTCTCATCACCAGTAAGAACAGCTACTTATTATTGATTTTGTTTTCGGACAAACTTGAACAGCAGCTGCATTAACATCCTTTAAATTATTACATTTCCATTTCCTGAAACTTTTTCTTGAATGGACCGAAATAAATGTCGGGAGCAAACTTGGTATGACTCACGGAAAGAAAAGACAAACGAAAACTTCGGTGTCTGCCTGTTAAAACTCGCCATGTTGCATATTGCATGACAAAGTTATTTTTATTTTGACCAGCATAATTATCTGCGTGACAAACGACATCTTTTTGGCCTTTAAAAGCAACTACCATTTTCGAAAAAAATGATGCAGCATTGAAATTATTACATTTGCTCCCTTTCCAGTAGCACAGGATTCAGGAATTACGTACAATACGAATTTTTTCAAAGGCAGTGCAGCAACACCAAATAAACTGACTTTAACACTCTCAGCGCCATGATTTTTTTTAGAAGCGGGCTTTGTGGGCGGCCGGCGGACCACATGGCGCTGAGAGTGTTAAATCCTGTCAAGAAATACAGTTGCCCGATTTTTGAGAGCTATGCAGTAAATTCACATATTATTATATAAAATTAAAGTAGGGGAGCAGGGGCACGTTGTTACAAATTTTAGATAGTTGTTAATATGACAAAAGCTATCAAATAAATTAAACATTTGATTACTTGTAATGTTAGTATGTCTATTTAGCTATTAAAATATGACTGAAAAATTATTAAAATTTATGTAATTTTTTCACAATGGAGAATTTAACTAAACAAGTAGATTGTAACATCTTACCCCGGAATTGGGGCTAGTTGTTACATCATCGGGGCACGATGTTACGGTAAATAAATAAACAAAATCATCAGTGATACATATTTTTTTATTAGTATTTCAAAACGATATAAACAATAGAGATCACTTTATACAGTCTTCTAACATTTATGAGTAATTATAATATCTATTATGGAAATTATTTAAGTTTTTTTTTGTAGAAAATCACTTTGGCAGGAACATTTTTAAATCTTATATAAAAACACAGACTTAGTCTGCAAATAACAACTTGTAGTAATTAAATTATTCACTTTCACTTCTTAATTAGTCATTTTAATAAACTTTTGGCAAACTTTGGATTCTAACATTTTTAAGGCACTTCCATTATAGAAAGATATATAGTAATTTTTATAGAGGTAGGTAACAATATCACATACAAATATTAAATCAGTCTTCAGCAGAATTGCAATTAATCAGAATCTGAATCGGAAACCAACATTTTTTTCTTCACCTTTTCTTTTCCTTCTTCGCTCATTTTCAGTTGTTATATGTAACAACTTACCCCAAAAAATTGTAACTACTTGCCCCATGGCACGTTTTTTAATATAAATTGAAGTAATTATTAATGGATATCGATAGTAGCATAAAACAATATTGTAAATTAAAGGTAGATATATTATGAACGTTCAAGGTTAAAAATTTTGACAAAATAAAAAATATATTCATCAGGAATCAAAAATTTCGTAAAGGATTTTTTTACATACTTGGTTGAAATCGGGACACACGTACACAACCTAGCAGCTCAGCGCTTGGCGGGTCACTGATTGTTTTTATCTATTGCACGATGTTATAAGAAAACGAATGAGTCCAATTATGTCCATCAAAGAGTTTAAAATCCCGGTAAAAAACGCGTGTAACTTCTTACCCCTGTAACAACGTGCCCCCCGCTCCCCTATGCAAAATATTGTAAATCATTTTAAAAGAGTAACGGTGGAGTTTCTTGCGCATTCTTCTCCATATGAAAACTAAATTTTGGAAGGGGCGACTAGAATCAATACTATTTTATTGTAATTTTTGACGTACAAAAGTGCCTTTTATGTGCGTATTTGAAATAAATGCTTTGACTTTGACTTTGAAATGTATCTTTTGCGCAAATTCGACAGAATAATGCATGACGCCATCGTAAGAACATGGTTCGTGAGGTCCAAGAGTACCTAAGATTAGAATCCGTTAATGAGTCATTTGCATCTTTGATATCGTTATAGTATTTTCGTTCTTTTTGTACTAAATCAAGGCACTGCTTCGACTTATCTACAAGCTTTTTTAAACGTTATAATTATAAAATATAATTAAAATACTTAAATACAGATCAGTACGCAGTATTAAAACGTACCTAATTTATTCAAAAAAAAAAATTACATGCCGACCACTGGTGTCTTTTTACTAAACGTTTCGCTTAAAATTTCTGGTACTTAGAAACATCATTATAAAGTCATTTACTATACGAACTTGTACATAATTGAGCATTAACTAATAATAAATTAAAATCTGCGTTCAACTTTACAAAACTGCGTTTAAGTATCTTGGAATCTAAATGCTGAGAACTGGATCCCTTTTGCATGGAACACCGCCCACATATACTCGTAGACAGACAACTTGAGGGTTCTTGCTGGCAAACAACTCGTGTACCGAAGACTTTCTTGTGCAATGTAGGTGCCTATTTAAAGGCGATTGCACGCTCAATCTTGCACATACATATTCCAATGAACCGTTGAAATGGCAAAAGTTGCAAAAGTCAGCATGTAAACGCATCGTCTTGGATGCCCAAACAGTTTGTGCAAAATTTAGGGCTAACACGGCTAATGGTGCACAACGACCAGACGATAGTGACTTGTGCGAACAACATGTGTGACGTGTACACGATAGGAGCTCGTTAGAAGGAGTACCTAATCCTATCAAGGCTTGGACAGTGCTTGGGCGGTTAGAGCAAAAAAGTAAGAAACTTCATAACTTACCTTGTCAAAGAGACAGCTGGATGGCAACATAAAATGGGCAGAAGTAAAACATGATATTTTTTAATATTATAAAATAATAAAAAATGTAAAAGCAGGAAAATATTGTATACCTACCTACCACCTACAGTTTAAACACCTGCAAAAAAACAATAATCAGTTAATCGCACTTTCAAAGATTTACCAACAAATTCAAGCAATCTTCTTCGATGTATCTAAAACGTACTAGACGCAGTGTGTCCGAAGCAATCCAGAAGACACAAGAAGATGAGAAATGATCGGGATACCGAGCCCAGAGGATCTCAATAAAGAACAACGTTTTAATGTATGTCCGGGTCCGCCGTGCGCAGAGGAGCTCAAAAAGAAAGAACAATGTCTACATGAAAAAGAAAAAGAATTAATAAAACTGCAGAAATGTATGGAAAAACAACGAAGTCAATTAAAAAAGAAGTTTCATGATAAAGCAAAAGCAGATTTGAAAGCTGCGAAGAAATTAAATCGAGCTCGAAAAAAACTACAGGCGACTGGAAAGATCGGTAGGTGCGATCAGAAGAAACAACCACAAAAAAAACAAAGTTTATCATGTACTAAATGTATGGACACACAATACAGGTGGACCGATAAAATACATTCAATGTTGGAGAAATATGTCAAGACTAGAAAGATAGGTAGGTGCGATCAGAAAAAACAGCTAGAAATAAAACAAACTTTATCATGTACTAAATGTTTGGATACACAATACAAGTGGCTCGATAAAATACATTCAATGATGGAGAACTTTCACGGCAACCTCAGTTCAGGTTTCTGTGAAAGGAGGCGTGGATTTACAGAATTATGTGAATTATATGTTAAGAAAATTAAAGAAGCTTATCATAGTGCAGAAGTTGATTCAGGCTGTACCAGGAGTAGTAATTTAGGCCATTTCTTTGGGAACAGGCCCCACAGAAGCTGCGCGTGTAGTCGTCTGGAATCGGCTGCTGGAGATTGTTATGGGATGGCAATGGGTCCTGTCGTATGGTCATGGCCCTCTCCTAGGCCGCCTTGTAGGGTGCAGTTAAAACAAGTAGGGTACTTTTTGGCGTTAATAGCTAGCTTCTTATTTTGGTTACCGTGCTTGTTATGTGTAGCGTTGATGTGCTGCTGTTGCGATTGCTCATAAATAAATCATAATTGAAATATAAAATAATTATGTTCTTAATAAATGTTTGTCGTTGTGTCAGCTGCTGTTATTCTGTTGGTTATTCTTATAAAACATTTGTACCTATTACTATAGGTACTCGCAAGCACATATTTTAATTCTTTTGAATCTGTGTTTATTTATGACTTAGTATGTACCTCAGTACTTATTAAGTATTGCAATGACATAGCAATGATTCGAAGTTGGCTTTAGGTACATGAATGCTGTTTCGTCATTTCAAATTTATTTAAAACGAGTTAAGTGCTTTTAGCAATAACTTTCTATGGTTCTGTAGCAAAATAGCAAAAAAGGAACCCTTTTAATTTCGTCATGTCCGTCTGTCCCCATGACATACATTCATTACTCGGAGACGGCGCTATACCTATAAATAAAAATTGGAAAGAAGGTGTGTTATGTGCACCGTTATATACGAGGGCGGGTCAATAAGTCCGTGACTTTTTGAATTTCTGACCTCTTTACTGAAAAAGCAACACTACTCCTGTCAACAGGCATCTGTCAGTTGACTCCTATCAAAATTTGAACTTACTGCGTCAGTTAGTTTGTGTTTGACAGCTATCTTTATCAGACTACCCAGTAATTTGATGAAAAAATGGAAAAAAGTGAATTTCGTGTGCTTATTATGCGTTATTTTTTGCGAAAAAAAACCATTACCGAGACCAAGGCTAAGCTTGATAAATATTATGGGGACTCTGCACCATCGATTTCAATGGTAAAAAAGTGGTTTACTGAATTTCGTTGTGGCCGTACAAGCACTGAAGATGCCGAACGTCCTGGACGCCCAGTTGAGGTCTCTATACCCGAAACAATCGAAAAAATTCACGATATGGTGTTGGCCGACCGAAGATTGAAAGTGCAAGAGATTGTGGAAGCCGTAGGGATCTCGCATGGCTCAGTCGTTTCAATTTTGAATGATCACTTGGGCATGAGAAAGCTTTCCGCAAGATGGGTGCCGCGTTTGCTCACAGTCGACCACAAACGCAATCGTGTAACAACTTCACAGGAAGGTTTGGCGTTGTTTAATCGCAATATGGAGGAGTTTTTGCGCCGTTTTGTAACCGTGGACGAAACATGGATCCATCACAACACACCAGAGACCAAACAACAGTCAAAACAGTGGGTTTCTAAGGGTGAATCGGCGCCAAAGAAGGCCAAGGTGGGTTTGTCAGCCAATAAAGTTATGGCGACTGTTTTTTGGGATGCACGTGGGATAATCCACATTGACTACCTTCAAAAGGGAAGAACAATCAATGGGGAATATTATGCCAACTTATTGGACCGCTTCAATGACGATTTGAAAAAAAACCGACCTCATTTGGCCAAGAAAAAAGTTCTTTTCCACCAAGACAATGCAAGGGTGCACACATGTGCAGTTGCCATGGCAAAAATCCATGAATTGGGCTATGAATTGCTCCCTCATCCACCCTATTCTCCAGATTTGGCTCCGAGTGACTACTTCTTGTTCCCAAACCTGAAGAAATGGCTTGGTGGAAAAAGATTTGACTCCAATGATGAAGTCATCTCGCAAACAAAGGCCTATTTTGAGGACCTCGACAAATCATATTTTTTGGAAGGGATAAAAAAATTGGAGAAGCGTTGGACAAAGTGTATAGAGCTCAAGGGAGACTACGTTGAAAAATAAAATTATTTATTTATCAAAAAATCTGTGTTTTATTCCAAAAGTCACGGACTTATTGACCCGCCCTCGTAGCATACAATATTTATTACTGTACACCGTTATATAATAATGATGGGAGCCTGCCTCCCAGGCTCCCATCACTAATTTTTTTCGTAATTCCCCATGTAACCGACGGACGAAAAGAAATAATTCAATGCACATAAGCTTGTGAGCTGTCATCAGCCGTCGTCGACCGTGGTATGCATCCAGATCGTCTCGCCAGCTCTTTTTGGGCCGACTTCAGCGGCGCCGTCCATGTCCAGGTACTCATTGTATGGAGAACTTTGCTCAACGGTCATCGGGTACGCGTCTGATACGACCAGCCCAACCCCAATTGAGTCTGGCAGCCTTCGTTCTTATGACGTCCAGTAAACTCCAGTAAGTATGCCCGTTTTGTAACGCAGCGTGGTGTTCCGAATTTTTCCAGAATTCAATAAGATAAGGCAGTTTATATGTATATTTGTCGTCGCAAGCGATATCAAGACGACAAAATAATCAAAATACTACTTCCGGTTGATTTCATAATATTGGTCAAACCGGAACTTAATTCTCATTGGTTGATCGATTAGTACAGTGAACGCCGTGAGGTGGTGCTATAACTTCGCGCCATTTTCTACACGTGGACAGAGCCGATTGGAGAGCAGGCGGCATTCGACTTGCGGAGCGCACGCCGGACGGTTGAGAGCATACCATCGGAACTGTCATGTTCACCGTACAAACCTTTGGTTCTTACTACTCATAAAGTGATTGTAAATTACCGAATAAACGTGACTGTGATTTGTGCTTCAAACTACGTTTTACTGGTTGCCCGAGTACCCACCTTCCTCATGGAACCCGTACCAAGAAATTATGATGATGGCCCTGTTATCGCTGGGCGTAGCGATAACAGGGAGACAGCTCGCGCCGTCATATTTATTTTATTACGCATTTTAAAGTTAACTTTTACGTTATCTGGAATAGTTACGTTCTAAGGCAGCTGTCAAGAAACGGTTAACCTAGTAGACAGAGTGTACTTATTTGAATACCTACTCGAAATTATAATTTTAAATCACCATAAAGAAGTTATCATTTGTCAATTGAGGTTTATGTTATAGGTTCAATGTTCACAGATGATTTTTCAATTACAATTTAGTAATATTATTCACCAAAAATTCGAAGACATGTGACATCTTTTAACCCGCACTGGCCCCGTGTGATAAATTATAGGCCACTCCAAAGTGGTGAGATAAAAGTTGAAAGCTTCTAAATACTGAATACAGATGAATTTATGTTATTTACCCTGAACTTACATTTAACCTGAACAGGCTTTGTTTACCTGTACACTTTCATTAGAAACTTTTAGAACAGACGGTTGGCATTTAAACAGCACAGCTAAACATAAAATAAAACCTTCACATACGTTTATACTTTTTTGATCTTCTTTGTTGATTACGTCTTGATATCAACATGTTTCATGGCTTTTGACCTGTCAATTTTGATAGTTTATTTTTAAGTTTTTAAGATTTATTTACAACTTTATATTGTTTTACTATTTATTTAAGTCTATTTAATGTGATTAATAATTATTCTACTGTTCTCATAATAAAAATTAATTTATATCCATGAAATGTCGAAACAAATATTTGTCATAATAGGTAAGGCATGGATTTGCATAGATTGCGAGTTGTAGAATTCGATACGTCATTAAGTGAAAAAGAAGGCGAGAAGAAGTGTAAACAAGAATACAGGAAAACCAGCACTGATGGAAAGAGGGATAAAACTGTAGACGACAATCAATGTCTAGATGACAACACGAGTCCGCCAGGACAGTCGAAAAAATGGCTAGACGACAAGATAAGTCCTCCGGAAACATCGAAGATATATCTAGATGGCACCGCAAGTCCGCCGGGAACATCGAAAAAATGTCCAGATGACAATATACGTCCTCCAGGGTCAATCGAAAAATACCTAGATGACACCACATACACAGGCCCCCCAGGAATATCGAAAAAAGATAACCTCGCCAGTGCTAAATTAAAGAGTGAAATATTTAAAATTCCACCTAAAAGTAAGTAGGTACGGCACCGGCTTAATTGCGCTGTATGCTCATTGTGTGCAAAATTATTGTTTAAACAGGGTGGAAAGTTGTATTGGGTTCCGGAGGCGAAGAACTTGAAATATCAATGCTACCAATTTTTATGGTTCAATTTCCGGGTCGGGCAAGCGACTTCTCTAAAATGTATGAATTGAAAAACAAAACCAATGTTTCATTTGTATTAAAATTGGTAGCATTCTTATAATTAGAAGCAGTTTAGGAATAGCTATGGAATATGTACAGGTACACCACTTCATCACAACATATTGTGTAGGTATATATATTTCGTGGTCCGATCGTAGAAATGGCCATATCGTGATCAGCATAGCTATTTCACGATACGCGGCGCCATTTCATGATTTGGCAGGTTATTATCACGACGCGGCTTAATCGAAAGTCCGGCGGATCGACGAAAGCTGCCTTTCCGATATTCCCAGCTGACCAGTAGTTTCACGCCGCTAGTACGACATCCCGACCAAATATGGGTTAGCTTAGGCTAACCTAAGCTTTCACAGTTCTAAAACTGTGACCAAACGCGCGCGAGCCGAGGGAGCGCCACATCCAAGTTGGTAGCAGTTACTTGGCTTGTTCGAACAGTTGCTTGAATTATTCGAGTAGAAATAGGTCAAATAGGAATTATTACCCGACTTCGCGGCAACAAACACAGGGTTATGTTTTTACGCGTATCTGGATCGATATGTGCCCAAGCTTCGCTGGACAAATTGTCGGACGATATGGCGGATGTTAGATAGTCAAATCATGAAATGGCGGCGTACCGTGAATGGCCAGGCAGATCACGATGTTGCCATTTCTACGATCGGCCGAGAACACATAGAAAACAAGATATTGTTCTCTTTTCCTTAATGAAAAAAGTTATTTTTTTTTTTTGTTTCAGATAAACCGCGAAAACGTGACCTCAAAAGCAATTCGAGTGACATAGGACTTACAAAACTGTTTCGGGACAGTTCGTATTTACATCAAAATAAACGAACATTCAATTTGCGCAATAGACACTCTAGGCTTCATCACAAAGTAGAAAATGTTAAGGAAAAGAATGAAGAAGTACACTTTTTGTTTGCGCGTGAAACACCTACTTTTATAAAATATTGTAAAAAACGCGCAAAGAATGAGAGAACGACAACGAAAAACAAACGCGATTCAGAATTACTGAACGACATCTACGGCTTTAAAAAAAGTACTGGATCTATGGATCAACATCAATATCGGATGTCTTGTTTTAATTGTATAGACACAGATAAAATAGACCTACCCTTTAAGAAACTGAGAAGAGGATTACACCGTAAACCTACACGACCACAGCCAGTTGAGCCAGCCACAAATTGCGCTTATAAATATCACGCAATGAGAGTACTAAACTCTGCTTGCGAAATTGGCCAGAGTCCATCAATTTGTTATAATTTAGATAACCACCTAAAAAGATCTCAAAGAAAACATGACAATGACCAAGAAGAAGGAATCGGAAGAGAACTTGCATATTGTATGGTTAAAGATAAAACAGCAGAAGTTTCACCTTCATCACTCGAAAATGTCTCAATACACTGTCGTGATGCAGGTACAGGCCCTAGCAAAGTCGAGCTTTCCGCAGTCTGCCGTTCTCGCCCACCTTGTGCTCGCGAGTCCCCAGTGCGCGAAAACGTTACAATTACAAGCGAGCGTAACCAGGTGCCGAGCCCGCTACCCTATAAGTATACACCTAAATTAGATGCTGACCCCGCACAAAATAAGGGTAAAAAAAAGCGTAGTGAAATGAAAAAAACAAAATTCATCACCAACGTTCCTCTAGGATTTATTTCAAGAGTTGCAAGGCAATTTACTGGTTTCCAAACAAAAAAGAGACTTACAGGAGAAAGCTGTATTAAATATGTTATTTTTGGACTACTTATTGTGGTATGGTCTCCCTGTCTGCTGGCGGTATTTCTTGCATGGGTAGTCACTTTTCCTGTGAAATTAATAAGCATTTTAAAAATGGATAGATTTCGTAAAAAAGACCCACGTTGTGAATACCAGCGAATCTGTTTTGAAAATTATTTGCCTAAAAATAAAAAGAGTTTTATGACGCCAGCGACGAGTTGGTATTCACGCACAGTTGGCACTGTTGCTAACACTTTGACATCTTTGCTTAGACTTAAAAAGAAGTCGCCAACAGATGCTGCTTCTTCGTTTTTGCCATCATCTCATCCAAACCCGAGAAAGAGGTATACTTTGTTCTATGCGGACAATAGAGGATGGGTGATGAAACCATTACGACGTAGAAATACACGCCCTTCTGCGAGCACTCAAGCAGTACAAAGTATGCGATGTGAAGTTAGACCAAAATTGAGAGGCCATTTGCCACAGAAATTAAAAAAGGCGTGTCCGGGGCAGGCGGATAACAGTTACCCAAGGCATAAATCGAAGGCAGCAGGGGATGCCTGTCCATTGCAATGCACACGCCCATGGCCCAAGTGTAATTGTTGGAATAAATATTCGCAAGGTTCTTCAATGTTTTCGCGGCTAGAATCACGCTATCATCGACGCCAACAGGTAAATATTCCACCGACAGTTTGTTATCCAATGTTCGGTATTGCATTCAATTCAGCTGATAGAATAATTAATGCAAAACAATTTAATTCAACTGATATAGCAGACAATTTCGCACATGAAGATTTAGCGAAGTACCATCTGGGTTAGCGAAAAAATGGGATTCTACCATATGGGGTAGTTTTAAACCATCCCCGTGCGACAAAACTCCCTCTGATAACAAATTTGAAAACACATAGAAGTCATAAATTTGGTATAGCAGGTAAAACTCTATACAGGGTGAAATTGAAAACATGCGACAAATCGAAATATAATATTTATTTATTTATTCATAAGTTCACATAAGTATAAATTACATAGAAGTTACATCATTACAAAGTTACATATTAATATAAGGAAAATATTAACTATGCCTAAAATAAATCTAGTTTATCACTTATATATTATATTACTTAAAGGCCTACTGAATTTAAAAGCGACCTGCCTGATGTAGGTTTATTCAAACCTGTGTTTCAGGCCATCACTTGACAACGCTGAGTGCTTTAGTGGACTATTATGTTACTGAACATAGAGCTAGCATACATTATAATTTTATACATAATAATTTTATTTTTAAATAACAATTGACTTAACATTAATAAAATTATTGCATTACTTCTAGCAATTTTTCAGTGTCTGAGTAATTAAATGTCGCTAAGTATTCACTCAACATTTCACTACACTTTTTAAAATTTACACTATATATACTTAGAGACTTATTGATTTTATTATATAAGAAGGGACCTAAAAATACATAAAATTTATTTATGAAAGCATGTCTGGTCTGAGGCTTTGTGCAAACTAAGTCTTTTCTTCTCTTATCTATAGGTATTGGGATAAAAGGAAGTTTCCTATGCTGGTGCAGTACAATGTTCAATATAAATAGTTGACGCACGGTTAAAACCTTACATGCCGTGTAAAGCTCGTGTGTGGGAAATCTATATGGGCGAAAGGTGGCTACCTTAAGGATAGCTCTCTGCGCACGTTCTAATGGCAGAAGGATTGATTTAGCAGCCCCACCCCATGAAGTTATACAATAAGTGAGAATGGATTGACACAAAGCTAAATAGACCTGTTTAATTAATTTGTAGTCCGATATATATCGTAAATTCTTAAAAATGTATATCAATTTACGCATTCGAGTGCATAACAAATCAATGTGTTTACGGAAATTCAGATTTGTATCAATCGTTACACCTAGATATTTCATATGATCGGTTTTTGCTAAAGTAGGACAATTACATGCATTGTCAGCATACGTGCCACACTTATGCGCAAAAATGTTTATGTTAGTAGTTGGAAGGTTAGTATTTTTCATAGTAAATAAAATGTGTTTAGTTTTCTCTGCATTTAGAGTTAGGAGATTTTCATATAGCCAATTAGACACTATATTAAAACCGTTCTGGGCTTGTTTATACACCTCTTCTCGAGATTTGTCTGAAAACAATAGAGCTGTGTCATCTGCATAAGACATTATGACACCATTTTGGAGTGTTAAGCTGCACAGGTCATTTATATATACTAAGAATAAAGTAGGGCCCAAAATACTACCTTGTGGTATTCCGTAATTACTATTTGGAAGCTCAGAACTGACGTACTGACCAATTTTGACACATTGTACGCGGTCACTAAGATAATCAGAAAGTAATGAAAGCGTTCTTCCTCTTATTCCGAGTGTTTCAAGCTTGTCTAATAATAAAGGACCGGAAATTGTGTCAAAGGCCTTGGCGAGGTCTAGGAAGATCCCAATGGAGTGCAAGCCCTTATCCAAATTAGTTGTTATGTAATCCGTCATTTGATGTACTGCCTGATTAGTTGATTTTTTGGGCCTAAAGCCAAATTGTCTATCTGAAAGCAATTTATTATCTTCTAGGTATTTGATTAATCTAATATTAATGATTTTCTCTAGGATTTTGGAGAGCCCTGTTAAAACTGAAATAGGTCTGTAGTTGTTAACACATTTTTTGTCACCAGATTTATATACAGGGGTAACCACTGCTTTTTTAAGCGACTTAGGGAATATACCATTAGTTAAGCATAACTGAAAAATATGAGTTAGTGGCGGAGCAAGTAGGTATTTGAAATGTTTAAGTATGTTGTTTGATATGTCATCCCACCCAACCGCGCAAACGTCCTTTAATCCAGAAATAATTGTTAGAACTTCATCGACGTCCGTATCTAGTAAGACAAATGATTTGAGTGTGGGGAAAGTTTTAGGTTCGCTTTGAGGGAAAGAACTTCTAGATTGTATGGTATTTTCTGCTAAAGTTTTCCCTACGTTAGAAAAATAGAAATTAACTTTATTTGTTGATTCGATTGGGTTGTTCTCAATTGTCAATAAGTCTAGTGGAGGTTCAGGTTGTTTTGTTCGAAATGTATTTGTTTTTATAAACTTCCAAATAAGTTTACTATTTTTGCCTGCTTTCTTCAGTTCTTTTCTATCAAATTCATTTTTAATTTTTCTCAAAAGGTTGTTGCAGAAGTTTCTATATCTTTTATACGTAATGGAAAGAATTTCATTTTCAGGCTCAAGTTTGGACTTTATGTGAAGTTTGTCTCTATGCCTAATACATCGAACAAGTCCGGGTGTAATCCAAGGTTTAATGCACTTATACTTCCTAGGCGTTATTTTAGCTACTGTATGTTTTATTATTGCAGAGTGAAGTGAGTTTATAAAATAGTTAATAGAAATATTTGCATCGGTAGAATTATAAACTGGGTCAAAATTAATATTACGTATGTCTTTTTCGAGGTGTGTCATGTTGATTTTAGTATAGCTACGTAAACAATTTTTTCTGGGTAAAGAAACTTGCAATGTTAGTAAAACTGCTTGGTGATCAGTAAGCGAAGAGTTAGTAACAAATGTTTTGGTTGGGTTATTTGTTTTTATAATGAAATGATCTAAGCATGAACCGCTTTGATGCGTGGGGTGGTAATGAGCTGGCAAGAGTCCGTGGAATGAGCATATATTAAGATAGTTGTGTGCATGTATATCCATTTTCCCGGAAGCAATGTTGATATTGATGTCACCCATTAGTATTATGTTTTTAAAAGTTGTAAGTCTTTGTAACTGAACGTTTAGTGAATCTAAGAAATTTGCGACATTTTGAGAAGGAGGCCTGTATATAGCCATAACTACCGTGTCTGAATTAATTTTAATGAGTAAGCAATTACTATTTTGTAGCAAAGGTTCTTCTACAGTTGTACTTAAATTATTGTTAACATATACAACTATACCATCATTCTGGTTGATGTTTCTGTTGGTTTTATGCGAAAAATATCCGTCTAATGATGGTATAACAGCTGTTTGGTTTGACAACCAACATTCTGTTAGAACAATAATGTCGCAACTTATACCAAGGTTCTGTAGCAATATTTCAAAACCATTAATATTTCGCTTTATGCTGCGAATATTTTGTGTCAGCAGGGTCAGCGGTTTCTCTCTCAAGGGAAAGAGGTGTTTACACTCATCAACATTACAATTTATAGCTTCAGACACAGAAAATTGATCTAGGTCACTAAGTAATTGATCAGTCATTATAAATACACAACTAACAAATATAAAGAAACAAAAACTACTACTAGTGTGCTTAATAGATAGGTTAATAGGTAGCGCTCTTAGGCGCCTTCATAATCAATAGAATGGATATAGTTGTCCTCGGCATATTTTCGTGCTGGACAATTTACATCACCAGTTTTATGATCCATTTTTCTCTTAAAACGTTTGCACGTCGCACAGTTAGGTGGACTAGTTTTTGTGCTACATTCCTTAAAAGAGTGGCCATTCTCTCCGCAGTGATTGCACGTCGGGCTAGTTTCACGGCAGAACTTGGCCGCGTGACCGAACTGCTGGCAGTTAAAGCAACGAGTAACGATCGTGAAATCTCGTACTGGGCATGACGTCCAATTGATGAATATTCGTCCTTGATTCACTAGAATCTTCCTGATGCTAGCTGGCACTTCTAGTATGTAGTTGCAATTAGGGAGGTCTTTTTTTCCAGATTTATGGCTCAATTTAATTTTTTCTTCAAACGACTCACGAGTTATCATCTTATCTGAGAGGTTTTGCTCGTAGATGCAGTCAAAAACCTCCTTATCCGTCAGGGCTACCGGGACTCCAATAACAGTGATTCTTGGTCGCCGTTTTGATGGTTCTTCAACCTGTAGGCCCGAAGAAGCGAGTTTTTCTGAGCTTCTGAGCTTTTGAATGTCCTCTTTGGAGTCGGTACTGATGAGAACACCTCCATTTTTTACTTTCTTAAGGCCACGAACATGTAGTTTAAGTTCCCCGGGTGAAATAATTTTCTGCACGAGAGACTTGGTATCGTCACTGGTTTTGGTCTTGTCGCTGGGGTATATGGCAACTGAGCTTAAATTTGCTGGGCGCACAAAGTTATCCGAGCCTTTTTTTACCATATTAGCGTACGAAAAGGGTTCTGGAGGGTTTGAAATGCCTTCAACTACTTCTTTGAACTGTAGGAGAGAGTTCGCGATGTTCTGTTGTTGCTGAAAGTGCTGTATGGTACTATGGGCTTGAATGGTTTTTTGTTTTAAGGCTTGATATAAAACAGCCATCTGTGATGCGCCATGTGAGACACTACGGCAAAGATTGGCTACACGAACCTTTTGTTCCGCGATCATTTTTCCATCAGCGACTAAACTGCATACTTCGCTTAGGATTTTTTCTATGGACCCCATCCATTTCTGTATCTCCGGCGTAGAAATAACTTCGGCTGGTAGCTCATTTTCCAAGGGAGCTGGTGGATTTGGGTCTATAGGCTGGAAATCTTGAGTTGGTGTCGGCGGAGGACTTCGCGGTACTAGATGGCTACGGCCAAACGGGCTAGATCCTGTGTTAGACATATCTAACACAGAAACACTATATGTCTTTAAAAATACTTTAGCTCATTCTTACACAAAGTCAGTAACCTCGTAATAATCACTCGCGACACACTTAAATCACTGACGACGCAAATGATTTTATTTGTAATTAATTAATAGTATCATAATAAGCTAAGCAAGATACGTCCGCGCTGTCAAGCGAGTCGATATTCTCTAATCAAAATGGGAGATTGTACTCATCATTATGAACAACTTTTACCATGGGACCAAACCTGAAAATGCGAAAAAAAAAATCAGCGGTTCCCTACATTTTGACGAGTTATGCGAACATAAACGTAGGGAAAAGCTGATTTTTTTTCGCGATTTCAGGTTTTATCTCATAGTAAAAGTTGTTCACAATGATGAGTACAATCTCTCATTTCGATTTGTCGCATGTTTTCAATTTCAACCTGTATATGTCTACAAAATACACTCCCCGCATAGGGATAAAAGGCTTGCAGGGATATACCTATGTGTTGGACCAAGCACGAAGCAGGTGAAGCTGTTATGAAATCACCTGCCGTGCGATTCTGTAACCATCTCACCGTGAAAGCTTGGGTGAAGTGAGCGCGGAGTGAGCGGTCATTCGCTAGGGATTAACACTATTAAGTGCTCACTTCACTTATGATTTCACGGTGAGATTTTTACAAAATCGAAGAATTATTAGTTTTACAGACGTTACAAACAGCATGCCAACAAAACACGTTTCAAGTTATAGACGCGAAGAAGCTTTAAATTGTCCTTCTGGTAGAAACCATAAGTCGGTAGTAAAAAATAAAAAGTTACAGACTCTACAGAAGAATCTTAACTTCCGTAATAAATGTGTTTTAGCAGACATACCTCGATCTACGGAGAATAAACATACTAATAGAAGTACAAAAACAACTACGCACTTAAAACACAAAACACCTCAAAACACATTCTATATCATAAGGTTTCCAAAAAATCTCGTAAAACGGAAAAAGCTAAACCCGATTTATGGCCTTGAAATGCCCCAAACACACTCCGACTAAACAAGCTTACACATATAAATCCGATAACACCCGTGTTCCGACTCAGAAACATTCAAGCCCAGCTAAAATTAAATCAAGCATAAAAGCCGATACTGTCTTGAATTACTCTTTTAGAAAGAATCAATCTAAACAAGAATAGGTACATATGTAACCCAGATCAAATTCCAATTGCAACTCAAAAGCAATCGAACAAAGCAAACATTACGACAAATACTATTCGCAATAAAGCTTTGAATTACCCTAGTGGAGTGAGATACAAACAAACTAAACAAGCGAATAAACCACATCAAATCCCCGTTGCAACTCAGATGCAATCGGGAACAGCTGACAACGCGACAATGACCAATCGTGATACACTTTTGAATTGCCCTTGTGAAGAGAAACACAAACAATATGAAAATTACTTCAAAAAATGAACCACCTCAAATACCTGTTACAATTCAAATGCAATCGAGAACAGCTGACAATACGACAATGACCAATCGTGATATAGTTTTGAATTGCCCTTGTGAAGAGAAGCATGAAGAATATAAACATGGTTACAAATATGAACCACATCAGATTAGGTAGGTACTAATGCAATTCAAATGCAATCGGGAACATCTGACAATACGATAGTGACCAATCGTGATATAGTTTTGAATTGCCCTTGTGAAGAGAAACACGAACAATATGAATATTGCATCAAAAATGAACCACATGAAATACCTGTTGCAATTCAAATGCAATCCAGAACAGCCGACAATACGACAATGACTAATCGTGGTATAGTTTTGAATTGACCTTGTGAAGAGAAACACGAACAATACGAACATTTTTTTTAAATGAACCACATCAGATCCCTAATGCAACTCAAATGCAATCGGGAACACCTGACAACACGACAATTTCTAACAATGATTACCTTGGCGCTGTCAATCAAGCCGAACATTGCTAAGAAAAATATACTTTGTATTTCAAGAAAAGTTGATAACATATGCACTAAAGATACTTGTTTATCAGGTTCAGGTTATAAATATATACCAGAAAGACGAAACGACGATCAATCTAAACAATGCTACAAATATAAACCAGAGCAAATCTTTGTTGCAACTCAAAAGCAATCAAGCACAGCCACTACGACAATGACGGATCGCGATATAGCTCTAAGTTCCTCTGGTGGAGAGAAACACGAACAATCGAAAAGAAATGACAAATGTCAATTATTATGTATTCCAAGTACAGCTGACAAGGATACGATATGCACTCAAAAATTTTTGTCACCAGAATATATCTCGAAAAACAAGACATATCCACACAGAAAGAGGCTTCTAAGGTCGAAACATCTGTATATTGTGCTAGTCATTTCGAAAGAAGTAAAACAAAAGAAATCGCCCATCCGGAACAAACTATGTTCCCGAAGAAAAATGTAGATTGTACCAGTTGTTGTGCCAGTAGGTACTAGTTGTGAAAAAACAGGCTCCCTAAAGCAAGCTTCATTTTTAAGAAAAAGGACAGACTGGGGTTGGGGTTATACAAGGGCAGTCAGACTATTGCGCCCGTGATACCTCAAGGAAATAACTTCACCTTTATTTCCTTGTGGGATCACGGGCGCAATAGTCTGAGTATTGAAGCTTGAAGCCGAGAGTCCAAAAAGAGCTTTTACCTAGGAAATGGTTGATTGCAGTTGTGGGGCCAAACTGAAGCAAAAAACCCTTTCAGACTGCGGTTTAGACAACGAACAAAATTCAATCAATTTTTTAAGGGAATCATTTTCTACTAGTCGGACCATTTTAGCGAACAGAACAGAAAACAAGCTTGCAAAGCAACCACCCAGACAGAAGCTATCTCTTTTTGGAAGATCATTAGATTTTAGACGTGTTTCAAGTACACAACAATTATTCACAAGACAACTTCAATCGGAAGAGTTACTAAAACAATTTCATATTGCTATTTGGAATATCGTCAGACTGCCGTTACGATTTAGCCCCTCACATAACACAAGTTGCAAGTATACCAGCGGCAGACTGCCGTTGCGGTGTAACCTCCCAACAAAATATGCCTGATAAGGAAATGGAGCAAAATGCTACTGACAGTAATAATGATAATAATAATAATAATATTCCACAACTTTCACACAACGCCACCAAACTAAGCAGAGCTTGTGCTATGAGTACTAGACAACTGATAAACATACATATACTTTATATTTCTAAATACATACATCTTACAGATAAAATACGAACCCTCATGAAACTAGTTCAGTCAACAGCCAAAGTTTAAAAAAGCTTCTGTAACTGATAATCAACGATTCCAATCTAATACAGCATCGCATCCCACACGCAAAAGTACATTAGGAACTGCTGGTCAACCTGAGTTCTCTCAGCATCTTCCTAGCGTGCAACCAGATATCTCTAAAATATATTCCCTTCATCGTAGTTCTCATTCAAAACAGCTAACAGAAAAAGTTGAGAGACAGTTTGATGCAATTCCTCAGCAACCTGAAGCTGAAATAGTAATACCAATCCTTTCAGGCAAGTGCAGATGCGCTGGAGAACAAACAGTTAAAACTGCGTTCATCAAACAATAAATTACAAAGTATTCAACCGTCACATTTACCAAATTCGCACAGTAAGACTAACTGATAATCAACGATTCCAATCTCGTACAGCATCGCATCCCACACTCAAAAGTACATTAGGAACTTATAAGCAACCTGAATTCTCGCAGCATCTATCTAATCAACCACTTGAAACACCAGCGTCCAAGTCGTCTCAGCCTCACCCTTTTTTTTTTTTTTTTTGTTTTGGGGTGGAAAATCCTCATGGATGTCCGCCGGCCCTGGGGCGGGCGGCGGGGTCTGTCAGACTCTTACTGACTAAAAACCACCCCGGTGTTCCCTCTCTCACCTACGCCGGGGGTCGCGGGAACGAACGATACTTCCGCAACCCCCGGCTGGTGCTGGCCCGCTTCAGCAGGCCTCTCCTCGTGTCAGAGACGTCGCGGGGGGAGTTTAACACCTCACTCCCCCCAGTGAGGTGTTAAACTCCCCCCGCGACGTCTAAGAGGGGCGCGCGTGGAACACTACGCGCCGCCGCCTCGGGTCCGTCTCAGCCTCACCCAAGCCAACAAGCTGATATTCCTTATAGCACACCTTTACATAATTATTCTCCCCGAAACGTAAAATACCCTGCATATGTCGTATCTCTAAACATGGGAATGAATACGAAATACCAAATAGTTTACACACGATCGCAAAAACTCAGTCTCCTGGAATATCACATTATTCCTCAGAGAAATTTCAAAAATCGCATTTAATTTCGTGCGTATATCCTGTTAATCCTGCGAAGAAAAAACGGTTAAGGGGACATGTATTTTAATACAACGGTCCGAAATATCACGAAGCTCGGAAAAATCCATAATTTTCGCCAATTCCGCAAACTCGGATACCTATATTAAGAAAACCTGCAACATCAAAAACGATTACCACGAATTGAGGTATATCAGGAAAACCTGCAATACCAAAAACAATTATCACAAATCCCCACAAATTTAGACAAACCGCCCCATGAATTTTTGCAGCAAAACTCTCCAGGACTCGGACGAACAGGTACAGCTGAAGGTGGAGTACAACAACCATATCCTGACTTTAACCGTGTTTCTATGCGCTATCCTGGTCAAAATCCTCCACGTATACAAACAGAACCGGTTCCTGGACTAAATCGTCAACCTTCTACCAATAAAAACCCACCAGCACCTGCACCACCTCCAAAATACGGATGTGATCCTTGTTATACTAATCCAGCAAATAAATGCGCACTGAAGTCACCTTATGGTGAATCCGCGCTTAGGCGTGCATATAAACGTCGACCATTACGATACACGCCACCTAGGGAACATTTGCCAAGGGTTGTCATGGAAAACAAACTAAAAGCAAATAAAAAGAAAGCTGCCGCGGCTAAGAAGCGAAAGGCAAAACGGGCTAGAAAAAAGAGCTTTTATAAGTGTTTACGAGACTTTGTAAACAAGACTGACCGGGAAGCATGGCCAGCCAAGGTTACATGTCATCCTATGTGGTTAAACACTTTAAAAAATAAGCCTTGTTTCTGGATTTACAAGATATGGCCACGCCTATACCCGGCATTCTTAAATTTTTATAAATATCAACAAAACATTCGTCAAATATTTGTTTACCTTCTTACATTTTGTTTTTGGAGTCCACTTGTTTTGTGTGGTTATTTTTGTTGCGATTTCATGTGCAAAGGTTGTTAGTAAAATAAAAAAAATTAAAAAAAATAATAAACTTGTCTATCCACTGAAGTATCATTTAATAGTGTCTGCCACAGCAATTCGTACGACACCTGATCAAACGCTTTGGAAAGGTCTAGGAAACGGCACGCATTAATAGGCGTTTTCCTAGACGTATAATACTGGACAGTATGCTTGAGAGACGGTATGGCACTCTCTGTGGAGAGACTAGGTCTGAACCCAAACTGCGCATCATACAGTTCGATGCCGGTCGCCATATGCCTATCAAGCAAAGTGTCCAGCACCTTTGCAATGACAACAGGAAGCGATATGGGCCTATAGTTCGAGAGATCTGATGTGTACCCAGTCTTATCCTTCACAATACGTACATACAATACAACCACAGTTTTCATTAGGTTATTTGCCCCTAATCATATTTTTAATAACAGTAGCGACATCTTTTGCTGAGAACCTGACATCAGACAGGTGGTCGATGCTGAGGATTCTCAGCATCGACCACCTGCGATACGAAGCTGATTTTTAGTTCGATTTGCTATTAAAGCGTGTTTTTTTAGTTTTTTAAAACTATAATTTATTTATTTTTTTTCGTTTTTGTATACTTTTTTTTTTCACAAATTTTACGAATACTAGATACATATTATGTGACTTGGAGTGCAGTAGAAGCAGTATTAAAAGGCGAGCTGAGGAAAAGGGAAGCTTCTACCACCAGTAAAAAAGCAGCGGTTGTGGAAAAGAAAATAAAATGGGAAAACTTTATAATTTATAGTTTATTTTGTGTTTGTTTTGTCGAAGAATGGAGGCGTACGACAGGAATAACCTGATCGGAGTTGAAAACGAACTCGAGATTGATTTTCCTGACTGAAAAACTTTAGATACGTTAATTCTAGATCTAATAAATATTATTAAACACACACACACACCTTTACTATAATTTATATAATATCACACCACAAGTGCCTATGTAGGTAATGAAAACCGACTTAGTTCTCTTGGGAGCATTACTTGTATACGAATTTCTCCCATAAAAGTCTTTAGGTTTAAAAATAATGTAGCACATAATCTTGACGAAATATCGGGATCCTATTTGTTTTCTTCACACTTTTCGTATTCTAACATCTTTGGCAAATACATAGGTCCTCGCATTTTTGCAGTCAACAGCTGCGCAAAGGGGCATATTAGAATGGAATAGAATAATCGCATAATCGTCCCTTGTCTACTAAAAAAATATGGATAATAACTGCTAGCTGTCAAATTCATTGACGCTGGATAGTAGCGACATTTGAAGTGAGCAAGTGGTAGTTTTTACCCATTGTCTGGCTGAACTATGTATATAGTACTTACTAATTCCATATCAAAGCAACAGCTGTCAAAAGAACAATGTAAACACGACAGAAGACGTCATAGTGACATTGACATTTAATAAATTTTGATGGCTCGTTTTACTTTGTTACTCGTTAGTCTGTTCTGCAGTGTGTTGTTGATTGGATTTTCAATCTTTATCCATTCTATTTCCTTCGGTATTATTACATATTTGGTTTTAGCTTATCCTATAGGCAGCATTTTAGTAGTACAAGTTTGCATGAAGCAGCTTTGTTTTCATAAACAAGTACCCACTGGGTTATCAATACAATGCAGGCGGAAGAAAAACGTTCGAAACCAACAGTTGATTTGGCTTCTCTAGAACCTACAGCGAGGGTCAAACAATTAGCCAACTATGGTGCAGTGGTAGACGTAGATCCAAACGTTCCACCCAGGAGGTAACTATTAAAACAGCATTTAACTATGAGTTGAGAGTTCGGCCATGATCAAGGTAATATGATGACACATTTTAGGAATAAAAACAAAAATTGGGGCAAATAGTTACTTTAGATTCCATCTTAAAATACATGAGGTTTGGGGCTCTTGGCTAAATAATAACAGCCGCACGGATCGATCGAAGGTTGAGCTACGCTTGCCGAGGTCGGTTCGTGGATGGGTGATCGTCGTTTACATGAAGTTATAAACCATTGATCCCGGCTGTCATTTGTAGATTGTATCGGTAGGCTCACCTCTCATCATGTCTGTAAAGCCTGACACATGTGGATTATGTGGCAGGCTCATTTTACGTGTGGATATTCCATAGCAAATATTTGAAAAAAAATGTTGCATATTGTACCAAGGCTAAGTACCTATATGTGAACAAACTGTTGTGTCTTATGTTGCATGTACAGACCCCAGCACATCAAGCACTCTGTCATCAACAGTCTGTCCAATTTCTCCAATATATATTCAACTTTATCGCTAAAACATAAGGATCAAAGTTGATGGGGAAAATTTGAAAGTTTTGTGTAGCCTGAAGTGCTGGCATCTATACTTTACACTAAGTACTCTCCTCATAGGTTAACTCTTGGTTCAAAAATAATGCAAGGACTCACATATTATTAACAAGGAGATGCTAGTGATAACTTATGGTACTTGCACATGTTAAGATAAATCATTGGATATATGTATAAACCTATACAGATTAGTTGGTCATGTGAAGGACCAATCCATGCAGTGTATTTGATTTGCACAGCTCATCATCTGCCTAGCCTTTTTGCTACTATGTTGGGGTCAGCTTCCAGTCTAACCGGATGCAGCTGAATAACAGTATTTTATATGGCGGGACTCAGTCAGTTTCAACTGCCTGTCTGACCTCCACAACCCAGTTTCTGGGTAATATGCTTACCTACCCCTTACCTTACCCCTTTTGTCAATGTGAAACATTGGTAACAAATTAAAAGAATATTTATTTTAACCCATTTAATGCCGAGGTAAAAATATCAAATCATAATCGGTGGCCACCCTACATATAGTCAACTACGTGAGATGCCAAAGAGTATAAAAATGACCGTCCCGGGAGGCCAACTAGCATAGAATGTCTTATAATCAACAGATAACATCTACGTACTAACATGTAGTTGGCCTCTTCTGTTAACACCATCTACGTAATATTACGTAGTCGGCATTCAATGGGTTAAAAAAATAAATTGTGGTCTGTCATTGGTATATATATTGCATTTTACTTAAACAAGTTCTGCTTAAAAACAGATTTATAATGGTTATTTAGTTGCTGTTGTGTAATTACAAGACATTGGTGCCGATTCTGTTGTTCACAAACTAAACTAAATTTAAGTTCAGTGTATCTTTTTCTTTCTATTTCATTAAGAAAAGGACAGAAGATAAATATTAGTTTATTGCTGTCAAATTAGGATACTCCATAGACAAGTTTAGACGTGATTAAAAGATTGGCTACTAAAAATACGTCAATTTACATCAGGCGCTGACTAACTTGACAGGACTAAACTATTATTTATCTTCTGTCCATTTCTTAATGAAATTAAAAGAAAAAGGTGCACTGAACTTAAACTTAGTTTAGTTTGTGACAAGGGAATCGGCGCCATTGTTAAATTTTTGTGTATTTTAACCATTAACTGATTACCACAGCACTGTGTTCATATGGTTTTGTGGTAGTAAGGTAAATGTAAACAATTTCAGGTATTATAGGTCAGGTTTGGAGATGGTCAGGATGGCTAACGTGTACCTAGCAGAGGGTAGCCTCGAGAATGCTTACATCCTGTACATAAAGTTCATGACATTATTCCTGGAAAAGATTCGGAAGCATCCGGAGTACGCATCAGTCCCGTCTTCAGTGAAGGCTGTGAACCAGGCCAAGCTGAAGGAGGTGATGCCCAAAGCTGAGAAGCTGAAACAAAAGCTTCTCGACCAGTATGCCAAAGAACATGTTGTCTATCAGGATGAGGTAAATGTACATACCACTTACTTGTGGCATTAGTTATTAGTCAATCTTCTAACTTTCACTTTTGGCAATCAAAGTTTTATGAGAGATTTTATCTTACAAGAGAGTTCCACAGCATGGAGCTAATTCATTAAAAATAATTCAAAAAAGATATTTAATAATGATGCAGCATGAGCATCGTGCTGAGATAGGAGCCTTTTGGCCTCATATAGGACTTTCTGTTCTTTTTTTTTAGGGTTCCATACACAAAGGGTAAAAGTCATGAACCGAAATGAAGATAGACAGTTGAAATTTTCACACATGATGTATTTCTGTTGCCGCTATAAAACAATAAAAAACAGAATAAAATAAATATTTAAGGGGGCTCCCATACAACATGATTTTTTTGGCATTTTTTTAGATAATGGTACGGTGGAACCCTTCCTGCGCGAATCCGACTCGCACTTGGACGGGTTTTTTTAAAATATAATTTTGTTTTTTATTTCTGACTGTTTTTAGTTTAGTTTGTGATCTTCCTGTACAAGTCACAATAAATACTTTTTCTTTCTTTCATATACAACATTATTTTTAGTCTACTGCAAACCTGAATATAGTTTGTTCAGAATAAGTAACTAAACCGATTCCAATAATTTTTATGTTATATTTTGTCCCAAAAATATTTTAAAATGGTAACTAGCTGGACACCGTGCGACACTGTACATATCCGCAATCATATGCGCACAACACAGGTCACAGCCGGTCGGCCGGCGGCGCCCAACAAGCGACAAGCTTATAACTTCGTGGTTTTTCATGATACAGTTTTGAAATTTTGTACATAGATTCTTTACATAAAATACTAGACACGTTTTTCGGGTTTGCCATATACTAAAAATAATGTTGTATAAGCTAACAGACTTAAATAATAATAGTAATATTGGGAGGGGAAGTAATACTAAATATGTGGAATAAGTGGAATGTCGCATAATTGTAGCGCCGCGTCTGCGAGAAGTGGTGACATTTCGGAAATAGTTTTGCAAAAACCAACAAATAGTACTAACACTGAATTATGCTAACCCATTTAATTTAATTAGGAAAAGAGAAGACGTGCAGCAGAAGAAGAAAGGAGAAAGCAGGAGAGAGACGATGCAAAGCTGGCTGAACGTCTCCAAGCTGATGAGAACAAGAAAGACGCACACACTACAGCACCCCATCTGCAACATGATGTGAGATCTCACTGTTTATACACTTGAATCCTTTTTTACTGCTGGAACACATCTGTCGAACTTAACTTTGCCGAACTTTTATTAGTTAAGTATGGCCAGAGATTCACAAAATAGAGAGACTTGGAAGGAGAGAAGAGAGACCTTTGCCCAGAGGTGGGACACAGATAAGGCAACGAAGATGCGTGTCATACTGTCATACAGACGTATATCGCTATGCGATTGCTATGCGTCATATTCATAACAGTCATTATTTGGAAAATACAGTATGATTACATTCCAAATCAGCAATACTTGAGATAAGATATGTAGATAGATTTGGCAGAGTATTTGCTTCGTTAGTAAACGGTAACACCAGTCTTGCGACAATATTCGTTGTAACCGCAGTATATCTTTGTTGTGTCATATTTTTGGAACTACAAATCAATCAAAAATCATTCATTCAAATTAAGCCGAGAATCCGCACTTTTTGAACCTTAAAATGACATAAGAAAGTCCCCTGAAACGCCGCCCTTGACCACTACAAAATGCGTGTGCGTTCTCGTACTAAAAAAGTAACAATGTTGCATGTTGAGGAGTGTACTCTAGTGTGTGTGTGTGTGGCCATGGTGATTCAGGAGCAGTGGGCCGTGTCGCCGTCGGCTCCGGCGATGGACGGCGTCCTGTACCCGGACGACTTCGCGAACGAGCCGCCGCGGGCCCCCTCGCACCACTACCAGCCCGTACCTCCGATCATACCACCGTCACGGCCGCAAGTGTGAGTATCACCCTTATATTATTTTGAACGGGGCTTTGCCCACGTAGAAGTCGGAAATTATCCCACGGGAATGTACTACCGGGGTACAGATAGTGCCATCCAAGAAAACGCGCTCCACTGTCATGATAATCGTTAGTTATCGCTAATTAATTCCACACGTGTTGTAGTTTTAAGTAATTACTGTGTATTGACAAAACTAATGTAGTAGTGAAATTTTGCACACTTGTACTGTAAGCATTAAAAAGAAGAGTGGGGCGTGTCTTCGTGGATGGCACAATCTGAAGATTTCCTATGCTATGTCCTAATCCTAACCCAGGTCATGGTTTATGTCTGTGCTGTGGCGATGGCGTCAAAAGGTATCAGACAGACAGAGTTACTTTCGCATTTATAATATTAAGTATGCATTATAATATACAGTGGACCCCCGGTAATCCGACAAACGTTTTGCAGGGCAGTGTCGAACTATCGAATTTGTCGGATTATACAACGTGTAACGTTAAATGCGCAAAACCTCAGACACCCCAACTGATTTTTAATTCAATTGACCTATTTCAGAGAGAAAATACGTCATTAAAAAAATTGTAAAGGTTTTATGTGCTGTTTTAGTTTTACTGGCCATTCTGATCGTATCTTGCGTCTGCGACGACGCTTTATCGAGGGATGAGTTATCACCGGGCCGCTGCGCCGCGCTGACATTGGCTTGCTTAACCTACTAATAAATAGACACGGCAACGTTTTTAATGAAGATTTTTTTGAAAAATGTGACCTATATTAAAAAGTGGTTCAATTAATTCTGCTTGTTATTCTGATCAATCTATTTTCAGGTTTTGCGCATTTAACGTTACACGTTGTATAGTACTGTCTAAGACCTCCTATAGTCCGGAATTTAGCGAAGATCTACATTCGCGAAGACATGTCGACAAGAGATATCATGTCTACATGTCGGATTACAGGGGCTGCCGGATCAGACAGGGCCCGGATTACTGGGGGTCCACTGTAAGTATGGATACTGGCGACTCGCCCCAACTTCGTCCGGTTATAAGACGAATGTACTGTTAACAAAAAGTTTCTCCAAAAAATGCATAAAAATCCATCAATTAGTTTAAGCGAAGGAAAGGTCACAATACGGTCTGTATAACATTACTTCGCTGCTGTAACTCTTGAAGTGATAGACAACGTGTATGATACACCCATTCGCCGTATCTGTTAGAATTCCTTTGTAATACAGTATTTTTATCTCACGAAGCGACGCGCGCTTAGTTTGTAGTAAACAAGTGTACAAACACGTTGTGAATGTGTGCGTGAAGACGTAGTCGTCTTCCCTGTAGTGTATGTATGTTATGAGCACATAACACACTTCCAACTTCACCATTGTCTGAGAAAGTACACACGCTCCAGTATACAACGTGTAACGTTAAATGCGCAAAACCCGAAAATAGTTTGATCAGAATAACGAGCAGAATTAATTGAACCACTTTTTAATATAGGTCACATTTTTCGAAAAATCTTCATTAAAAACGTTGTCTATTTATTAATAGGTCAAGCAAGCCAATGTCAGCGCGGCGCAGCGGCCCGGTGCTCATGAAACTCAACAACTTTCCCCAAAGAACATAGGTCGAAATATGAAAAAAAAATTTGGCCCTCCCTTACAAAACTCACTACCAGCTGATTGATTTACTATGGGAGGGCCAAATTTTTTTTTCATATTTCGACCTATGTTCTTTGGGGAAAGTTGTTGAGATTCATGAGCACATTCACCTCCTTCAGGGTTGATACCCCCCTTCCGTTACACGTTGTATATTATAAGTATATATTATACTAAATCGTATGTATGTGTTTATAACCTATTTATGTATTTGTATACTTACCTAGTTTTAATAGTTTTTTTTGTCATTGTTCCTCTCAAACAAAACACCTGCCATCTAATCTCTTCATCACCCTTGGTTGACTGGTAGAGAATGCCGAAGGCATTAAGTCCGCCTTTGTACCTTTTTGTGGAAAAAGTTTAAATAAAAAAATAAATAAACAGCGTGTAAAAAGACCCATCACATAGCTGTCGTCTAAGCAATTCAGTACATCAAACCAAATAACATTGAGCAAATATTTTTTTGATTATTTTTTTTTTTACCAGTTTTTTAAGTACACACATATAAAAACAGAGAAGAAAAGAACATAAAATAGGTACAAAGGTGATGCTTATTTCTAAAGAAATCTCTTCCAGCATACCTGCGATAGGAAAGTAGAGATTATTGCTGTATTGTAATTTAAAGTTGGAATGTTACATTGTACAGCGGCGGCGAAAGCGTTGAGTCTCTGTACGGGGCGGCGCGTCTGCGCACTGTGGTGGTCCCAGCTGCACTGCTGGCGAACTTTCTGCGCCTCGCCGCTAGCAACACGGCGCGCAACGTCGAGACCTGCGGCATACTCGCTGGGATACTCGTGAGTTAAGTCGGGTTTACATTTGTCTGACGTGTTGTGTCGTGACGAGCTTTGACATGATAGCTAGTGCTCACTTCTATAAGTTGTTCTCTACCGATATTTTGAATCAATACAGTCGTAGCTCTCGGAGAGTTCATTGTCGTACTATTTCTATCAGGTCGTCCATACTTTAAATTCTTTATGTCGAGTAGATAAACAAACGTAAATAAAAACGTATGCGGTTCTGACGCGTGACAACGCAACACTGGCGCGTGCACACTTGTCTGATGTGTAGTCAGGCGGCCGCTTCCCCGCCTCCCTCACCTAAACCGCTCTGATGCGATCGGAATCTCTCCTGATGCGTCCCATCAGATTCAGAAGTCATCACAACACATCGCGACACACAAATATAAATCTCATCATACTAAATGTATTAAGCCGATACCGTTCGGATGCGTCACAACACAACACAACACTTCAGACAAATGTAAATCCAGCTTTACACCCTCAGGGCGTAGAATCACAGCATTTTGACTTTGCTAAGTAAGGCACCTCGCGCACTAGACGGCCACGATCACGACCAGTGGCCGCAACGACCACATTAACTAAAGAAACCACATGAACGTCGCGCACTTGGCCGCAACGGCCAACTGGCCGCACACCGGGCCGGCACGACTGGTCGTGGTCGTGGCCATCTAGTGCGCCACGAGGTGCCTAAGTGTGTCATACGAATATACACAAAAAAAGGAGGAGGTTCTCAATTTGGTTAAATATTTTTTAGAACTCCGTTATATATAAGCCGATTTTGCAAAATTATTTTTTTAATGGAGAAATTATGCCTCAGGGGTGGTGGTCCCACACAAATTTTATTAACTTTGTTTGAGTAGTTTTTGAGTTAGCTTCATTAATACGATATTTTTCCACTTAGTTTATATTGATGATGTTTTAATAACTTTCTGTCACTGATATTTACATAGCAAGTAGTGCTATTTGAATTTTTGCGGGGTAGGTACAGACGCCAGCACATCAAGCTACAACAATCTGTAAATTTTTTTTTAATAGATTTTCAACTTTATTTCCAAAGCATAAGGTTCAAGGTTGATTGGGAAAATTTTTCAGTTTCGGGTAGCTCAATATGCTGGCGTCTGTACAGCTAAAAAGTGTAAAATAAAAACTTTTTACTAAGAAAAAAAAAACAAATGACTCAAAAAAAACTTCAAAGTGAAAAATAACACTTAATTTCGGAAGTCGGTGTCAGTAACGAAAATGCGGAACCAACGACGACTTCCGAAATTAAAGTTATTTTTCACTTTGTAGTTGTTTTTGGAAGGCGGTTGTGTTTTTTTTTATTTGGAGGCAGTGCTATATTGTTTAGTTTTCTGTTGAAGGTACTTTACCGAAACTGACCATAGTGGTATACTGACCCACAATTCATTCTGGTTATTCTTTTCAGTAGGTTATTGGTCCACTTTTTCGCAATAAAAGACTGCCGCAAAATCTTTTGGGAGCATTATTTTCTAGCAAAAACTCATCCATTTACACTCACATCCACTGTAACAAACGTTTGCAGCTCATAATTATTTTAATTACTTTTTAAAAATGATAAACAAACCACTAATACATACATATTTTAAATATTTTTCCTTTACACCACTCGTTTGGCATAAGATAACTTATGACGTCGCGTTACAGGAGCGCGACCAGTTGAAGATCACACACGTGATAGTGCCCAAGCAGACCGGTACTCCGGACTCTTGCAGCACCAACAACGAGGAGGAGATCTTCTACTACCAGGACCAACAGAATCTTATCACTTTGGGATGGATACATGTGAGATAAACACTTAAATAACGCGAAACTATTTCCAACGGCTCTCGCCACAATCCGCGCACTTCTGGCGGAAACGCCTCTCGTTCCCGCTCGGACAATGAGGGTGAGTCGAAGTTTCTAGAAGCTTCCTTTAACAACATAGGACGCGCATCCGTCTTTTAACATTACAAAAACCCCCACAAGAACCGTCAAGTGTTATTGGGATTTTCTTTGTTGTTGTTCCACTTATACTTGACTTTTCAGCATAATAACAATCGAAGCGTATATTTATTATACTTACTAGTTAGATCTTCATACGTACTACTATTACTCGTATACGAGTGGTCTAAGTTATGCCAAGTCAGACTTTTTTAGTCTGCCTAAATTCACCCAGATCCATTGAGTTGTTTTGTCTTTAATGTGTAAAAAACATGCCAACATGTGCACTATATTAATTTAGTTTGTGTGTTGTGGCAAAAACTGGGTGTAAACCCGAAGTACCTACTGAACAGGCTAATTATTCGCAAACATTGGTATTTCATTACGGTTATTTTATTTATTTATTTATCCACACACTGGAACGCCATTCAGGAATTACGGAGACTGACTTATTCATAACATAGAAGCTACATAATTATCTGATTAAAAAAAAAAGGAAATGGTGATTATCTATTATCAGTTAGTATCAAAAAGGGTATAATACAAAGCCCAAGGTTTTTGTTTTGTTTACCTATCTGAGTCACTGTTATGACAAATTAAATAATATCAATTAACAATGTGATGAATAAAGTGCACTGATTTTTTATGAATCACTCATTATCATATCTATACTATACAATCTACATAATCTATACAAGGTGTAACTTAAATAACGTACAACCTCTTAAGGGGTCATTGTACTCATCATTATGAACAACTTTTACTATGGGACCAAACCTGAAATCGCGAAAAAAAAATCAGCTGTTCCCTACATTTATGTTCGCATAACTCGTCAAAATGTAGGGAACAGCTGATTTTTTTATCGCGATTTCCGGTGTGGTCCCATAGTAAAAGTTGTTCATAATGATGAGTAAAATGACCCCTTAAGAGGTTGTGCGTTATTTAAGTTACACCTTGTATAATACAGGGTGACAGGGAAATATGACGTATTCCTTGAAAGGGGTCATACTAGATGTCATTAGCAACAGTCCAGTTAACTAGGGGTCAAAACTGGATGGTTACCAACCTGTGTCGGCTCTTCGATTTTTAGAACTTTTGTGACTAGTTACCAAAAACAATTAATTATGAAAAAAACTACTCCACTCTAAGCATATAATTGATACTTTTCTGAAAGCTGAAAATTGACTGATCATATAAAAGAAACAATGCTTGCCCAAAACTTACATAATCTTAGAAATAAAAGGTCTTTAGTAGCTTTGTTCAATAAATTAATTAAATAAATAATAATAGTATATACCCAGCAGCATGGCATGCAGGGCAATTGATCGTTACAATGGAATTTGAACTGTGTCGTAAATTACATTGAGTTTATTTTCGCTACAAGGTTACGCGTGACAAAAATCGGAACTAATGTCGAAATCTTGTTTTGTCATTACAATTTCTGTGACACAATTTCACAGATGTCTACCAACAACGTCTGAATGTCTTTGGGGGGGGGGCAATGTCATTCAGGCGCCAAAATATCATTGTAGCACTCTATCTGACATTTGAATTCAAATAAATATGGTTTATTTCAATTGTTTCAGACTCATCCAACCCAGACTGCTTTTCTGTCGTCAGTGGACCTTCACACGCAGTGCTCGTACCAGCTGATGATGCCTGAAGCAATCGCCATTGTGTGCGCGCCCAAATACAACGAGTAAGTCGTATATACTTCATTGTTCTTTTCCTAGCCTCGGAAAACACGTTAAGCCCGTAAGTCCCGGCTGTCATTCGTAGATCTTGTAACAGTTGTTACGGGAAGACAGAAGCCTAAAAGTCTGACAACCAGTCTTCCAAACGGGTATTGTGATACCCAGTAACTGGGTTGTGGAGGTCAGACAGGCAGTCGCTTCATGTACTGGAATTCAGCTGCATCCGATTAGACAGAAAGCCAATTCCAACATAGTTGGGTAAAGGATGGTTAGATTGATTGACTTCATTTTTATTTACTAACCCACTCGAAATGTTGAAAACCAATGGAATATATTAGAAATACCAACCTTTGCTCGATACGACGATAGCAAAATGTTCGTTCTAAAACGTTTAGGTATGTGGCTATTGCAAAAATATATAAGTGCAAGCGATGTTGTATGCTGATGTTATTTCTTATGTCTTTTTCGTCAAACATTGCAACAAAGAACTATCAACGATTTGTCTTAAAAAATTGTTTGGTTAATCAAGTTTATACAACGTCTAACGTTAAATGCGCAAAACCTGAAAATAGTTTGATCAGAATAACGAGCAGAATTAATTGAACCACTTTTTAATATAGGTCACATTTTTTAAAAAACCTTCATTAAAAACGTTGCCGTGTCTATTTATTAATAGGTCAAGCAACCCAACGTCAGCGCCGCGCAGCGGCCCGGTGACGACTCCTCCCTCGATAAAGCGTCGTCGCAGACGCAAGAAACGATCAGAATGGCCAGTAAAACTAAAACAGCACATAAAATCTTCACAATTTTTTTAATGACTTATTTTCTCTGTGAAATAGGTCAATTGAATTAAAAATCAGTTGGGGTGTCTGAGGTTTTGCGCATTTAACGTTACACGTTGTATAAGAGGAACTAAAGAAACCTTGCAATTACTGTGTTATTAGCAGACTTTTCTGTATCCATGTATGTTATATTTCAGAACTGGTTACTTCGCATTGACTCCTGACTACGGAATGCAGTTCATCACAAATTGTAGACAAACCGGGTTTCATCCTCACCCGGACGACCCTCCTCTGTTTCACGTAAGTTTTACCTAAAATAATCCATAGTAGAACTGATTCAATAGGCAGTTCTATTAAAACTTGTTTAAAAAAATTAAGTCTAACAACTGTATAATGATTAATCTTGCGTTCTAACCGAAAACGATAGTCACGCGAATAAGGTATAACGTGAGAGTTTATCTGAACAATGACGTACATACGCGACTTGATTGATAGCGCGAGTATGTCATATTCATATAAACGAGCGCGACGATCCGTTACTTGCGCACTGGCCTTCGGTTAGGACGGGGCCTTATGCTGCTCTAATTTTTATTAGGTATATACAACATTATTTTTAGTATATGGCAAACCCGAAACACGTGTCTAGTATTTTTATGTAAAGAATCTATGTATAAAATTTCAAAACTGCATCACGAAGTTATAAGCTTGTCATATTACCTGATTGTTGTACAAAAAGTTGGTTACCACTAAACACGCGCCGCTGGCCGACCGGCTGTGACCTGTGTTGTGCGCATATGATTGCTGATATGTACTTAGTGTGGCTCGGTGTCCAAGTTGTTACCTTTTTTAAATATTTTTGGGACAAAATATAACATGGTGTAAAAATTATTGGAATCGATTCAGTTACTTATTCTGAGCAAACTATATTCAGGTTTGCATTATACTAAAAATAATGTTGTATACGTATTTGATTAAATGTTTTATGCTTCTATCATTCTCTAATCAAAGTTTTAAAAGTGACGCGTCAAAGATATTGAGCATTTTATTTAAAGATCTTTCCACTTTACATGAAAAAAATGTGCTTCATTCACATAATTCCTTTCCAGACTGTAACACACATAAAGGTGGACGACTCGGCGCCAGTACAAATAGTAGATCTTAGAAGATGAATATCACCCTCCAGCGAATTCGTTCACCCTTCCACCACAAGCTTTCGTTCACTCGTAGTGCATTTATTATACTAACTCGTGGCAGTCGCGGTTATAAGAAGAGCGAGTAGGACGGTAAACAATCTTGTCTCTCTTGATTCTTCTGACCGCGGCTGTCACGAACGTTGTTGTATACTAACTCGCTTTATCTTCTACGGATCATATCCAAATCTGTTCAATACCAATTTAAGTATTATTCGGAATAGTCGATAGTGTATTGTATTGTAATGATAGTGGGTCAATGTTTCTTGTTTTAAACACGGAGTAGTAATCAAATGGAGTGTTCATTGGCATACGATCGACTTTAATATTTTTATTTTATCACCACTAGGAACAGATGACTGTAAAATCCCTAAAAGGGAAAAAAAAATGAAAATTACAGCCTTTAATTTCTTTCGTTTTACCTCATGTAGACGAAGGAATCCAACCGACCACGTGACCACGTTGCCTCTTAAGTGAGAAGTCTATTTTATTCAGATTTGCACTCCATTCGTATTCTACTCCGCGGTACGTAGCTGCCTCGTAGTAAGTATGTGTTCAGTATGCATTATCAAACCTTTATTAACTTTTGTATGACAAGAGTGAAATTTGTCTAAGCGTTAGGAAAAGAATCGTATCTTATTTGTTGCATTATCATCACACATCACTCAGTTTTGTGTAGGTCAACACTATGTGAAAATATTTATTTTTTTAGCAGACTATGTGATATAATATTTAAAAAAAAACTTCTTAGATGCTTTAAAGTATCATGTTATGTAAAAATATTATTGTTCTCGTTAAGATTTTATTTAATAGTAATTATTTTGAATGATTACATTTGTTGAAGCATTGAATGAGAGGAGTTAAATATTTTTTATATTGTACAGTGAAAAATTTTGGTATACATCTACGCAAACATTGTAACCATTAATTCAGTACATTTCTTTTTTTTTTCGTTTACCAAAAATCATGGGTTCGAATCATGAACTGAATCCATGGTAACAGATTGCACGTAGGTGTCCCGCCACCCTGTATGATGCTTATATCTGCTTGATTTATAACTGTTTCTGTAGAAATAGTAGTAAAGTCTGTAGCGGTATCCACAAACGCTACATGCGAACTACGCGTCATACTGACGTCACACAAAATCCTGCATCTCGCAAGCAGAGTTTACCGCGCAACTAGCTTATATACAACGGCCCGACATGAATCAACGGTCTAATTCCTATCCAGTCTGTCATTTTTTTTTTTTTTTTATATACAGTTTATTCAGAAATTTCCTGCTCATCATTTTCTCTCTTGTATAATGTGAGCGAAAAGTTCTCGAAGTCAACCTTTTTCCGAAAGTAGAGTAAGTAAAGTAGACTTTCTGAGTCTTTCCACAATGCAAGTTAACTTGCGCAAGTGAATTCAGTGCTTTTAACTACACCAGTAACTGCCATTTCGTGTTCAATATCGATACCTGGGCTTGCTCAAAGGGCGTATAGCACATTGCCCAAAATTTGCTGTACGCCCTTTAAGCACAGAGGTATCGATATACAACATGTAACGTTAAATGCGCAAAACCTCAGAAACCCCAACTGATTTTTATTTCAATTGACCTATTTCAGAGAGAAAATAAGTCATTAAAAAAATTGTAAAGGTTTTATGTGCTGTTTTAGTTTTACTGACCATTCTGATCGTTTCTTGCGTCTGCGACGACGCTTTACCGAGTGAGGATTCGTCACCGGGCTGCTGCGCCGCGCTGACATTGGTTTGCTTGACCTATTAATAAATAGACACGGCAACGTTTTTGATGAAGATTTTTGAAAAATGTGACCTATGTTAAAAGATGGTTCAATTAATTCTGCTCGTTATTTTGATCAAACTATTTTCAGGTTTTGCGCATTTAACGTTACACGTTGCAGTATAGCCAGACTGCAGAATAATAATTATTTATTTTAAAATTAGGGGAAGTTTTTACTCAAACGCCAGTGATTCCGAGCAGAATCCAATTATGGAATAAACCAAGCAACAAAACAAAATGAAATGTAAGAGACTTCGTTAGAATTCCATATATTTCATTAGTTTCTATCTTTTTCTAAACTTCGATTATATATTGTCTATTTGAGCTATTATGATTGATAAAATATAACACTATAATATTTATATTGTGTGATATACTATAGTATGCAGCCTGAAGACTGAAGCTTAAAATTTATATAAAATAGATTTAATATATTTATATATTTCTCGACTCTTGTAATTTATCAGCTCCGACATGTTGAATAATCTTGTTTTGTAATAACCTGTAATAACAATGAATGTTCTGTTATCTTTAAACTTATAATCCCAGCTGTTTTGTTTATTTCGTGAATCATTCAAAATTGACAAACTCTTTAAGGGGGATGCTCTAAGGTAGCCCTGAAATTTTCTTAAAATTTTTGCGATTTGCACCAATATCAGCACCCTAATTTCGTAACACACTATTACTCTCAATTAGAATCATTTTGAAGCATATTGCTAATCCATTGCTCCGTATGTTCGAAAAATGTGTCTGCTCAACAACGTAAATAACGCAATGTTGTTGAACTGTCAAACTGAAAACCATTGCTACTGATAGTGTGTTACGCAATTACCCTGCTGGTTGTATGTTGATCGAAATATAAATCGCGGGCTCTTAAGACCGCGATTACATACGTAAACTTAAATTATGGTCAAAGTTTATGTTTTGTGAATAAATATTATTATTATATTATTTATTTATTAAAACTTTATGCACAAGTAAAAACGTACTGTACAAAGGCGGACTTAATGCCTGAGGCATTTACTACCAGTCAACCTTAGGGTGATATTGGGATTATAATCATAAAAGTCATCAATAGAACTCTTTAAGTTACGTACCCTATTGAATGATTATTTCATGAAATCATGACATTTGAGTTCCAATTCTAACTCACGGAGTTGTATTGCTGATTCTAATGATTATAATCCGCGAGTTGACAATTTTTTTTTAATTATTTAAATTGAAGCTTTTTTACCTCACTAATAGCTTGGTATAAACAGTTTTTTTAATATTTTTAAAAATTGAAAAGATATGAGCGTTCAAAACTGTCAATTAGACAGAGAGGGAAATACTGAATTGTGACGTCATAGTTCAGTATCGCCATATAAATTACATGCAAAACTTCGTTTTGCGAGAAAGAGATAGACAAAAAGTTTCTATAAGTTATAAGTTTTTTATTTTTCGACCGATTTCAAATTTGATTTCGAATTCTATTATTGTATTACATGTGTGGATATATTATCTACTAGAATATATAGTATTCAATATCATGCAACTACCCAATTCTGTAAGGTCATATTTGTTGCGGTCGCGTATAATGTTTTAATCAACATACAACCTGCAGTGCGATTCTTTAACTATCTCAGCGTGAAAACTTAGGTGAAGTGAGGGTGGAGTGAGCTGTCAGTGCCATCCCACCTGATACTAGGGACTGACTAAGCAGTCATTTACAATCATAATCGAGGTTTTAATAATATTTTTATGCTAATTCTTTTGATTGATGATTGATGATTTTATATAATTTCAAAGCTAGTATTTTAGTCAAAAGTCAAAACATTACTATTTGTGGGGTTTTAATATAGGAAAAAAGAAAATTGATATTCTAAGTTTCTATTTTGCTATTTTATTTTAAAACCCCCACAAAATAGTAATGTTTTGACAACTAAAATACTAGCTGTGAAATTATTTTAAATTATCAGTACAATTACCATACAAAATAAGATTAAAATCTCGATAATGATTGTAAATGTTAGCTTGGTCAATCCCTAGCATCAGTGGGATGACACTAAATAAATAAATAAATAAATAAATAAATCCCTGGACATTTCACACAGCACCATTTGTCCCAAGCTAAGCAACCTAATGCTTGTGTTATGGTAACAAGATGGCTGATAAACTACTTATATACATTTTTTTTTTTTTTTTGTAAATGCATACATATTATAGATAGAAAAACACCCAGACTCGGAACAAATACATGTAGGTCATACAAATATTTGTTCCGTGCGGGAATCGAACCCGCGACACGCAGCGCAGCAGTCAATCGCTTAACCACTGCGCCAACCGTGCCGTCAAACACTGACAGCTCACTTCACTCAAGTTTTCACGGTGAGATTTTTCCAGAATCGACATGCTGAAGCTGACCTGGAAATAGCATAAAATGCATGAATATTTGAATTTCGCGGGCTCCCTCTGCGCCTCCCTCTTAAGTCCTTTAAAAATATTGTTGTCAGTTCGAGGTCTGTAAATACTTTGTGTTACGTTAAGGAAGTAACACGTTTCGTTTGTATATTAATTAAAATTTTAATATATTGTATTATCACATGCAATTGTTTGACTGCACCATTTATTATTTAGTGCACTTTCGTGTCAAGTATCGGGTGATGTTATTAGTGCCATTTTGTATAATGAAACTACTATAGGCCAGTTCCTCGAATGAAAATTATTGCTTAATGAATATGACAAACTAACATCCGCCCGCAACTTCGTTTGCGTAGAATTCGGAATTCCCGCCGTTTAAAAATATGTTGCTTAAATAATGTGGTTAATGTAATGTGTTTATTTATATATGTATAGAAAGATAGATTGTGTACACTTAATACATTCGTGTGTGTGAAACCATGGAAATACACATACAAAATTTCAACCCAATCGGCCAAGCCGTTTAGTAGTTGACAGACCGACAGCAGCGCCATCTACCGGGTCCAATTGTATTTTTAAAATAATCCACGAAACCATCGAAATACCCATATAAAACTTCAACCCAATCGGTTCAGCCGTTTAGAAGTTATGTGAAAAATATAAGTACGGAAGGATAATTATTCATACTACCCGTTGTCCCGTAGGAATGAAGCATTTTCCCGCGGTAAAAAGTAGCCTGTGTTCATCAGGGATAATGTCGGCTTCTAATGGTAAAACAATTTTTCAAATCGGTCCAGTAGTTTCGGAGCCTATTCAATACAAACAAACAATCAAATCTTTCCTTTTTATACCTAATACTAGTGTAGATTGTCAAACGCGCGTAAACTGCTGCGATGTGCTGTTGATAAATAATTTATCTAATCACAGCAGTAAGGTAGCCTGCGAAATTCAATTTTTCTCACGTTTTTTGCGATTTGCTTGTCATTGTCCTAACTTAGAGAGCTGTATTGATGATTTGAATGATAATAATAATTCTGTAAATACATAAAATACATGTGTTACGGTCGCGAATCATATTTTGACTGGCATCCAACCTAATACCTACTGACCTGCCGGTCGATTCTGGAAAAAATCTCACCGTGATAACTAAGGTGAAGTGAGCGTAGCCCTTAAATGCATAATGTTGCCATATGGCAACAAAATACGTCATTTAATTTTTTTAAGAATGTGATAGCTGTGAGTTTCTGAACGCACCTCTTTTTGTCAAAACAATATATATACTCTATGAATATTAATATTATTGTATAATTATTATATATTTATTATCTAAATTCTATAGATAAATACCTATACAATAGCATTTTTTGCAATACGATAAAATAAATCATGCATTTAAGGGTTAAAGTGAGCTGTGAGGCATGCTAGGGATTGACACTATTGACGACTCACTTCACGCTCACTTCGCTCAAGTTTTCACGGTGATATGGTTACAGAATCGCACGACAGCATACCTTATACTGACGCTTTCGTCTTTACAATTCGTCACGTTAATTTTGCTATAGTTTTCGTTCGCGAAACTGGCCCTAGTAATAAATGTATACATTGCGAATATACAAGTGTATAGTAAAAATGTAATCTCATTCATGATGTTGGGGAGGTAGAAAAAAATGGAAAATTATATTATTTGTACCAATAAAACTAATCTTCGTGTATATTTAAACTCAGACTGATTTTAATTATATTGTAGACTGAATGGGTATTGGTATAAATGATCATAATTTTCGTTTACGTGTGCAGTGTGTGAGTACAGATAGATTGCATTCCGATTTTTATATTAGAGTACATTTCTCACTGTATTTTATAATACAGTGAGAAATGCACTTCAAATGAAAACCCGTAAATCTTCATTTAAACGATGACAACTTCGATTTTTAAGTGTACTTGTTTACTGCATTCAATCTTTACAGGGTCAAATCAATTTAGCTAGCGAAACTTTGCAGATACAATGGGAGTCGATTTCTAAACACGATAATATAAAAAAGATTGATGCTTTTTGGGTCAACGACAGCTGGTTCTGTTGTTACTTTAAGTATGACTTGAGAAAATCTGTTTCCTTTTGTTTTATTATGTTTATATTATATCGATAAATTAGCTAGCGGAACTCCGCAGATTTGATGGGTAAATCTGCGGAGTTCCGCTAGCTAATTTAATTTGACCCTGTTTATTGCAGTTGGAATGGATTCTGTTTGTACTATTTAATTTGAATGCGGGGGTGAATATCTAATATTATAAATCAAGTCCCAGCTACTGCAATGTTAGATATAAATGAGCAATTAACGTCATCTAGTATATAAAAACAGTCTTATGTATGTGTGATTCAACTAACACGGACCAAAATGAATAAAAAGTTTGTTAAATTCATTATAAGTTTTATTTATTGCACAATATTATACGGTTATGATATGCATCGTTGGCAGTGAAGCGAGACTATACGTACATTGTACTTCACACACACCTACATAACATTAATGTCGTGGTTATTAGGCGACAATGGCAAAACTGGGCGCGTGCAAAACAACATACTGCATGTTCTTCACATTTATCCAGTTACGATGTTAAAAGTCCAAGCCATATCGATAGAAGCGATATGGCTTGTACTTATTACTTGTATATCGATAAGATAATCGAAACACGCGTCGATTTGAAAAACAAAAGACGGTGTTGCCTACCTCAAAACGCATTATGTGGTTGTTTGTCATAACAACAACGTTCTGCAAATGTTGCAACGCTGGGCGTTTGTTAAGCGTGCTACTCATGTCTGGATCGGCATGATTCGCCACAGAACGAGGGGGAAAATCGAACGTGTATATTTTCCCGCCCGGCTGTTCCGAATAATGTCAACTCGAACATGTATAACACCCATTATATTTGGCGCCTAATAAATCCACGACTTACACATAACAACTACTAATACGAAGAGTAAATTAGTGTTACTTTATAAGTATACAAAGTGCACACGACAAATACAGAACATTGATTCTTTTAATACATCTTAGATATACTTAATCAATATTATTAGATAATTGTTTTCATAATAATTTCTTAGATATTTTTTTTCGTTATAACGATAGACAACAACACAAATTAGTGATTACGCTTACAAGATTAATCAAACTTATTTACATTTATATTTATAATATTGTTCTACTTTATATTACTAAGCATTTTTACAGACTACATTTCAATAAGGCACTCGGTGCTTGATTTATTTTCATAAAATTCTTTTTAGAATTTAGAAATAATTACTATATAGATAAAATACAGCACTTATATTTTTACAAATAATTATAAGTACAAACAATCATATTCTCGAATAATAAAATACAATTTTAACACTGAAGACAAGACAGATCAAGAAGCACACGTAGGTAAGTTATAAAAGCTTTTAATAGGTAGAGTTCAGCTCTCATCACAATCTCACAAAACGGGGAGGTTTGGAAAGAAAAGGGGACGCGCCTTTGCCCAATAGGGGGACACAATATAGCCTAACAAGAAAACTAAAACAAGTAGAGTCCGACCGAAAATTTATATTTTTATCCAGAAATGTTACGAAACAAACGCGTGAGTACTAAATATTTAATTAATTTTACTATCGTTTAGTTACCTTTCATGTTTTTGACAAGCTTGTAGGAAAAGTATTAGAACACAAAAGACACAGCCTTCTTCTTTTCGAGTCGATAGCAAATATTTTATTATGTTAAATGAGTTGGGGCCAGTAGGTGGCCACGCCAATCGGCGACGTTTTTTAGGTCCTCAGAAGTGCAGGTTGGGAACAGACTGGTCAGTTGGGGTGTATGAAAGGAGCCTCCCCGAGCGGCGTTAATCTAAAACATAGGTACTGGGATACCGAACGCTCGACGCACCGGACAGCTAGCACTCGCTAACGCAGTCTAGCTGAGCAATCGTTTCACCACGATGGTAAACCCAAAAGACACAGCCACGTTTTTTGTTGTCAACCTGTATAGGTTTATCAGCACATTATAATATAAAAAACGAGTGTGCTTAAAGACCACACAACTGAAGTAAAACTTCTTTAGTTCTGTATATGTGATGAATGTTTTTTTTTTTCAGGCTTCAAATTTTTACAGGGTGGTCTACTAATGAATATGAACAACTTTCACTATGGGACCAACTCTGAAATCACGAAAACAAAATCAGCTTTTTAATGCAAAAGTTCAATACCTACTTGACCAAAATGTATGAAACAGCTGATTTTTTTTTGTGATCTCAGAGTTGGTTCCATAGTGAAAGTTATTCATACTCATGGGTGGAACATCCTGTAAAGATTAGGAGACGGTAAAAAAAAGCATGCTGTATATGTTTATATATGCATATATGTATAATATATACATGTATATACATTCACATATATTAATTTTCTACAAATATTTAAATTTAGTATCGGTTTTGATAGATAAATTAATTTTTATTTTTATTCATTATTGGATACATCAGTAATTACTGTGGTTGATTGTAAAACCGAGACAGTATGCTTATGGTATGAGAAATAAGAAACATATATTTTCGAATTAAAATTAGACAGATATCTAGAAGAAAGAAAATGTGCGCGCGCACTGCTCTCTCTTGCTTATATCCCCCACTCAACTCCCGTTCGCCTCGCCTGATCACACTTTTCGTAACGCTTTCGTCACGCGTTCGCCAGCTTATTCCCCAAGTCAAGCGTGCGTGAAGAAGTTTTACTTCAATAATTATAATGCTTCTGCTACAATAATAAGTGAACACATCCACAGAAATAGCAAATCAAAACTTTCACGTACATTCAGAAACAACTATTGCGTATAAGGCACCATATCGGATATGACATTCGTACTCACAAAGGCACTCTATGTAACGATTAATAAATTCTACAATATAACTAGAAATTGCTATCTACTCTACAACTTATTATACCTCGCTAAGTAATAAATAACATGTTTCTTAATTATTTTTAATTTCGTAAACAGTTATTTGAGATGAAAATGTACAGACGCCAGCACATCAAGCTACTACAATCTGTCAGATTTCTTTAATAGATTTTCAACTTTATCGCTGAACGATAAGGTTCAAAGTGGATTGGGAAAATCTGGCAGTTTCGGGTAGCTTGATGTGCTGGCGTCCGTACGACATGAGACGTATAAAATTATAATTTGGCTATAGAAATGATTCACCACTTATATCCTAATTGCATGATACGCTAACAATCACAATCTAAACCATTTTGAAGGATTTTGCTAATCCATAGCTTCTTATGTTCGAAAAAGTTGTCGGCTTAACAACGTAGGTACTTACCTAAATAACGCATTGATTGTTGTCAAAACTGTCAAAATGAAAGCCATTGCTACTATTACGCAATTATCCCTCAGCAGGGTAATTGCGTAACACACTATCAGTAGCAATGGGTTTAATTTTGACAGTTCAACAACATTCATTGCGTTATTTACGTTGTTTAGCAGAACATTTTTTGAACATATGTAGCAATGGATTAGCAATATGCTTCAAAATGATTCTTTGGAGTAATAGTATGTTACGCAATTAGGGTGCTGGTCTCCGGATAAGTTTAGGCACCTAATTAATACTTATAACAAATTCTGTTTAATTTATGGATTTACCTAGTAGATAGTGCTTTTATGGAGACTGTGAAGCAGGTCGTTAGTCTGATTAATAAATATAAGAAAACATTGTCCACTTCGTATAAAGATTTTCAAATACAATATTAAAATTTTACACAACAGTATGCACCACTACCATCGCAAGTAGAACAGCCGTCAGGTTTACACAAGGCTCAGCAGAGTTACTGACAATCTTCTTGGCTTTAGAAGGCAGTTCCAGGGGCGCAGTCTTGTTCATCATCCAGTAGAAGACGTCAGTCTGTCCTCGGGACTTCAGCTCGGGTCCTACTTCCTTCCTTATTCTCTCGTTATAGCCGTTCAACCATTGGATCTGAAGGGAACATTTTCTTTAGGTTGGTACAGTTAGCAACGTTAGCGGTTGACCAATTTTTACCTTATCACTTAATTGCGATATACAAGCTGTAACTTAAATAAGGCGCAACCTCATAAGGGGGGGACTTTTACTATGGGACCAAACCTGAAATCGCGAAAAAAAAATCAGATGTTCCCTACATTTTGACGAGTTATGCGAACATAAATGTAGGGAACAGCCACGGACTTTGTTTTTACTCCGTGGGAACCGCTGTTATTTTTTAGCGATGTCAGGTTTGGTCCCATACTAAAAGTTGTTCATAATGATGAGTGCAATGACCTTAAGAGTCTGTGCGTTATATAAGTTACACTTTGTATGAGTATAAGTGGCCAACTGCCAACTTTGTCGAGTAACTCCAACACAGCTCTACATACAGTACTTTCACACTTTCACTGTCATATTACCTCTGGCAGCAGTAACTCCACTGCAACCTTATAGTAACGAGGATAAAGATCACTTTCAGAGGTAAAATACTTGTAGAATTGTACGCTGGTTGTTCGCAGTATCATGACACGTAGTAGGTAAGTACTTCGTACTTCTAACTCTACTAATGTTCAATCTTACCTCATACTCAGTGAGCATACTCCTGTCGATCAACTTAGGCTCGTATGGTATTAAAGTGGCCTCATGAAATCCCAGATAGCCGTTCGGTTTAGATACCACTTCTAGTATATTTCCAAGGCGCACGCCGTATTTGCCGGTCTCGTACCAGCCCGGCTCTATGGAGGAAATGGGATTTAGTAATATTTTGTTAAGTTTCATAAAAAATAAAAGTACCTCTGTGGGTACGCACTCACCCGCTGTGATAAAGTATCCTTCTCTGAGTGTATGCAGATTGGTGTCTTGTCTGTAGTCAATTACAACTGGATCTGAAACCCCAAACAAAACACAAACGTGTTAGAAATTCCTTCAGCCAGAATGACATTACGAAATGAGTGACAAGAATTGAAATAAAAGTGACAGTCCCATGGTTCAAGCGGGCGAGCGACTGATGCTCCCGCGAGGCGATCCCGCCGTCTGTACATAAATATGTATACGGGGTGTCTGAAAAGTCATGGATTACCTTTTACCTGCTGATGGGCCACATTAAGAACTACCAATAAAAAAAAATTACCTACCAATAATTTTTTTTTTTCACCAGGGCCGATCAAAAATAAGGTAAAATTTTTTTTTGTGAAAATTTTAAGTTTGAACCTAAATTTTAGGTATTTAAAAGATGATATCTGTAACTTTCTTGTATTCAATCGTTAGTAGGATGATTCAAGATGAAAATAAAAAAAACCTGTACTCGAATAAATTTTCATTCGTAGAAATGGCATGGAAAAAACTGATCAAATGTAGAGATTTTCCAAAATTTCATTAAACATCAAAAAACTCGGAAACCATAAGACTTTTACTACGGTCATTTTTTCTTATTGGTAGATCCCAATGTGGCCCATCAGCAGGTAAAAGGTAATCCATGACTTTTCGGACACCCAGTATATTATGTGAGTCGCCCTATAATTTTATGTCACTAATTTCGTCATGTATTTTTGGCTCTATAGCTAGGGGTAGTACTTAGACTTTTGTCCATTGCTATAGTAAATAAAAAGGCTAAATTCCTTACCGTAGGCAGACCAGCTGTCGTTGCAGTCGACACCAATTTGAATAACTACGACTACCGATCGTGTGAGATTGTTCGACCGAATTCGGCATCAGTTACATCAACTGCCCGTCGATTTTGTAAAAATCTCACCGTGAAATCATAAGTGAAGTGAGCTTGAAGTGAGCAGTGTCAATAGTGTTAATCCCTAATGACAGCTCACTCCACGCTCACTTCACCCAAGTTTTCACGGTGAGATGGTTACAGAATCGCACGACTGTTCAACCTTCTCACTTGTAGTTCTACTAGTTATAAGGAAATGCTGTGCCTATATACCTTCCTTACGGCCAAGCGCGGCTCCAACCCCATGTCCCGTAGGATGGGGGTAGTCTTGCTTGGCGGCCCACAGCGGCGCCCGCGCCACAGGGTCGGCGTGAGCTGCCGGCAACGCAGCCGGTGCTCGCAGCCCTGCCAGTGCTGCCAGCGAGCGCATCACCGTGCTGTATGCTCGTCGTTCGTCCCGTGATGGAGATCCATAGTGCACTGTGCGGGTTACTACCGTGGTCCCCTCTGCGAAATTCACATTGTTCAAGTTTTTCTTCTGGAAATGGCCGCTGACTAGTAAGGATTTTTTATACGTTGGCTAAACTAGACAAGTCGGCGCAACAGCATATACACTTTTATTCAAATGGTTCATAGATTTTACGGTACAGACGCCAGCACATCAAGCTACTACAATCTGTGGAATTTCTTTAATAGATTTTCAACTTTATCGCTAAACTATAAGGTTCAAAGTTGATTGGGAAAATTTGACAGTTTCGGGTAGCTTGTACATAATTATCGAGCGGGATTCAATTTAAGCTATTGATAAACGTATAAGCTATGCCAGGCACAGCAGATTAAGTGATTCTTAGAAAACAACAACCTTTAACCCTTTCCAACCGAGTTGAAGTGATCGTGAGTTTCGACTTTACAAAATTCTGAGCACGATCGAGCGACTAGTAAATTATTCCTGAACCTCACTTATGTGAGGGTCTGATTGCTGAAGACCAGCTTGCATGAGATTTTTTTCAGTATTTTTCCCAAGACCTCTGAATACTTTCCAAAGAGTTAATAAGTTTTTAATGATCTATGCGAGTTTTTTACTCCCGGTTGCAAAGGGTACTATTAAACTTACTATTAAATTAAATTAGAGGGAACTATTAAATTAATTACCGTCATACTGTCCCCCAGACCGTATAACCAGCGTCGCGTTCTTGAAGATAAGTTTGTTGGAGGCGTTGGTGGCTCGGTAGTCGGGGTCTGCGGCGTTTGCGGCGTACGCCACGCGCGTCTTCATCGAGGGCCCGATGTACCCGGCTTGCGTGTCACGGGTTAGGTCCGTTGTTTGCTCCACCGACATCTCGCTTAGAGCTGATTTTGTCTGAATGTGGCATAAAAAAGGTTTATCTAGGTTGATCTAGTGGTCGTAAATTTCTGGGTTTAATCCCAGGTCGGGTAAAGTGTTATTGGGTGTTTTTTTTGTTCTTAGATGGTTTTGTTAAGAGACTTAAAATAATAACAATAATATGTACAAGTATATAAAAAGGAGGGCAAATAATCAAAGGGCATCAAAAAATTCGTCCGTATCGCTGTCAATAGGAAACGTGCCCAAAAGGCTGGCAGCATTACCACGTTGTATGGCAATGCTAATTCTTTGTTTTTTTTGTTATCTGGAATCTCTTAGTACGAGTAGTAGCCCGGAGTTAGGATATGTACCCAGTTGATGGAACAAATATTTGTATGACCTACAAGTAGTTGCTCCGGGTCTGGCTGTTTGTGTATGTGACTTTAAATGTTTGTAAACGCACCCACAATACAGGAGAAATTCCTAGTGTGGGGCAACGTTAAAAAAAAAAAACTGTCGACGTGTGGGTGTACCGTAGGTACACATCTGCCCAACCCTTCGGGAAAAAAAGGCGTGGTGTTATGTAATTACGTATATAAACTGAACATTCTCTCCCGACGAAGGTACCGTAAGGATTTACAGCTGTATCAAATTTACAGCTGTATCCAATTTAGAACTGTTTAAAATTGACAGCTGTATCAAATTTACAGTTGTGTCAAATTGACAGCTGTATCAAATTGACAGCTGTATCAAATTTACAGCTGTATCAAATTTACGGCGGTATCAAATTGACCATCGCAACTTATGTAGGTATATGATGGGGTACAAATGAATCGTAACTAGCAAACTTCCTATTTCCAATAGTTTGGCTGGTTATGTTTTGTTTCGTCGAAGTCTAGACAGGATAATCATCCTATAATGTTCCTACTGCTGGGACACAGGCCTCCTGTCTGCGAGAGTAGGCCATAAACCACCACGCAGGCCCAGTGCGGATTGGCGGATGTCACACGTCTTCGAATTTTTGGTTCTTGGACATGCCGGTTCCCTCACGATGTTTTCCTTCACCGTTTTGAGAGCAGTGATGATGAAATAATTTACACAAAGACCTGTGCCTGCTTGGGTTTGGACCCACACCTACAACTCGTAAGTCTCTGCCGTTACCACTGGCCCAACACTGCGCTCGTCTCTTCGTTGAGTTCCAGATGGAAAGGTTTATTATGCACACACACACTGTACTTATACAGCGTGTAACGGAAGGGGGGTATCAACCCTGAAGGAGGTGAATGTGCTCATGAAACTCAACAACTTTCCCCAAAGAACATAGGTCGAAATATGAAAAAAAAATTTGGTCCTCCCATAGTAAATCAATCAGCTGGTCAGTTTTGTAAGGGAGGTCCAAATTTTTTTTTCATATTTCGACCTATGTTCTTTGGGGAAAGTTGTTGAGTTTCATGAGCACATTCACCTCCTTCAGGGTTGATACCCCCTTTCCGTTACACGCTGTATAGGGTGACTGGTAATTAGTGACCGATACTTAAACACATGATTCTACTCATGACAACAAACAAGTTTTATAATGGGACAAAAAGTGAAATGACGAAAAAAAAATCAGCTGTTCCCTACATTTTGACGACTCGTACGAACATAAATGTAGGGAACAGCTGATTTTTTTTTTTTGCGATTTCGAATTTGGTCCGATAGTAAAAGTTGTTTGTAATGATGAGTACAATCATGTGTTTAAGTATCGGTCACTAATTACCAGTCACCCTATATATCGGAAACATAGTTCAGGTTATGCTAGGCAGATGATGACACACTGTACCGATATCGATGCTGAAGTGTAAATAGCACTATCGATAATTAAAAGTCACATAGAAGTTCAATGATACAAAAGCTGTCATCACCTCAAGATAGCTCAGCAAGGTGCACATGGCAACAGCATCCCTTAGATGCGCCTTCTTCATGCCCTTAACCTCCGCCTCGTTCTTCTGTGCCTTCAGGTAGATGATAGGAGACAGTAGGAACATCCTCTTGGCAGGTGGGACGCTCTGTGCGATGGCCGCGGACGCTCCTCGTTGGAAGGTGCCGGCTGCCGGTATCAGGATCTTGGCCTCAGCCGCCCGACGCAGGTCAGAGTAGATGTTGGTATAGTCGTTTACCCTGGGAAGTATGTGATTGGTTAAGGCTTTCGCGATCTTAATAAATACGATTGCTTTTTAGATTCGAAGCTATTTGCCAGTGCGGACCCAGGATTGTGTAAACACTAAAAAAGCGGCATTCAAAATTAGACATCTAAAACAAAACATAGATCCTATATATATATATCCACCTAAACCAGAACATAATATTATGAAGTTATGTATAATTTATTGATGACATTAATTGTACAGACGCCAGCACATCAAGCTACCCGAAACTGTCAAATTTTCCCAATCAACTTTGAACCTTATGCTTTAGCGATAAACTTGAAAATCTGTTAAAGAAATTTGACAGATTGTAGTAGCTTGATGTGCTGGCGTCTGTACCTTAGATAGTGTAATGCTAGAAATTGTATTTATACCGAGTTCTTTAAGATTTGTCACAGAAGAAATTTTTCTTCCATTTGGGGGTGCTTGAGCTCGTTACGAGCCCCGGATCCACCACTGCTTCTTGATGAGAAAAATGTTTGAGACCTTGGGTGTATTCTGTAGCTAGACTTATCGTAACCCTCTACTAAACCAAAAACAGCCGGTCGATTCTGTAAAAATCTCACCGTGAAATCATAAGTGAAGTGAGCACTTAATAGTGTTAATCCCTAGCGAATGACAGCTCACTCCACGCTCACTTCACCCAAGCGTTCACGGTGTGATGGTTACAGAATCGCACCGCAGAATATGATATTGTATAGCTACAAGAATCCTTGGCGCGTGGCCAAAATTTGAACTAACGCCGTCAACTTGTTTTTAGTGTTCCGAACCTCAAAAGGGAAAATTGGAACCCTTATAGAATCACATCATTGTCCGTCCATCCATCTGTCAGTCTATCAATACCCTTTTTCTCAGGAACGCGTGGAGATATCAAGTTGAAATTAATATCAAATACGCAGGACTACGGTCATGTCGAGGTCTGAAAAGTGACGTCAACGCAATTAAAATTATGTGTGCCACTGCGCAACGATTTCGGTTTATAAATAAGTCTTCGTTTACTTTCTCAATCATTATTATATAAGAATGCACTTATAATATACACTCAGAACTAAATACTGCAAACCAATTTATAATTTATGCCTCCTTTATAATTATGATGAAAAAGGTTCCACGTTTAACGTAACATTTTACCACTGTGCTCGATAGATGGCATTGTTCATTTCACGCACGTTTCTGAATCGCGGTGTTAAGATTCTCTGTGACTGAATTGGGATCCCCGGTTCCAGATTTTACGGTATCGCTATCACTTCTAAGCTTTTAAGCTAAGATCTCTATGTTTATGATCTAAGTGTCTGTTATTCTGTGTCTCTGTTCTTTTCAAGTTTTCTGCTTCACTGAGGGACTACTTACCAGTAGGTATATTAAACTGATTTTATAACGGGACGTACGGGGCTCGCTCTACTCGTCACCGGGATCGGTCCACATATTAGGTGATACTGATAGTTATCCTCTCCAAATTAGTGTCTAACTAGGTTATGTTCATTTGGTTTTAAATAATTTTTCGGAAGTTAGCACTCCATAGTCCAAAATAATGTAATGTAAGCAATGTTCATTTCGTGCTATCGACTCCTAAGTTAAAGTTTTTAAGTCGTTTTTTTTTTGTTCACTTTTCAGTTGTGGTATTCTACACCACACAAATCCGTATACCACTATGTTTTTTTATACTTGCCAGGTAAACAATAGTGACAGGAAGTTTTATAACATCATCAACATTCGCATAGTGACTATACACTCGAAGCCGAAGGTAGATAAATGAAAGATTTTATAATAATTACCTTGTACAATTATTAGTAAAACAATTATACACAGCGAGCGCATCCCGCACATGTACGGACAGCTTCCCCGGCGGGACGAACACTTTCACCTCCCGCAGACTGACCACCACGAAGGCCTTCAGCAGCCTGGCGTACGGCAGGTCCCTTCCCCTCACGTTCAGCAGCCAGGCTACTTCGTCCAAGGCGGTGACGATCATGGCGTCGGCTCCGACGGCGCGCAACTCGTTGCGGACCGAGGTTACCTTGTCGCGCCAGCTTACGCCTGCAATGGTATTAATATAATTATTGTAGTCTGTTTGTGTACCTATATTCTTTTTTAGTAACTCTGTTTTTCTTCCTATAGGTTAGTTTACGCATTTCATGTCAATACGAAACTAACTATTGGAAGCAGGTGCGGTCCGAAGGGGGGAGTCATGGGGTCAAGACGCCCCCCAAAATAGCTGTCGAGAGCCTGAAAGATTGACTTGTCTTACTAACTTGAAACTGTACTTGAGCCACTGAGACACCGATGGGCATATACAAAAACATTAAGAACATAGGCAGTCATTGGGATAACTCAAAACTATGAAATAAGTGTTTTTTTTTTATTGTACTTACAAATATTAAAATTTAATAATTTGTAAATTGAAATATTAACAATAGTCTGGTTAAACATCTATCGGCTCTCCGGACAACAACAAGCGTAACACGTCGTAGGTACTCTTAGCTAAAGGTATACTGTTATTAGCATTTCGGTGACGCGAACCCGTAAGATTTTCCCCTAACAAAAATCGCTCAACGCACCTAAAGCTGTTTTCACTTCAAAAAGCCTGCTAAAAAATATAGAATCTAGGATGCAATAGCGAACGAAGCACACTCGGGAATTTGGGAACCCCTCTCGTACACGACGTAAGGTTTGAAAAGGCTTAGGTCAGGGTCAGATTCCAAAACCTAAACTGCTGGAAAACGAGTTTAAGCATTTCGTCATAATTCGATAAAGTTCTCTTTCTGTATCATGGTTAAAAAAACAGAGACTATTCATGTTGGGGTGCTAAAATCTTCAAGCTCACTTCGCTAGCTCTTGCGATCTACATTCTGTTGATCCTTGAGCTTTTCTTGAATACAATTTGCCCCCCCCCCTCCCCCCATTTAATAGCTGCGTCCCTGAATAGCATAAGTAATATGGAGCTGGAGACGTACGGTCAGCAAAAGAGATAAGTAACCAGGGTCGGTTATAGTTGAAGTTTAGTAAGTCGTAGTCGGTTATAGTTTTCAACATCATAGTTAGAACTTAGAAGCGTGGCAACTCTGACTAAAATCAATAAAAAAAATGTAGGTTACAACTTTATAATGGACACTGAAGTTAACTTTTATGTCATGCAACCCTAACTCTCTAGATCCAACCCCACAAAATGCATCAAAGTACTAATTAATTATTAGGTATCGATGATAAAATAACCAGCATATTCAATTTCATAGTTCTTGGCGACAGTTTTGGGGAAATCCGGCCTCCTGAGGTCTGGGTCGGGCTCTTCATTCCAAAGCTGATCCAGCAACGTGGGGATGTGCACCAGCTGCAGACCCTCGCGCTGCAGGGCGGTCGACAGCACCTGCCATTCGCCTACCGACGTCAGACGAGCGTCGCCGCCCACGCGACCGCTGCGGGATAGCCGCTCCTACGAAATCAAACAAGTATGAGAGTTCACCATTCAATTGCGTTGCCACAATCATTTGCAGAGCAGGTGATGTGCAAGGTAAGTCACAAGTCCAACAGTTGGTCAGTACAAAGTTACAAACATATACACATCATAACATATACATCATAACCCTTCCTTTTGGCCCTGCCGTAGTCGAGGAAAAATCGCATGAAACTTTACTTTTCGTCTACCTAATGTAGACCTGCACCCTAATTGCGTAACACACTATTACACTCAATTTGAATCATTTTGAAGCATATTGCTAATCCATTGCTCCATATGTTCTAAAAATGTGTCTGCTCAACAAAGTAAATAACGCAATGAATGTTGTTGAACTGTCAAAATGAAACCCATTGCTACTGATAGTGTGTTACGTAATCACCCTGCTGCTATAAGAGTGTATAATTAGTTTAATTACATAACTTTCACAAAACAATATTCACACATGCATGTGTATACTTATATATATATATTTTTTGTGAACAATATTTAACACAACTAACTATACAACGTGTAACGTTAAATGCGCAAAACCTGAAAATAGTTTGATCAGAATAACGAGCAGAATTCATTGAACCACTTTTTAATATAGGTCACATTTTTCAAAAAATCTTCAGTAAAAACGTTGCCATGTCTATTTATTAATAGGTCAAGCAAGCTAATGTCAGCGCGTCGCAGCGGCCCGGTGACGACTCCTCCCTCGATAAAGCGTCGTCGCAGACGCAATAAACGATCAGAATGGCCAGTAAAACTAAAACAGCACATAAAACCTTTACAATTTTTTTAATGACTTATTTTCTCCCTGAAATATGTCAATTGAATTAAAAATCAGTTGGGGTGTGTGAGGTTTTGCGCATTTAACGTTACACGTTGTATAAACTAGGTACTAAATTATATGACTAACTAACTATACAAATAAATACAAAAACAAAAGGACACAAGGTTCAAAGTACTCGTCCGTATCACTGTCATCCAGAAACGTCCCCAGAAGATGGCAGCATTGGCATGGCCATATTGAATAGCAATGCTAATTCTTTGGCCAAAGACCGACCCAGCCATTTAGTTACCTACGTGAAATGTCAACCAGTTGGCGAGTAATTTCCAGAAAAGGTTTATGATAAGTAGCTGTAGTAAGAGGGCCCCGTGGCTAAATAATAACAGCCGCACAGGTCGAACGATCAGGTTAAGCTACGCTTGCTGCGGTTGGTCTGTGGATGGGTGACCATCTTTACTTACCGAGACCCCTCCGTGCCTCGGAAAGCACGTTAAGCCGTTGGTCCCGGCTGTCATTCGTAAGTCTCTGACAGTCGTTACGGGTAGTCAGAACCCCGAAAATCTGACAACCAGTCTTACCTAGGGGTACCGTATTACCCAGTAACTGGGTTGTGGAGGTCAGATAGGCAGTCGCTCCATGTAAAATACTGGTATTCAGCTGGTCATCCGGTTAGACTGGAAGCCGACCTCAACATAGTTGGGAAAAGGCTCGGCAGATGATGATGAGCAGTAGTAAGCAGGGCCCTAGGACTGCAGTCAACGCTTTACAGCAGGGCAGCAGAACTACATTGGATCACATAGTTCAACACTAACCGATATCCATTCAGTAATGGTAGGCTGGCTAGGGTCATCAGCGTCGATGACGAGCCACGCGCAGGTGAGGATGGACCGCGCTCGCCGCACGTCGCCGGACGGCACCCACACGGCGGCGCCGCCATCGGCCAGCACGGCACCGGTGCCAGCGCCGTCCCAGCCGCTGATGTACTGAAGGCGACGCTCTGGCATTAGAGGCTCCTCGCTCTGGACGAGAAATAAAAGTGAATTTAAAAGCCGAGCAAAGACAAAAATCTTGGAAGAGACTGATAATAGAACCTCCTACGTAATTGAATATATAATTTAATAATAATAATAATAAGCTTTATTTCGGAACATAGATACAGTTGGTACTTGCAACAAATGAAATTTGACGTAAGTATGCATATATTAATTAAGTATACACGATTAGAACCTACTGAAATTATTCATAGGTATTTAAGTATCTTTCTTAACACATTTCATTGAAAGAATTTACTTATAACAATTTTTTGTAGAGTCAACTCACCATTGACGCCAAATACGACATAAAACTTGGTAGGTACAGTTGCGAAGAAAAATGTTTAGAGATACCACGATTGATTTGGTTATTACATATGAATTCAATTAAGTTACTGCCATGACATTTACCTATACAATGAAGACTGCAAATTGACGAGAAAAATACACGGATGATTATAATTTCTTTTCAGAGTGAGAAAAATTATTTAGTGTATTTTTTTATTTTTATTGAAAACGATCTTACCAAATGCTCATCGCTATAGAAAATAAGGAAGGCATCAAAGAAGGCGTTCATTTGTGTGTAAGCGGAGTTTCTCATGGCACTGCGGAGTCTCCCGAGCGGGTTTTTCACGTCAGTGGCATCAGCGCAGACAGGCGGTGATGGCAGAGTCGGCTGTTCCTGGAGAATGGTCAGCGGCACTGGTGACATGGACATGGTTGGCGGTAGAGTCGAGGTCGTTGTCTGCAGAAACTGCGGTGCCATCCGCGCACCTCGACATACTGGAATTAAACCGTCACATTAATTAATTTTGCAGACACAAAGAAAATTATTGTTCTTTAACTAATTATACGATTGCTGAATAAATTATCTGCTCATTATCAAAACAGCGTTAATAAGTAGCACTTGGAATCTCTCTGTAGAGTTCCATTAATACATTCAGCTTGATAAACCTTGCAAGCCATAGAAAGAGACGACTACTTTCATTATTTTGCTGTCCCTTTCTCGACTCGTGATAACTAAAAAGTTCATCAGAAGGAGAAAGCGGCTAGCGACAGTGGCGTTTGTAGCGCGGGATTCTACCAAGGCATCATGTGAACCGAGGAGATTGAGGAGACAGCAAGCTTTCAAAAGCCCACGGGTGCGACAGGGATGGCAAGGGGACACCCTCCCGTTTTAGCTTTATCCCCGACTCGGCGCGGGGTCCTTTTATTGTTGGGGGCGTGTCTTACCCAACCTTCCTTTCATAGTTATACAGACCGTAGTATTTATATGACTTGATACAATGCTCCTTTGAATGAATCGTCAGCATAAAGCCAGCTTAATTTTGGCTCATAGAATTTATTCAAAACATATTTTTTTGGTAACGTTTTTGTGAGTGATGTTACTTGTACTAGTAAAAAGTCGATGTTTGCCATGCCAAACAAATGACTGATTCTTATGTAAGTTATGTGACCCACCTGGGCCCAACACTGTTATTATGCCTTTCTTATATTGCAATTTATGTGCATACGAAACTACACATAATTGTGCTTGTTTTGATGAGGACATTGGTGTGAGAATCCGCTGCACAGATACTAAGTTAGGTCGAGAGGTACCCAAGGGATGTGGATTCTATTGGAATGACGTCAACAACTAGCAGGACTTCAGAAGGCGCGAAGATGTACTTTGTCCTTTCCCTTTCATTCAACGCTTGGGGGTGGAGTTCTCTCTGGGTGATAAAATGAAGTATGTAATTTGTTACGCCGAAATGGCTGAAATGACGTCTGTAAAAGCCAGGGAAGCATGATTTCGAAGAGGTAGAAAAGGATACCAACTAACTTGATGTTTCTGAATACTATGTATTGTAAGAACAAAGAAACAACCTTGATATACATACCGTCGTAAGGCTATATAATTTATAATTGAACTTTTATAAGAAGGGAATTTATCATTTTTAAATACTCCTAATAATAGTTAATTTGTATGCCCTGCATTTCATCGCTTATCTACTTATTTATCTCCTTTGTGCAACACATATACATACATAATAACATTAGTATTCATATTTTTTTATTAATTCAACTTATTAGAAAAAAAAAAAAAAAAAAAATTAAAACAAACTGAAATAAAAAGAAGAACAAAACTGAACGTTGCTAATATCGGCAAGTATATTTTGTAAGTCACATATTTGCACGCTTTGTTGTAGGTACTAAAAATTCTGGTGACGTCGTATGTCCCTTAAGGATGTCTGTCGTATTTCCCAAAGGGACGAAATATCCTGCGAAGTACTAGGCTGGCATAAGATAAAAGAGGTTTACGTAAGGTGTCGTCCTGTTCAAGGATACTCAAGGATAAAAGGCAACGACCGTGGTCGCCCGCAGTGAGTGCAAGCGGCTGCAACGGCCATTCACTCCGACTGCGTAGAACACAACTACATTGATAATAATGCACGTCAATGAGCGATAAATTGCACTACTACAGACATAACTTTGCGTTTATACTTACTTTACATAAGAAGTTGAATAAAATAATTTTAATGTAAACATTATGATGTTGCTAACCAAGTTAGCTCAACTCCTGGTCAGAACAAAATTCTAGCCACACAATTCTGGTTATGCTATGATAGGAACACTGCATACTTTTACGTATATTAAAAAAAAATATTATATTATATTAGGACTACTTACTTACATAGTTTTAAATGTTTATTAAAGGACCAGTAAACTTAAAAAAAAAAAATGTACCGATTTTCTTTTTACATTATCTTAGAATACTATCTACATAAATCTATGGCGCTCTATGTAGAGTGAAACTGCGAGCGAAACTCTTTTTAACCTTCAAGCGGGCGCGCGGACATTTGTAACGCCAGCGGTCGCGCGTAACCTAAAAGACCTATAGGATATTTCAGGGATTTAAAACACTAATTATTTAATATTTTTTGTATTTATCACATTATCATTATGTTAGGACATAAACAAAATTATAAAATCAAAATAATATTCTAATTTTCTTTGGATTTGTAAGCAATTTGGCATCATAAATGTATCGAGAATCGATCGCATCGCGGTCGATTCGACGCCGCGCGCCCGCTTGAAGGTTAATTGATGGTGAATAGTTGGAATGATTGCTGATTCCTGAAAATTGATAACACTAGTTAGTAATTTGTAGTGTATTCAATTTTTTTTGTTATCTTTTTAGTGTCACATGTTTCCTCCCATTCATTTAACCCCGCAATATTAACAATGTAGATTAATTTAAAAGAATCAGCTAGGATTACATTGCACACAACTCCTACAATTTCAATGAATGATTTTATCATTCATAATTCATTAAAAATGTAGAGCAAACAATAAATTCGAAGTGTTTTTTTATTCAGTCCCTTGGTCCGATGATGGTGTATGTGTTTATGTCCCTCTCTCTTACTTCGGGCCGAATCTCCGAATAAACGAAAACAAACGAGTTAATACGAACGAATTTCCCATCTTTTCTACCAAGGAGGCATGATCAAGAAGATGTAGTTTTACATGACGTTTTACTTTGTAAGCGTCATGTAAAATTGAAAGGACTGAGGAACTTTTTCCTCGATGTCTTTGACTATGATAATTTTGACAATAGTTAACATCAAAATTACTTTTTACAAACATACATTAATTACTCTTTAATTATAAACCTTAGTAAAATTTTTAATTTTAAATGTTTTTTTTTTCTGTCATTGATATCTATCATAAACAAGGTCATCTATTTCCACCAAAACGGAGTAACGGAATTCCAAAAAAATGCGTGTGCGTAAGAACAATGGTTTGCCCCCTTTTTATACCAGGATAATATGGGTCGCAGAGAGATATCAGTTTTCGAAAGGACCGCCATGACATCGTGTGGGGTGTAGTGTAGGCGGGATCCGACGGACTTTTACAATAACGAGGCAGGTCGGGGTGTGCGTGTGACGCTCACTCACGGAAAAAGGAAGGACCAAAATATATTATCCGCCTCCAAGTGACGTAGATCAAAAGACCAATATGTCACAATAAGTTTAATAATAAATTGTTAATTAATATAGTTTTCCATTACACCTACTATTTGCAAAATCAGGGTCGCGATTTTTAAGAAACAAAATAATTCTTGAGAATTTATTATAACTCTCTCTACCAATGCTCAATTGATGCCGATCAGATCGATCATTATCTAATAATAAAAGTACTTTCGCGTTGAAAAAACTCAATAAGCGTCTTAGATATTTATTTATAAACATTGAGTTAAACCCAAGACGATTCATATTGTGGGTTCAGTAAAAGTATTTTTATTAACGCGTCTTATGACGTCAACTCGCACCAGGTTGCCATAATTTGTTAGGAGTTAACTTCCAACTTTCCAAGGGTAATGAAACTATGAATGAAGGGACGAGAATATTGTTCAACACTGCTACGTCACGCACGCTACGTCATATTTTCGTAGCATGACGAAGCAAATTAAATTATTTTTTAAACTGCATTGAATGTTATTCTTTAAACTTGGGTAGATTAGGTAAATAGGATTTTTTTTTCAATTTCTTTTCTAATTTACAGCAATTTCTTAAGAACTTAAAAGACCAATTTTTATGTGCGTCCATGAAACAGAAAATTATGATAACCTACCTATCTAATTAATTCATCAATAAATTATGCAAATCGCAAGGAAACTGTTGAGCCCCGTCGTGGAGTTACTACGTAACCCGTTCGCGTTTGAGGTGGATCGTTTACTAGGAGCACCTAAGTCGTCAGAAGGTGGCTGCTATTCCGCCTGAGTAATAGGTGCTTATTGCACACGAGAAGGTATATAATGAAACGTCAGACATTGTGTATCTAATACTTGACATTTGTTATGTTTTCCGCGTAACTCCAAGCCAAAGTAACTGCATCCGGGAAGGAAAGTCTGATGTAGGAAAAACATCTGCAATGGCCATTGAGATGTTAAACCACCAAAAACATTGCAGATATTTTTCCTACAACTGACTATGTATTACGAAGACATTGAAAGTTTTTATTTTTGTTTCTAGACTTCATAAAGTTTAGAAAAGTTACCGAACACCTCCGGCTTCTACATGTCACGTACAATTTGAATACCAAATTGCAACGTAATTATTAAGTATTCTAAAACGCTCGCTACTTTAAACGGATGGATTTTACGCACTATGAATAAAATCATTGTTCACAGGAATAAAAAAGTAGACATCTGATGTTTATCAAACAAAGGCAGACAATGGTTAAAAAGTGAACTGCCGTCCGATTCTGTAACCGAGTCGTCAATAGTGTCAATCCCTAGCATCAGCATGACTCACAGCTCACTCTAAATTCACTTCACCTTAGTTATCACGGTGAGATTTTTCCAGAATCGAACGGCTGTACATACTTTAGTAGTCAATCGAACGGCTGTACATACTTTGTAGTACTTTCAATAATAACATTCAAACATATTGTAACTAATTTGTTAATAATATAATAAGGTACCTATAATGCCGTACTATGCGTACCAAAACAATGTTTCTAGTGTCTATACATAAACATGTAGTTGCAGAAATGTTAAAAGGGTGTTTTTTTTTTTAAAGAACTGTGACATAAAAATGCGTAGATACCAGATATGAAGGAGCAGGGTGTCATGAAAACAAGAAGATGCAAAAAGATTTTTATTTTTTTACAACCATGTTATTTAAATAAGTGGGTATTGTACTTCTTTATACCCTTAACTCACCAATCAAACATGTTGCAATCAAATCGTTATTATAGAGAAGGTTCTAGGCTTCTAGGGTACCTACCTAATAAAAAATGCTCATGTAGCACCTGTTCAGAAAATTCGCCATATATTGCTACGGTAACGATCTAAAAAACTCTACGAAGTCTCTGCTCTCTCTAACTCTATCATATCTCTATCTATCTCTGTCTCTAACTCTAGAAGCTACATTTTTTTTCTATTCTAGACTTATTCTTCTTCTTCTTCTTCTATTCTTATAACTTCGTAGCTATTCGTAGCAAAGAATTTGTGGGGAAAATGTACTTAGATATCAAATCGTTTATCATTGAAACCTTCATTCCTCTCATCAGTAATGTTCACTATTTGAACTTATCATTGTGAATCACACAGACAGTTTACAACAACATAATTATATAGTACGAGTAAACATTTCTTTATTAGTACCACTTGTGTGAGATTTCAAGATTAAAAATACTATCTGTGTGTTAAGATCACACAGGCGTGATGCCAATGCATACAGCAACAACGTGAAAGACAGAGATGGTATTTGTGAAGCATACTGTGAGCCCTCCATACCAAGTTGGTCTCTTTCTCCCATCGCACGTCCAAGGCAGTGCGACAAGCGTTGGTTGGAGAGAAACGGAGGGAGGTGCGTGTGCAGTCAACTGCAGGTCTTTTTAAACTGGCTGGTGGTTTAATGAAGGGCAATGCACCTCTGAGGCGAACTGCTTGCCTGGTGTAATAGTCGCTGTTGACGCATGTCACTGCGTCACGGGGCGTGTGCGACGGCGCGGACTGCCCGCTTCGCTTCTGTGTTGTGGTAGCGAAGACAGCACATTTGCGTTATGCTTGCTGTTCATACGTGGTTCACCGACATGACAAACAATAATCATGTCTGTAGTAGATTACATCATACATGCGTGTTTAAACTGTGTGTACTCACGATTAATTTTACTTAAATAAATATTTTAGATATTTATTCTCTACTATAAACATTATTTTAATGTGGGTTCATGTTGTTATTGTGTAAACTACAGATAATAAGCTCATGTTAGTTAATTAACTATATTAAAGCTGTAATATTTTCCCGTGACTCCTCACATACGAACTCTACTAATTACATACAGACACGATACATCAAATAAAATAAATACCTAGACAGTCGGTAGTGTGTGGGTCACGTACGGTACAACCACGTGTCGGAAAGGGTTGCACATGTGGGCTATAAGTACCAGGGTAGCAGACGAAGGGTGGAGTTCGAAGTCACATGTGCTCCGTCAGTGTGTGGATCACGATCAGCTGTTCACGAGGGGTGTGGAAATGTGTGTGGGCAGGGGCGAGACGAGCGTGTGATCCTACATGGCGAAATACATTATAGAATACGCACATGCAGACTAGCAAGCGCCTCTACGCTGTAGCGGTTGGATCTAGGATGAAGTCATCAAGGACGAATTGTTTCGTAGCAGTTGCTACGAATTTGGCTAGCATCTGTAATCGATATCTTTTTTTTATATTATGTCGTTTTTCTAATATAGATGACGTCATCAAGGACGAGTTTTTTTCGTAGCTTCTACGAAAATTCTAGCATATCTAAATTGTGTCTTTTTGATTTCTTGTAAGTAGTTAGTTCATAAATTATTATACAAAATAGGTATCTAGTAGTGTCGTAATAAGAAATTATTAAATGCCGTTTCTTTACTTTCTTATGTGTTTACACACATTTATTGCAATTGTAATTAGATAAAAAAATGCCATCCACATCATCATAATTATTCAAACTGTGCTTGTTTTCGATTTCGTAGACAATAGCCATTTTCAATTTTGCAAATACTAACGAATTAAAGACTTTATTCGTTTAGATCTAGGTTATGTCTAAAAGCAGATCTGAAAACATTAATGTAGATTAGTAAGCTATATTCATAAACTCGTAAATAAGTATGTTTGGTACCTACTATAAAATAATAATATATCTATGTAGCGCGAGCGTAACCAACTCTAGTAGGTAGCCATTTTACTACAAGAGACCTATGATTAAAAAATTAAACTAACGTCACTAATTTTAATGTTTAGAAAATAATTATTCTTTCGGACAACATCGAATCATGGCTCCCACAATTTTTCATGTTCAAACTTTTCTCCAACATTTTACCAAATCCGCGCGTTTTCGTCGGCATTCCATAGAGCTGCTATAGCATCATGTTCGCCTGGTATTTGGGATTCAAGACGTGAGGCCATCTTTGCCGGAATTCCGACCAAAGAACATAACTTGGTTCTCAAGAATTTGTAGTATTTCAGATATTTTCGTATGAATGTTTCACATTTCAGCAAGAAATTATTTTGACTGTGTAATAAATAGTTTTCGTGAGGAAGCCCTTCAATTTTAATTGTTTGGAGTGAAATAATTGATCATAGGATATTTCTGTAAAAGTAGGTAGTGTATTTACCTAATAAAAAATCCTTTGACTATATTTTGGGGAATTTCTCAATTTTTCTTTCTCAGCAATTAAAATAAATTATTTCATCGAAATTAAAAGTTATTTTTTTCTTAAATATAAATAGAAATGTCACAATCAGTATGTATTTTACATATTGAATCTGAAATTTCAATTTTCACGAAGCGTGTATCGCCATGCCAAATGACAAATATATCAACTTTTCATATTTTAATATATATCGTACAAGCCGGATCCAAGGACCTGCAGGCTAATTGCGTAACACACTACTTATCAGTAGCAATGGATTTCATCATGACAGTTCAACAACATTCATTGCGTTATTTACGTTGTTGAGCAGACACATTTTTCGAACATATGGAGCAATGGATTAGCAATATGCTTCAAAAAGATTCAAATTGAGAGTAATAGTGTGTTACGCAATTAGGGTGCTGAATTTGGTTAGTTAATTTAAAATGCCCAGATTGATTCCTGATAAGTGTTAGTTAAATATAATTCTCAAATTGTTTAAAACAAAAAATAGAATAAAAAAATATTGTATGTTTCAAAGATTAGACAGAAATGAACACTCATAATTAGGAGCGCTGTTTTGAATAACATTCCATAAAAAATTACACTTAAGAAGCTACAACAGTTTCTTAAATTTTCCATAATTTAACAATTTTTCCTATTAATAAATTGTTACAGTCATGTACCTAGGTAGTTATTCACACATACCTAAAAATTATTAAAATATCCAATCAGAATAGATTTCTAACTTTGCTGACTCATCCCATACCCTACGTAAACTTTTTATTGAACAGAACAACTGTCAGTTGCTGGATCCGGTCCGCCCTCGAAGGTTAGCGAAAGCCCTTTCTGAGTAGGTACGTAGTAGTACTCCTACAGAGTTATGTGAGCCTGGTATACAAAGTCATTGGGAGTGACATGCCCATTATTTCTTACCACAAAGAAATCCCTTCTGTCATTTACACCTTCTTCAAGAGCCCTAGGCGTCGCTTTATAATAAATAATTTGCATATTTAATTACTGTTAATTATGTTTTTGTCCCTAAAATTTTCTATGAGTGGGAAGGAGCTAGCTGTTTGTAAGACAATGAGCTTGGTGACGATGCTGTAGAGACACAAATAAACACTGCTGAAACAATAATATTATAAATGAGCATCTTTTCGCATAAAAGTAATTCAGTTGTTTGTTGTCAAATTATAATAATATTGGGGAGCCCTTTAAATTATTTATAATATAACACAGATTACTAGGAACGCAAAGAGTATAAGAAGTTGGAAAGGGCCGTCTAAGGGCCTGTCGAATTTCACGGTTCGGTTTACGCATTGGGCGTGGTCTTACCGACCAATCAGAACAAAGCGAGTTACGCAAGAAGCTACGCACGTTGGCAAAGACCCTTTTGATACCTACGGATTTTCACGTGACTTTTTTTTTTTTTACAGAAAGAGAGGCAAGACTTTATTTGCAGAAGACAAGTATACTTGAAAGGTTGCAACAGTCAACAATGGTATAGTGCATAAAAGCAAACTAAGTACATAAACTAACGCCTCTGCACAATGTATGCAAGTACTCCTAGTAAAGATTTAGGTATACCTAATAGGATAAGACGTCTGCGAAGACGGAATAGATCACCACTAGGAAAAATGTCTTTGCACGTTAAAACTCATCTGTACTTACAGTTATAAGTATTTGGGAAAAGAGCAAAGATCTGAAAGATCCCCAAGCCCATTTGTAACCTAGCTACTTAATACATGAGTAGATATTATTTTAGGAAAATGATTTGGGCATACATACCTACCTACATAATTTAAGACCCGTTGCACCTTCATGCGGCTTGGCCATATCACACGTAGAATCCAAGCTCATACTTCGAATGCCGCAACAAACACTATCGAAACTGCAAATCACGTACCTACTTCAAAGGAGAGCAATTCAAAGTTGTAATTCGATGCAAAATATTAGATAAAAATAGATAGAAATAGAATATAATATTACTTCAGTAAAATTATACAACGTGTAACGGAAAGGGGGTATCAACCCTGAAGGAGGTGAATGTGCTCATGAAACTCAACAACTTTCCCCAAAGAACATAGGTCGAAATATGAAAAAAAAATTTGGCCCTCCCATAGTAAATCAATCAGCTGGTAGTCAGTTTTGTAAGGGAGGGCCAAATTTTTTTTTCATATTTCGACCTAGGTATGTTCTTTGGGGAAAGTTGTTGAGTTTCATGAGCACATTCACCTCTTTCAGGGTTGATATCCCCTTTCCGTTACACGTTGTATAATATATAAATTTACTGAAGGTAAATTTATATATTATATAATTTTACTGAAGTTAATAAGTAATACAAAATATTTTGCATCGAATTACAACTTTGAATTGCTCTCCTTTGAAGTGCGTGATTTGCAGTTTCGATAGTGTTTGTTGCGGCAGTCGACTTACTTGTAAGGTTTTAGTCTTCGGGCCGCCGATCCCACTTGGTAATACGATACACCATCAATTTAATGAAGGCTATATGGGGCCCGTGGCTAAATAATAACAGCCACACAGTTCGATCGAACAGGTTAAGCTACGCTTGCCGCGGTTGGTCTGTGGATGGGTGACCATCTTTACATACCGAGACCCCTCCGTGCCTCGGAAAGCACGTTAAGCCGTTGGTCCCGGCTGTCATTCGTACATCTTTGGCAGTCGTTACGGGTAGTCAGAAGCCCGAAAGTCTGACAACCAGTCTTACCTAGGGGTACCGTATTACCCAGTACCTAACTGGGTTGTGGAGGTCAGATAGGCAGTCGCTCCATGTGAAATACTGGTATTCAGCTGCATCCGGTTAGACTGGGAGCCGACCCCAACATACTTAGGTAGTTGGGAAAAGGTTAGGCAGATGATGATATAGGTAGATATATGCACGTACCTACTAGGTAATGCACTGGCAAACCAACTTAGAAAACATCGACAAAATCGGACTACCCTGTAAAAAGGTAAGCGTCTTGAGAACCTCCTCCTTTTTCGTCAGTTAAAAATAAAGTCATCAACGCCGGCGGCGTCATCGACGTTAGATACTCATTTATTTTCTACGGCTGAACATACAGGAAAATAATATTATAAACATGCTCATAATATTGCAGTGTTTTTAATAAATATTGGCGCCGCTTCTCTTGTTTACAAACTAAACTAAATTTAAGTTCATTACATCTTTTTCTTTCTATTTCATTAAGAAAAGGACAGAAGATAAATATTAGTTTAGTCCTGACAAATTAGTCAGCGCCTGACGTAATTTGACGTATTTTTAGTAGCCAAGTTTTTAATCACGTCTAAACTGCACCCTAATTGCGTAACACACTATTCCTCTCAATTTGAATAATTTTGAAGCATATTGCTAATCCATTGCTCCATATGTTCGAAAAATGTGTCTGCTCAAAAACGTAAATAAAGCAATGAATGTTGTTGAACTGTCAAAAAGAAACCCATTGCTACTGATAGTGTGTTACGCAATTACCCTACTGGTCTATGGTGTGTCTTAATTTGACAGGACTACACTAATATTTATCTTCTGTCTTTTTCTTAATGAAATAGAAAGAAAAAGATGCACTGAAAATAAAACTAAATTTATTAACTAAACTAAATTTAGTTTAGTTTGTGAACAAGGGAATCGGCGCCACTACCTAACTGAGTTAGTTGGTTTATTTTTTGTTAAACGAAACAAACAATTTTAACTTTGGAGCTACGCTGCTACGTAATTCATAATCCGCGAGTTGACTAATTTTTTTTTATTATTTAAATTGAAGCTTTTTTACCTCACTAATAGCTTGGTATAAACAGTTTTTTAATATTTTTAAAAATTGAAAAGATATGAGCGTTCAAAACTCTCAATTAGACAGAGAGGGAAATACTGAATTGTGACGTCATAGTTCAGTATCGCCATATAAATTACATGCAAAACTTCGTTTTGCGAGAAAGAGATAGACAAAAAGTTTCTATAAGTTATAAGTTTTTTATTTTTCGACCGATTTCAAATTTGATTTCGAATTCTATTATTGTATTACATGTGTGGATATATTATCTACTAGAATATATAGTATTCAATATCATGCAACTACCCAATTAAAGATTTTTTTTAAATTAGTATAAGAATAATAATAATAATATTAATTACTTAAATTGTAGAGCCCAAAATCAAGCATTCGAAATAATGTCGGAAACAGATAATATTTCCATGGTAATTTTATTCAACTCTGCTTCCTTCTTCAGTGCTACGAAATCCATAACATTTAACTAGGTATTTCGTTTTTTTTTTTTTTTACGAAATACCAACATAAAATTAAGCAGCTGTTGTCTAAATAACTATGTTAATAACATAAGAAGATACCTCATCCGTCACCTGCCTAGCCTTTTAACAACCATCTTGGGGTCGGTTTCCAGTCTGACCAGATGCAGCTGAATACCAGTATTTTACATGTAGCGATTGCTTATCTGACCTCCACAACCAAGTTACTGGGTAATACGATACCCCTTGGTAAGACTGGTTGTCAGACTTTCGGACTACTTACGACTCGTAACGACTGTCAAAGATCTACGAATGACAGCCGGGACCAACGGCTTAACGTGCTTTCCGAAGCACGGAGGGGTCTTGGTATGTGAAGATGGTCACCCATCCACGGAAAAACTGCGGCAACCGTAACTTAACCTGATCGATCGACCCGTGTGGATGTTATAACTTAGCCACAAGCCCATCTAAGTACCTATAAGTAGATAACTTTTAAAATAATACGATATATCGTCGCTTATCTTACTAACTGACGGAACTAACTTTGAGGTGACTCTTCAGGACAAGGTTTTTGCGGTTTCGCACTATATTTGTTGAATTGTAACTCTCATAATACGCGACTGATCAAAACAAAATTGCATGAATTATATTATTATTTGGTTATTCTTCCTATATTTATATATTATGTGAATTGTAAATATTACTGTTAGATGAAAAAATATAAGAATTTAAATACAGATACGTCTGTTAGAAAGATAAGCGACGATATGTTTGCGACAAATAAGATCAAAGCTAACATTTAGGTACTTCCCTTCCCTTCCCTTCCACGCTGCTAAGAAGTTCGTCGTACAACAATGTAAATAACGCAATGAATGTTGTTGAACTGTCAAAATGAAACCCATTGCTACTGATAAAGTGTGACGCAATTACCCTGCAGTTTTTAAGACATGTTAATATATATAGTATTAAATTAATAGGACGCTGTGATGAATTATTTATTTTCTGTAAGTAGGTTTGTACAAACACATGTCAATCATTTTTTTTAAACTAGATGAGGTCGACGTTTCCTATCTGACTACTCTGAGAAGAAAGGACGAAACTAACTCAGAGGTCACAGTCTCTTTTAAAGTCCAGACATAATCTTGGTCAGATCATGTGGTGACCATGTAGATTGGTGTCTGAAATGGTCTTTTGATTAAAGAACCACACAGATTGAGCGGACCTGTCCAGTCTGTGATCCTGTCGAAGCTATCAGACTACGCCAATCTAATCTTCTATAGGCACTAATTTAATATTGCTTTGTTAATAGGTGGTTAACTTCGGAACTACTGATTCGATTCCGAAAATTATTTCACTAAATGGAAAGCTATAATATTACCGAGTGTTATAAATATTAATATCATTAATATTATTATAGATTATTATTATTAATTTTTGGTTTTTATTTTATATTCTCGGCTAGCCGGAGAGAGCTGATAACACGGGCCTAAGCCAAGTGATTATCAGTAGGATTAAGTGCGGTCACGTGCAGAAGATTGCACAGAAGATGGTAGCTTATTTGTGTTTTGATGTGGGTTTTCTAATTCGCATTGTAGAAACTTTCTCACTAGTCTGCATGTGTTTAGTATCGCTGCCTTCTGCAACAGATGGTAGGTAGGTATTTGGCGGTAAGTTAAGGGAATGAAGAGACTGGTGAAGTAGTTTTGGTATTACTCCTGGTCCTGTTGTAGACAATACTATTGGTACTATTATAACATTTTGCAGATGCCAAAGTCGGGCTACTTCATCTTTTAATTCAATGTTTTTGCTCAGTTTTTCTATTAATATTATTATAGTATTGTACTCGTATGTGTGATAATTTTGTATGTAGGTATTAGTTTATAAGTAGGTATGTTTGTAGTAGTATGTATTGTTTTTTCTATGGGCCTTAGTTGCCTGAAATAAAGGAATAAATAAATAAATAGGACATATTCACGCGGACGAAGTCGCGTGCAGAAGCTAATCTATACTAACAATAAAGCTGAAGAGTTTGTTTGCTTGAACGCGCTAATCTCAGGAACTGCCGATGGGATTTGTAAAGTTCTTTTTGCATTTGATTGCCCAATTTTGGAGGAGGGCTATAGGCCAAAATAAAAACACGCTGGGACTCTTAGAATTCGAGTGAATATATAAATAAATAAAAACTTTTATTATAAAAAAAAAACAACCGATTTCCAAAAAAAAACACTAGAAAGTGAAACATAACCTTAATTTTGGAAGTCGGTGTCGCTGGTTCCGCATTTTCGTTTTTTTACACCGACTTTCGAACTTAAAGTTATTTTTCACTTTGTAATGTTTTTTTGGAAGTTGTTTTTTTTTTATAAAAAAAAATTATTTTTCACTTTTTAGTTATACCTACCCCACACATAACAATCATATACTTAACACTACTTGCTATGTGGTAGGGTGTACTGTGGTATACTGAACACATCTGCGTACTGCATCTGCGTTTATAGTCTGATGGAATGTCTAATCTGAATGGATGCCGTGACCCTGCCAAGTTTATAACAGACTGCACCAATCTACGAGTATAAGAACTTAGGTATATGATCTGATAATCTAATTAATTATTTCTACGATGCTACGAAGTTGGTAGCAAGGGTAGTGTTCCTTTTCAGGTCAAAGGGGAAGGATTTTGTTTGTTAGACATGTTAGTATCTGTTAGAAGGTCGAGCATCATTCGGTCGAGGATCATTTTATCATCAGACAACGAAGGCCAAAATACACCAAATAATCTTATACAAGAATAAACTAATACATAATAAAAACCTTAAAACTATGACTAGGTATACCTAACGTTGTCGGCGTCGTGTTTCGCTGCGTGGTGTCGCGTAACCGTCCTCGGAAACGTCGATATACGACACCTTTCGGCCAAAAGTCCTGTTTCAGGCAGCTCTGTAGGTGCTGGGTTGGAACTCGTACCACGAATGACTTAAAAGTTGATGTTGTGGCACGATTCCAACCTTTCGACCCTCAAGAGTCCAGTTGGTCTTCACCATCAAATACTGCACGACTTCCTCAGTTATCGTGGAGTGATGCAGACGTGACAGGTACAGCTGCGTCGTAGGCACAGCAGGGCGCTGCAGCATGTTGGGTCTACTCGGTGCGGTGCCACACAGGTTACGAGGACAGTGCTTCTTCTTCTTCTTCCTTTCTACTTTCGTGAAGCCCTCCTCATCAACTTGACTGGCTCTTTGAAAAAAGTTACGAACCGCAGTCAGGGCAGGTTGAGTACCTACTCTTTATCAGTTTTACCCCTTTTCTGTTTTTTGCTTAGGCTAAGGAAGGAGGATTGGCCAAAGAATCAGCAGTGACATAGAACTTGGCAATGCTGCCAGCCTTTTGGGCACTTTTATTTATTTAAACTTTTCGCACAAAAGGTAAAGGCGGACTTAATGCCTTAGGCATTCTCTACCAGTCAACCAAGGGTGGTGAAGAGATTAGATGGCAGGTGCTTTGGTTGAGAGGACAGTGATAAAAATAAAAAAACTAAACAAATACATAAATAGGTTATAAACACATACATACGATTTACTGTAATATATATTTATAATTTTATATAAATTCAAACAAGAGGGGTGTTGAGATGACTCTACTGACTCTACGCTATTTATTTAGAAATTTTTTTGATGTCCTACGTTTCTTCCCCCTTTTCCTTTTTTTATCTACATATAGCTATTATTATTTCAAGTTTGTAAGCTTACATTATTTAAATATTATCTGGTTAGTAAATAATTTTACTAGGTATAATTATGTAAAGAAGATGGTAAATTTGAAAATATTAAAGAAACAGTTTAGTAGGAGTCAAGTAAAATGCAACAGCTAATACAATTCAATACAATATGGCTTCTGTAGTGAGTAACCTACACAAATAGCGTTATTTTATGTGTGTGTGTGTGCAAATACGTGTTAGTTTAGCGACGGCGACGGCCATGACAGGGTTGCAAGGGGTGCACTGTACGCGGAAATCAGCAGTTTAAGGAGGTGATCCAACCCCCTGATACTAGCTCTCTATTACTAGTAAAGTTGTTTAGATATTTTTGGTTCGCACGTTGGTCGAAAAAGGTAAGTACTTTGAATGGGTAGCGAAAGTTTACTCTTAGTTTTATTAGTTTTTTAAGTATCTATTTTTTGTGAGGACTTACGAGTACAATAGTATGGTAACTAATTGATCAAGATCGTATTTTAATTCATACGGGTTGAATTTATTATTATTTATTAAAATTATTAATGAATCTTGTTCGACTGCGTGTGCGTGGTTAATCCGAAACAGTACAAAAGAAAGTTTTATTTTAAAGTTAAAAACAATTACTTGCCTATTTAGGTACAATGTAGGTATAGTAAATAACAGAAAAATAATTTTCCTATATACGCAGAAACTATGATTTAGTTGAATTAAATAAAATCTACCTAAGTAGTCAGAGTATCACATCGTCGTCATCGTCGTTGTTTTAATAATAATAATCGTAAATACAGTATATTTTAACATCCCTAAAATAACTAATACCTAAACCCTGAAGGCACTGTAGGTATTTTCCTAGTTCGCAACATTACCTACGAAATCCGAACGAACTCTTGTATTGTTCTGCAAGCCTAGTACGCCTGTGCGCGGTATTGCTGCGAATCCGACTCCCGACAGCCAAGATGGATGCTATGGTTCCGTTTCTTCTTGCTCGATGCATTCGTCCGCAAAATTAATGTTTTTTTTTTTTATATAAAAAAGGGAGTTAGGACCAAACTTAGTTACTTATTCATTATCACTACATATTTCTTTAAATTACCAATTTTTTAGTTTACCTAAACTAAGTTGTAAACTATTAGGAAAATTTGTTGTGTACAGCCTCTACGTTTCCGGGGAGTAATCCGGATGTGGACGGATTTGAAACCGGAAGTTCCTTCAGGAGTAGCTAGGATAGCAGGAAGTGAAAGTGGTAGCGTTGTCTACTCTTGAAAATCAATATCCGGGTGGGTGGGGTGAAAATCTAGAAATGCCTGTAAAGCTTCGTATAGGCATAAAAGTGTTAAAACCAAAAAACCGACTTATTTATTTTTAGTTAAACAAATTTTATTAAAAAGGTATGAAATAAATATAAATGAGCAAAACTAATTAAAATATAACAACAAAACTATCATATTATCATTTTATTATCTTCCTATTAGTGAAGGGGTGTTCCTTCACCTCTACGATTGTCGATATTTCCTTCGTTCTTCGGTTATTGGAAATGTATCGGTGATTGTCGATAATGTCGAACCGTTCGGAAAGCACCAAGGCTTCATAGGCGTCGAGAAGTGAAGCTGACCAGAAATCGATATCCCATTAATACGTGTTCGAAGCTATAGAGTACGGTATATTGGTTCGGGAGCAGGTGAAAGGGAACGTGAGGGATGGATGCATTTAGTTAGGGTGAGGCGGGACTTAGGACAACGGAAACGCGCGTGCGCGAATCCTAAAATGGTTGTTAGGAGACTGTCAAACTTTAGCAAACTGACTCGTTAAAAGTTTGAACTTTAAATTAATTAACTGTTAAAAGTTTTTACTTCGGTTTTATTTTAGTTGGACATAGTTAAACTTGTTACTTCATAGTTTACTAATGTGTAGATTTTATCAAAACGAATATAACAATAATACCACAAACAATACACGTTATCAGTGTATAACCAAAGAATACATAAAGAACGGTGATATATAATGTAGTAACTTTTAATAAAAATACCACAAATGTCAAACAAAAATACATAAAAGTGTGCTAAGAGTCGTGACAATAAAAAATAAAATAGGTGGCGACATAATGATATGCGTAATTAGATCAAAGAAGTATCAGGACTACATATTCTGTAGGTAGAAGCGTTGCCGACACAAGGACTAAAAGGGCACGAAGGACTTCGACGTCATACTCGGCTCGGAGTGCGAAGGGCCGCGTTCGTCGCTATGGCAAGTATGCCCCGCCGCGCCGCGCCGCGGCTGCCGAGCGCCACGTTATTTCCCTTCCTGAAAGCTCGCAATCTACTCCTACCAGGATGGCAGAAACGAGAGCGGGTGTTCGATATCGTGAATGGTTTCATCCCCCAAGGAGGCGGAGAAATGCACGCGCGTGGGTGTTGTTATGGAAACGGTGTTGCCCATCTACTGGTAACTTATAAACTGGAAGAGGTGTAGTCTAAGAGGAAAGTTGGAACTTTCAACTTGGCGGGCTTTGTAGAAGTTCAGTTTGAGTTCAGTGAACTTTAGTTTAACTTCCCTGTCTGTCAGGACGATGGATGTTCAATTTTGTTATAAGTATTGTAAAAATGTTGATTTGCTAAAGACAATTTTCTTTTAAATTGAATTGCACATTTAGTGTGATGTGTGCTATTTGCATTTATAACTTTATTTATACAGTTTCATATTTTTATTTGTGCAGATTAGCGTTTGCTCTGTAAACAATGAAAATTGCAACGCTATAGAACCACCGAAAGTTTTATGACGATGTCAGTAATTACTATTGAAGTAGGCAGGCAAAACAGTTACTAATTTGTCATTTTGAATTTATAATGCCCAGGAATACCTATAAGTAATCACTTGGTCCACCGTCCAATACACAACAATATTTCACTTAAGTAACTGTCAAATTCAATGCATGCAATTCCATTATTGTCCTGGAACAGTGGTTTAAATCTTCATTCAAGATAAGGTAAATCATTATTGAACTCATTAGCCACGTAATGTGTTATTACGAGTATTGCAAGAGGGACGGAGGCTGAGGCAGGCGGCTTGGTCAGCGCGGTATGTGTGCCATGGTCGTGTCTGTTTGTCTGTCTGGTTGCCAAGTGGCCGGTGAGGTGGGCTGACACGCGCGGCCACGCCACCAGGCGCACAGGCAGCTGAGGCGGTGTGCGCTGCAACTGCACAAGTGCATTCCCCGCGGGGGCTGCACTTTATAAAGTTTACTCACATCACAGACAGCGCGGACCAGCTGTAGAACGCGCGCCTACTTGGAGCGCAAGGTGCGTTCGCTAAAAAATGTGGCATAAAAAACATTTTGTATAGTTATTTTTTGAAGATAAAAATCAGCATGGCTGGTTAAAAATAAACGCTAACCCCATAAAAGGTACCACCGTCTGCTCTATAAAATAACTCGCCATAATGATGAATATTACCATAACAGTGTTGTCCGGTCAATTTACCGCAGCGGGCGCGGCTGGCATTTTGATGAGGGGATGAACACGATGTTTACCACCTAATAGCCTAGGTATTTTGTGCAAGTTCATGTTTTACCAGACGAAGATTTATGTGCATGATTTTTATTATTAAAATATAGAAAACAAATGATCATAAATGCTCGAGGAAAATCATTTAAGTAAATCATGAATTTTCCCGATCTCTTTTAAAAAACCGGTACTTAGATATTTAGAAAAAAAAAACCTTATCAGGTGTTATTTTTGCTTTACTTTTGCACAGTGATAAATATAATAATCGCCCAATGATAATGTCTATGGTTTTATGACTAAAAAAGCGTACCAAAAAACCAAACCAGAAAAACTGAAAAACTCATTACCTAAACAAAAACGCTGTCCTAAAAACAACAAAATTTAATTACGAGCAATCTCGCTGGGGATTTTATGGGTCATCGGAATTGAGGCAGCACAACCCTTCGGTAATAAAGAAAGACAATGGGCATCATTTGTCACCGCCCCGGCCCCCGCACCCCGCCCTTTTGCCGTCCGGACCGAAGGACCGCGACCCCAATATGTGTCACCACTACACCGCGATTTAGCTTGATTCCCTAATCCCTGCCGGCTTAATTACCGTTGTACGATCGTTAATTTTCACCTTTATATACCCAAAAAACTATTATTTGGATAAATGACACAATTTGAGGTTAACCGCTCCGGATAATTAAGTAGGTACCTAACTGTGATTCAGATTTACATGAGCATAAAGTAGGTCAAGACCCATTTCACTTTCTGTTTAGGTGAACCTGCCATTGTGATTATCTATGAATGAAAAGTACTTAGTTAACTAACAGAAGGACACCACTGATTAATAGGTACTGCCGTGCGATTCTGTAACATCTCACCGTGAAAGTTTGGGTGAAGTGAACGTGGAGTAAGCTGTCATTCGCTAGGGATTAACACTATTATGTTCTCACTTCACTTATGATTTCACGGTGACATTTTTACAGAATCGACCGGCTGTATACCACTTACTCTGACTTGGATGTGATGTACCTACTAAATGACAAGTTTTGAAATAGTTTTAAAGAATGAATCCAGGCGCAGCAAAGGCCGGGTCTTCCCCATGAAAAATAGCGACTTATTTTACTAACAAACAATTCAACGGCCTCTAAAGACTAGCACGTCGATTCTGTAAAAATCCCACCGTGAAAGTGAGCGTGGAATGAGCTGTCAGTGTCATCCCACTGACGCTAGGGATTGAAGAAGCAAACATTTACAATCATAATCGAGATTTTATTAATATTTTTTTATGCTAATTCTATTGGTCATTTTATATAGGTATATAATTTCAAAGCTAGTATTTTAGTTGGCAAAACATCGCTATATATAAAGATTAGTCTAGGAAAAAAAAAATCAACATTGAGATTCAAGTCTCTATTTTGCTATTTTATTTTAAAACCCCACATAATAGTAATATCTCGGCAACTAAAATATTAGCTTTGAAATTATATAAAATAATCAATACAATTAGCATAAAAAATATTATTAAAATATCGATAATGATTGTAAACGTATGCTTGGTCAATCCCTAGTATCAGGTGGGATGACACTGACAGCTCACTCGACGCTCACTTTACCAAGTTTTCACGGTGAGATGGTTACATAATCGCACTGCTGGACAAAGGGACTACGGCGGGCGAACAATCTAAGGTGCATTGAAGCCAATCATCGGTACCAAGCTAAGGTGCGTTGAAGAATTGCAGACACCGACTAGAAGAATTAAAAAAAATCGCATAGAAATGCCGGAGATGCAGTACATTTATGCATAAAACTTCGAACATAAGAAAACTATTCTTATGTGTGTGTAATTCTGTAAGCATCTCACCGTGAAAACTTAGGTGAAGTGAGCGTGGAGTGTGCTGTCAGTGTCATTCCAATTGATACTAGGGATTGACCAAGACTACATTTACAATCATAATCGAGATTTTAATCATATTTTGTATTCTAATTTTAGGATAATTTTATATAATTTCAAAAAGCTAGTATTTTATCTGTCAAAACATTACTATTTTTGTGGAGTTGTAATCTAGGAAAAAAGAAAAAAAATATATATTCTAAGTTTCGGTTTTGCTATTTTATTTTAAAACCTCACAAAATAGCAATGTTTTGATAGCAAAAATACTAGTATTGAAATTATATAAAATTAGCTATAGAATTAGCATAAAAAATATTATTAAAATCTCGATTACAATTGTAAATGTTTGCTTATTCAATCCCTAGTATCAGTGGGATGACACTGACAGCTCACTCCACGCAAGTTTTCACGGTGAGATTTTTACAAAATCGACATGCTGATGTATTATATACTAAAACCTTCAAATTCAAATTCATGTGGTAAACACTATCGGTGGTCCTACATGTTATATTATTTAGTCTTATATTCTATTTAGCCTTAGTATGACATGTGAAGCTTAGTAATGCAAGATACCTATTAAATTAATGTAAAGAAAGTATGTAGTGTTTGAGAAAATCGCGGACATACAAACACATACATACGGGTCGAATACAGAACCTCCTTTTTTGAAGTCGGTTAAAACAAATAACCGATCTCTAACAAAAGTATGTAGAACAGCAAATTTTTTTCTACCACTTTAAAGTTTTCTTGAGTTTTAGTAGGTACATACTTTGTATTACCCCCACGTGTTGTCATCACTGCGGTTATGCGGTTTGGCATGGTGTGACCAGTTTCTTACACGATGTTGGGGAATGTTCTCCCATTCCTCTACGAACGCAACTTTGAGCTCTTGAATCGAGATCGGGGAAGGTTTTCGGTGTCTCACACATCGTCCAAGCTCGTCCCAAGCATGCTCGATTGGGTTGAGGTCCGGGCTGCGAGCTGGCCACTCCATACAGTTAATGTTCACCTCCTGAAGGTAGTCATTCACAATTTCACCACTATGAGGCCGGGCAATGTCATGCATAAAGATAGCATCCTCTCCCAAATTGACCATAAATGGACCAACGTATTCGCTTAGGATTTCTTTCACGTATCTTTCGCTACTTTTAGTGCCGTTTTCTATAACCACTAGCTCAGGTGCGACTCTGCAGAAATTCTGGCCCATACTAGTACGGATCCAACGTCATAGGCCACTTTCTCTTCGATGCATGCTTGTTTGAATCGCTCCCCTGTTCTTCTATACACTCTTGTTCTTCCGTTGTTCTTATAGACCATAAATCTTGTATCCATAAATTTATCTGAGAACATTACTCTTGACCAATCTTCAATACTTGCAATTTAAGCGGTTCCGGGCATATGTTAATCTCGATATAATAATAATAAAATCTTTATTGATACAAATACCTTTGACATTGCTTAAGACTAGGGTACATAAGATGGTTAGCTTAAAGGTCATGTTTGTTTGTTTGTCTGTTGTTTTAAATTTGCTACAGCAAGTCACGTCTTATAGTCGTAAGAAATGTCGGACAACTCGTTGTACAGTTAACAGCGACACACCATCTGTCCTTGCTGTATCACGCTGACTCCGGCCGTTTTCCAGCATTGTGAGAATTCTTGTGCATTCTTCAGGTGTAAGCGACATTATAACAGCTTCTATGATGAATATTGAATCGCTGTCGCATCAGAAACGCTGTTTACATACCTTTCTATATGACAGAATAGAAACAAAAGCAAAAACAGATGCAGAAAATTCGTAGTTCCATATACAAAAGTCCCATTTTTTTATTTTGTCATTTTTGATAGTATATCTTTACAGTAACTAAGAAGTTTTACACATTATATATAGAATAGACAATTCAATATTCCATATATGAAAGTATCATATTGAATTGTCTATTAAACACAATTTATTTCATTAAGCTAGGATTCTTAGTTGCCGAGACTTTCAGGTATCTTTATGTGACCCTAATTCATTGCACTCGAGTGTATTATGTTTAAGCTCTTGGTATGCTATGCATTAACAATAAATTAATTAACATTTATTATAAATTCCAATTAAATCCAGCCGAAGAGGTAGAACAAAACAGGTTAGTGGGTCGTTGTTAGAGCGGAACGAGTTTATAGGGCGCGGCGAGGCCTTTGCGAAGCGAGCCTCCGCGTGCGATGCTACCCTGGTAGATATTTCTTTTTATGGTCTACGAATAAATGTCAGGGGAGTGCCCGGCGCGCCTAGAAAGAACCCCGTGCGTTATGACTTTCAGCTTTAAGCGCCTGCTATAAAAAGAATGGGGCACATTTTCCAATCGTTACAGACTGTCTATGACCGTGGAAATGTATTATGACAAGTTTATTTCGCACCCTGACCTTTGAAATAGTAGTTAAATGACTGAACAAGGAATTTTCCGTAAATTTCCTTTCATTTAATTGAAATCCGTTTCCAAGCAATCCGGGGAAATATCCCAAAACTTCATCTCACATAGGAAAATAATCGTGTCATTCGGTGTCATTTAAAACTTCGCCCCAACACTTAGAAGAACTCAAGTATTCCCGCCAGGTTCCACGCGGATTCATCAACATCCTTCTATTTCATGTTCTCCTAATAAAATGGACACGTCAGCATCCCGTATTTCTCACGCTCGCACCCGAACAGCCTCCAGCCTCCCTGTTTTGTCTCTTTTTATTCCCTGGGACGCGCCCGTCACACGCGTTGCCGTATCGTGGGAATAACAGATGAGAATGACACTGTTCCTTTTGTAATTCGTATACAAAGGCAGTTTTTAACGTGATACTCGTAGTTCAGTTTCTGGCATAGTAAACTGGCCATGTAACTTAAAATATTATAATAAGACACCTTTTCAAGTGCCAAAATTGCCATTGGATCACTTTTGTTTCTCCTATAATACTCAGTGGAAAAGGATCTGATAGAGAAGAAAAGATGGGTCCCTTTCCAATGAAATACCCAAGATATTTTTATAGCCGAGGTACTCTAGCAGTGTGGCGCAAGCCACCACATTTTAATTTAAGTGCACCATTTATTTCTTTGTTGAGTGATATAATGTAAGCAATTTTAATTAGGTGTGGTTGCGTTTGAGCTAAAAATGTACTGGGTATTTTAAAATTAGATTCTACCCTACCCTGGGGCGTGAATAAAATATTTACTGTTTTATTATAACTACGTACAAAACAGCAAGTAAATTAATTACTTGTTGTTTTGTATTAACTGTCACGAAATAGACAAAAAAAAAATGCAAATGCCGTCTCTACCTATCGCCATTCCTCGATCTCAATTCTCGCTCTACTCAACTAATTAATTAACGAGAATTATGTTTGGTAATTAACAAATTGAAAGATTCTTAGCAGAGACAAGTTACCCTACCCGTGAACCTTACCTACAACCTTCCCATTCCGTCACGCTAGTCAGCCGCCAGCCGTGCTCACGAGCATTTTATCAGGGACGATACGATGTTATTTATGTGACATTTACACAGGAGCGACTTGTTGACCTTTACAAGGCTGGAAATAAGTTTTAGGTCATACTGATAGGCGTTGTTTTTTGATAATATACATTTAAATCTAATTACTGACAAATATGTTGTAACTTTGATATGCATTCCTGATAAATCTAAAATTATACTTGTTTGTTTCTTTTTAAATCAACGTAGGAAACTGTAACCCATACCTATATATTATGAAAACGTTAAAAGTCTGAACATCGTTTTAGTCTTTTGAAGCCCTTAATTTAGGCTGCTAGTAAAGCCTGACGTAAACCGGAACTTGTCACCGGAAGTGACCCAAAAGGTGGCGCGCGTCTGACAGCCCGCCGCACGCGTCACTTTTGATATCGGATACCTTGAAAACTTTGACTACAGGTACGCATCCATCAATTTTGTACAAACACTTACGATATGTAGGGGAAAAATATTTACGGACAAGCTATGTCGTATTCTTCACCACCGCCCTAGAGATGGTGAAAACGTGACGAAACCGTCATGTCCTAAAACCAAAAATTCACACAGAGTTCGTGTGGTGGAGTACGGCTCACTCCCTGTCAGAGAAAGGTGGCTTGAGTCCCAGCAGTGAGAACGAAGGCCGATTGTAATACGTGGTACTTTTAAGTGTCATACTGCTTGACGATATTAAAATAAGTGCCTCTAATTGCTTTAATTTAACGATCATCACCTACTGCTAGCATTTTCCCAACTATGTTGGGGTAGTATTTTAGATGGAGCGACTGCCTATCTGAGCTCCACAACCCAGTTACTGGGTAACACGATACCCCTTGGTAAGACTGGTGTTCAGACTTTCGGGCTTCTGACTACCCGTAACAACTGTCAAAGATGGCTGAATAATAGTTGGGATCAACGGGTTAGCGTGCTTTCAAAAGCACGGAGGGTTCTCGATATGTAAAGATGGTCACCCATCTATGGACCAACCGCGACAAGTGTAGCTAACCTGATCGATCGACCCGTGCGGCTGTTATTACTTTGCCACGAGCCACTCCCTACACTAACCGTAACCTACATAATTATCATATTCTTTCGAGCCTCTTCTCATTGAGGTATTTTATATGGAAGGCAACTGTCTTATGAGCTTCACAACCCAATTAAGCACTTGGGAATACCGACATTCAACAGCCAGGTTACAGAACATAAATGGTGAAATGTGGGTGTAGAATGTATGTAATGTACGAGTAATATACTATGTAATGTAGTACAGACGCCAGCACATCAAGCTACTACAATCTGTCAGATTTATTTAATAGATTTTCAACTTTATCGCTAAAGTATAATCTGACAGTTTCGGGTAGCTTGATGTGCTGGCGTCTGTACAATGTTTTAACCTATAGGCACCCCCCTGCCTAACCTTTCAGGGAAATGCATGCGTGATGCTATGAGTTATTGTTACCAGAGGTGTGGTGTGGTGGTTCTCGTAATTTTAAGAACGTCCACAGTCTGAATTCAGTCGCAATCTGTCAAAAATACTTCTAACTTCCCAACATTTATGACAAGTTTTTGACATTTGTTTGTCGCCGAGATGAGTTTTAAAAATGTAATGAGTGTGATAGATATGGATCGAAGTGACAACTCTGTAAAATGATCATTCCCCTCACAGATTATTCGATTGACGAGGCTGTTGTTTTGACCTTCTCCACCAATTTATGAAACTAAATAGCTTGTCTATGGTTTCATTGCGTGTGATGTGACATCATCTAGCGAGAGTCTAGACGTGTAGTTAATCTAAATGTTTATTTGGATTAATTAATTACAATAGCGCTTTTAACAACGCCCGTGGACTCAATTACTTCTCTGAAACGGGGCGCTCTCCCAATTTTTTGAACCATTTCCAATATAGAATAGTATAGATAGGTAATGACAAAATTTTGCATATGAAAAAAAGAGATGCGAATATTTAACACAAACTATCGGAAACCTTTTACTCGGACAACAGGCCTAATAATGGTTAACGAAATCACTTAAAACTTTAAGTTCTGAAAAGGTGACAGCATTTAGTAGTATAATTCATCGGATATGTTCAAAAAACCTTAACCAATTAAAAATAAAATTCTTATTACACTGCTGAAGAATCATAAAAGTAACTTACCTGAAACTAGAGCGGCCACTGCCGCCAACTGCAAAATTTTCAGCCTCCACATTATTTCAGTTGCAGCCAATTGTTAACAAACCACCAACTTTAATAAAACTCATACGCAAATCATACTAGAAGTATATAACCGAATTATCGTGTTGAGGTCATTTATATGATAAAAAATTAAATAAACAGGGTGAATAAAATTAAATTTTATGTTAATTATAGCAGCATTATCAATAATTAAAGAATTTAAAAACAAGATGATTGCGAAAAATATAAATAAGAAAATCAGTTTGGAGTAAATGGGAAGTCGGTGTGTTTCGCAAGTACGGTCGTCACTTTGTCAGTCGCTCAACTATTTCAGCAGTCCTGAAAGCTTGGCTGCGCCCCTCGCAACCCCACCACCCTTTACGTGGTGGTGCAGAATGGGGACAGGGAGCGTCCCACGGGCTATAAAGAAAATTGTCTTCACTGCGCTGATTGAAACAATATTTGTTGGCTTGAAAGGTGTCGTGCAGGTTGGCGCCTCGTTAACTGGCCTGTGCTGGTATGTGACTCATGTTCTTATGTGGCGATAGCTGATCTCATCTTTTAGATAGAGACATATATGGGTCATATTCAAAATAATTGTAAGTTACGGATAGGAAACAGATATGAATATTGTTTGATTGTAACAGAAAAATAACAGAAAGGAATTATTAGGGCAAGTTTAAATAGCACACGTTTATAAATTAAATAATTAACGTTGAGCTAATTAAAACATCTGGAATAGTAGAATACCATCATCACTATCACTACTTATGCATACCTATTACAGTTCACCTACTAAGATTAAGTATGGCTACGAGTGCGAAGCCGGTGTGGGTCGCTAGGTGGGTACATAATAAAACAACATTTTGATGATCGTATTTTAATTGGCATAATTGCCATAAATCAATAAACAATTCGTAAAGCAGTTTAAACTGCATGATTTTAATAATTAGAGTTCTGTGTGGATGTTACTTTTTTGCTAGCTGACTAAGCACTTACAGTATTAACAATTTAGTTTTTTAATGAAAAAGAGTTTCTCAGATATTAATTTAAAAAATACTCACAACGTACAACTTTACACTGACCTGTAAATTGCAAAAAACCTGAGACATTTTGAATTTCGCGGGCTACCTTGGCGCATCCCCCTTAACTGATACTGAGACGGCCAACGAGAGGCTGGGTACGCCTCGGCGAGGCTGCGCGGTTAGTACAAACGGCTCAAGCGGTGAGGACTGAGCATACGCAGTAAAACATGCACACACAGACAATACATGGCACAGCAATGCAATACATGCCACATTATACGCAAACTTTACACACTTCAAATAAATTTAAGTCAGTAAAAAAAAAATGTTTTGGCTAACCTGCGGTGCAGTAAATATAATAATTTTATTTTCATTAATTCATACAACATGAGACAATGTGAATAACGCCTAATCATTCATATCTGTTACGTAACAGAAAAAAGTGACAGATAAAATAACGGATATGAATTAATTGCACGTGTCTAATCTACAAATCTATTTATTTCCACAACAATTCGAAAGGTTATACGAATATTTTATAGTTATAACAAATATCACAATACAGCCATTTCCTAGTATGAGTATTATAACAGTAATTACTTACCGCTATTGTAAACGACTCACATTGGATATTTACTTTTAAAAGTCTAATTTTCTTCGACAACGAAACGAGCTGAAAAACTATATTGAACAAAATCCCCGAGCGTTTATTCTTACGTTGTGTAGTGACAGCTAGTGAACTCATGTTGCCAGTATATCAAATTTCTTTATTGCCATGGAAATAATGTTAAAATAGCATAACAGAGAAGAATAACAGATATGATTAAAATCAGGAGACTCATTAATAAATTAAATTTGGAGAACACTAAATAGTATTTTATATTTTGTTTAGTGAAGTGTTGAAAATTTATACAATATTCTCTGAATATAGTTTTTTTTTAAACATTTGTGTAATGGTTAATAATTAAATTATTTTTTTAAGTTTACCGTCAAAGACGTGGACATTGAATACTTGTATAAAACGGAACCTACGCAATGACTGGTTTAATTTTTTTTAATGAATTGTTTAGCTGTAAGTACTAAATGTTTCGTTGTTTTTTATTAAGCTCAAATAAAAATTGAATCTGTTTGTTTATAAAATTCTAGTCAGTTGTATCTCGTTATGAAAATAATTGGGTAGGACATTAAGACAATAGTAAATATACAATTATTTTGAATATGACCCATATAGCTTAGCTAGCTTGGCAGGTAGCTCCATTAGAAATACTTTTAATAACGCCTCAAAATGAAACGCTGCGTACGGTATTAAAAAAAACACTTATGCCTAGGTTTTGAGCCCGCAACCTTGTGCAAATGAGGCGGGGCAACGGGTACAGAGTGCAACTAATCTCAGTTAAATGTGTTCGTACCGAAGCAAGCAAGTAGGTAGGAGCCTAGATTCTTAGCTATCTTAAAATATCGTCATAACTATAAACCTATAACCGAATGATGTCTAATGTTTGGAATATTTTCAGCTGTTATTCCACTTTTTTGTCGGTTTGTTCTTTATGATTATTTATGAATGTAAAGTTATTGATCTATTCGACTTGATTAGCTTTTGTTATACTTTTAGGTTATGACTTCATGTGTTATGAGGACTGACAGTTGATTCGTGCTGTTTTCACTTGAGACAAATACTCGTAGCAATAGAAATTCGACGTAGGTCACATATTATGTAAGTTCCTGTAATGCGTTGTTGACTGTCTTTGCTTAATGAATACATAAGTACAGCCACGAGTGCATAGGTAATTGATACTGGCAGACTAGTCGACATCGTCTCAGTTCATCCCACGTCACGTCACATCACGTCACATATATTTGCAGCATCCTATATTTTGGCTCGTCAGATAGTTTTGATGTTCCTTTGATTTCACATACGTATTTGTGCTGCTACTTGTACCTATGTTATGGCCTTTCGCAAATTATCACATAACTATATTTGCCATCATCTTGACGATAGATATTAATGGATGAATCATGATATCAGTTGTTATTGTCGAGCTGTCCATAGACCATAGTAATGGAGGAAAGCAGAGGTGGCCTATAGGTAACGGCCGCGTCTTACAAGTTGTAGTAGGTCGTAGGTTTGAACCCAGACCGGAGCTTTATTTCGTGTAAATTATTTTATCACCATTGCTCTCAAAACGGTGAAGGAAAACATCGTGAGGAAACCGGCATGTCCTAGGACCAAAAATTCGAAAACATGTGACATCTACCAACCCGCACTGGGCCCGTGTTGTGGATTACGGCCCACTCCCTCTCACAGAGAGGAGGCCTGTGTCCCCGTAGTGGGAACATTACCTATAGCCTGATTCATCATCTGCCTAGCCTTTTCCCAACTATGTTGGGGTCGGCTTCCAGTCTAGCCGGATGCAGCTGAATAAGTGAATACCAGTATTTTACATGGAGCGACTGCCTATCTGACCTCCACAACCCAGTTACTGGGTAATACGATACCCGTAGGTAAGACTGGTTGTCAGATTTTCGGGACTACCCGTAACGACTGTCAAAGATCTACGAATGACAGCCGGGACCAATGGCTTAACGTGCTTTCCGAGGCACGGAGGGGTCTCGGTATGTAAAGATGGTCACCCATCCACAGACCAACCGCGGCAAGCGTAGCTTAACCTGATCGATCGACCTGTGTGGCTGTTTTTATTTCGCCACGGGCCCCTCAAAGATATGTTTTTCTTATTGCCAAAATTTGCCGCTGCAAATTATGTTGATTATTTATTTTTTATTTTATTTATTTATGCCACCGTAATATATTTATGATCGTGACTGTAGGTAACTACGCAAGAACGAAAGAGAATATTTTCCCCTACCAAAATAATAATGTGCAAACAGGCACATTATTGCTTCTCGCCGGTTCGCAGCTACCCCACCGCCGGCCTATAAAGGGGGGTGCCGAAAGGTAACGAAGCCATAAGCCCCGTAAATGCCGCGGCATGATTGTCTATGGGCTAACATTTATGCAGCCATCCAATTAAGGGACGTGTTTGTATAGTTGGCGACATAACCTTGCAGTGGCGGGCGACTACATTCAAAGGTCATGTTTTATGTTCTGTATTGTTAATTCTGCAATGATTTTGAATACGTGGTAGGTAACAGTTAGATATGAATGTTGAGATTTTGTGGCTTGTTGTTTGTTTAGGTAGCCCTTATTTTTTTTTTTAATTTTACGAGGTTACAGCGGGGCTAGGTTTGCCCTCCTTGAAGCCGTTGCGGAAACTCCTCACAATTATCATTTACTAGCTGCGCCCCGCGTTTTCGCCCGCATAAGTCTCGATCCCGTAGGAATATCGGGATAAAAAAGTATTCTATGTGTTATTTTATTTTATTTTTTTATTTTATTTATTAGGGAAAACAAACAGTGACACATTACATTTTGTAGGAAGAAATACAAAAAGAATATGGCCAAATGTGTAACCAACGACATTTTTCACGGAATACACATACAAAAAAATTGTCTTTACAAACTATGCTATTTAAACTAAAACCTACAAACTACAATAATTTAAGTTAACATAAGAAATGTATTCTTAAATAGTACAACAAGAGTAAAGGGAAACGCCCATTCTTGGCCATGTCTTGCCCAGCAATGTGATAAATGCAAAAAAAATTCCCATTTAGTAACTAAAATATTGCTATTACTTATTTGTCATGAAATCTCCGGAATTAAAAGCTGATTTAATCAAGAAACTCAATCGTTTATTGCCTTATTTAACACTTCCGGTCGTTGGTCCTGTCAAAGTAGGGATGACAACTTTTACGGAAAAAAATCGAAACACTAAAACGGGTTACGTACCAAAAATCGATTTTTGGAAAATCAACTTTTATTAAGTATTGTTTCGCTTTTGTTATTTTGTTTAGAGGCAAAAAAATGTTTATCCATATTCGGCCTTATAAATAGATACGATCTATTTAACCGATTCCGTGTTTCAAGGTTTTTTTATATCGATTTTTCGATAAATCGATCTTATAACCTCACCCCTACGTCAATAATAATCGTAATTGACAACAGATTGACATTGACATTTCACATTTTGTTTGGTGCTGTTTCCTTGCGACTTGTGATTTTCTTTTCTACTAAGTTTTTATATTTGATATTCCGACGACTTTGATTGCGATGTGGTTACAACTTATATAATTGTTAAGAATGACGAAACAGGATTAGAAGCAATACGACAATATTCTTGCAATTGTATATCTGGTCGGAGGACAGTAGGGTGTTGTGCCCACGTGATGAGAATTGTGTGTTTCTGGGGCTGGGCAAGGTTTCAATCAAATATAAATCCCCCAGCCTAATTCCTAGATGACGTGCTTGTCATTTATTTAAATGAGAACGAATAAAAATCAGAAACCTGTAAGTATGTCTTTTTTTAACCTTGAATTTTTATATATGATTTATAAAAGTCCAACCGAGTTTTATGTAAAAAATAGTGCTTGTTTCTTTATCTATGTTGTGAACCCTAACGCCTATAATTTGTTTCTTTCGTGGGCGTCACTTGGCCAAAATCTCTTTATCAAATGGGCATTTCCCTTTAGCAAACAAAGCAAAAAGAAGGCATGCAAATCATAGTTAAAATTAAAATGACTATTGAGTAAGTGTTTTGAGTACAACATTTTTGAATCTGCCAGCAGAAAGAGCAAACATATCGATATGATGGAATTTTTTGTTGTAATTATTAGTAAGCCGCCGCAGGGGTGCCCGCATACCTGCGTTACTGCGACAAGAGACAACTGCAAACAGCGGCCGTGCGCGCACCCCGCGACATACTGTCGTTCTAGGAACTATGTAACTTATTTTATTACGGATATCAAGTGTTAATCCTGGTTATAAAGTATCTGTGTGCTAAATTTCATCAAAATTGATCCAGCCGTTTGAGCTTGAAGAAGTAACAAACATACGAACACACACACAAACAAACTTTCGCCTTTATAATATTACTGTGGTTCGGTACGTAAATTAAATTTAAATTTCAAGTTAACGTAATCATGTTTGTTAGAAGTGGGCTCTACCAAGGAAACTAAAATTTTATCGAACTATCTGAGAACCTTCCGCCTGAGCACGCGTTACCGTGGCCGACTTGGAAATCTCTAAATAGACTTCGAACCCAAGTCGGCCGCATCTCCATAGATGGGGGTTCACGGACGGCTCAGATCTCATGTGTGTGTGCGTTTGTGGCACCTCCCCGCAGACAATGGCCAACCTTCCATCCCGCGCCCTGTCACTTGTGCACTTGATGATATAATGACTGCATCAGTGAGCGGAGTTCGCGCAGCTGAATTTTGGGCCAAAAATGTTTGAGAATTTTTGCCATCGATACGCTAAGAAGAAAAACTATTATCCGTCTGTTTTTCGGCTAAGAATGGATCATCTTCCCATTGGTTGTGTTATTTCGTCCGATTCTTTATTTATCATTGGATTCCACCCTACAAGGAAAATGTTGTTTTTACTATTTGCACAATAACAATCGGACATTTTTAATTGTATAAATGTGATTGCACTAACGTCCTTTGAATTGTTTATCACTACAGAATCAATGTCGATCAACAGGAAAAAAACAAAACAAACTGATAATGTTTATAAACATGTTTTATTAATAACCAAAAATGTACATTATTATTTTAAATACTACAACTTCATACATACATAACCATAACAGGCAGTCCATACAGAACAACTATCTTAAAGGTGAGGTTAGAACAAGTATCGACATTTACTTAAGCTACGATTTTCTTCAATAGCGGTGGACGCCACATAACGGCCGCAGTGTAAATGATGGTAGCGGAGTTTGACTTGACGATGTCAAAAAACGCTCTCTAGGAAAAAAAATACTTTCATAAATAACGTTTCAGTACGTCATTCGTTGGTAAATTGCAGACGCTACGTGGCGGCCACCGGTCTTCAAGAAAACCGTAGCTTTCTTTAGGTCAACATACAGAAGAGGCAGTACATTTTGATACGATTCTTTCACATAAAAAGTTTGTATAGGTAACAGTAATAGTTAGGTATATGATATCTATCTTCATAAAAATTAAAGGAAGATTTTAGAAAACTAGCTTTAAATTATAATTAGTCACGCCAAACAGTCAAAGTCTAATAAATTATTATGCCATTTTGCGATTAGTGCATTTGAATAATTAATACAAAAAATATTAGTGGGATACAAAATAAATCATCAATCAACCATGTCATTCATCCAATACTAATTTAGAAGAAAACAGCTCCAATACATAAATATAGAGCGATCTTTTGTCTCGGTTTTGGACTAAAACCCGATTTTCACCAAAGCGGAGACTACGTAAACAGCCACAAGATGGCGTTATTTTCACATCTTATTAGGTTGTGTATGAGACACCTTTACTCTCCGCTTTGATGGAACACGGGCCTACAACACCTGAACATGTCGGTTCAAGTACATTTTATTGATTTCTTACTATGAGCGAAGTCCTTCATAACAGCACCATGCCAGGCTTCCTCCACGACACGCGTTACTTCACGGATATTCTATGAAGACTTGAAGACACTTAAAGCACATTGAGCATATGATAAATAGGAATAATCAGCTAAATACTAGTAGGCGCCAGTTATAGGTCGCCAATATTTGCTGCAAGTGGCAATACCATTTCAGCTAATGTAAGCGATTGGTGCCGTTTGTGCTGTTCACTAACTAAACGAAATTTAAGTTCAGTGCATCTTTTTCTTTCTATTGATTTAAGAAAAGGACAGAAGATACATTTTAGTTTACTCCTGTCAAATTAATCAGCACCTGACGTAATTTTAGTAGGCAAGTTTTTAATCACGTCTATACTCGTATGGAGTAGTGTCAGGCGCTGATTAATTTGACAGGACTAAACAAAAATTCATCTTCTGTCGTCTTCTTAATGAAAGAGAAAGAAAAAGATGCACTGAACTTAAATTTAGTTTAGTTTGTGAACAAGCGAACGGCGCCATTGTAGAAGAAAACTCTGGCAGCTTTTGCGTCGATATCTATGCAGCTCAATGCAATAGACGTCAACAGTGGATGAGATGGTACTTTATTGTGGGCAGCGGTCGCGTAACATGACAGTACAAAATATAAATTACATAAATATTATAAACATAAATATGTACATCAACAGACGCACACCCACATCTCTTAATTTAACGAAATAACAATGTTATACTACACACAGGAACCTAAAATTAAAATATTTTATCTTCTATGACTATTATATACACAATTTACAGTTATTCAAACTACCTCATCTAATATCAGTGAGTGATCCAATGTTAAGTGGAGTTTGTTTTTGGATTTATTTAGAGTGAACAAAATTTACTCAACACATAATTACAAAGAATTATTAAGTATTTATTTTAATGCTTTATTAACAGGTGCAGAAAATTATAATAAAATATATTATGTAACTTTGTATATTAAATCACAAAACAAGACGCTTTTATTTGTAAAATGAATAGATAAACATAATTAAGATTCCATTGAATAGTTGTTCGTGTTCAACATTGAAACAGGTGTCCATGTACAGACGCCAGCACATCAAGCTACCCGAAACTGTCAGATTTTTTCAATCAACTTTGAACCTTTACGCTATAGCGATAAAGTTGAAAATCTATTAAAGAAATCTGACAGATTGTAGTAGCTTGATGTGCTGGCGTCTGTACATTATTGTTTATCCACTCATTCAGTTCAGCTTACTCAGATATAAACTAAAGACAAATAATATAAACTAAATCACTCCAAAGTTTGAACTGAACAAATAAATCCCTAGGCCGGTCATGTGTAATATCATAATGTGCCATTCATAACTTTACTTCATTATGTTTTACATACTAAAATCTAATTCCCGGATATGTTAGTTTGCTACAAACCGAGTTATTATGATAAAGTTAAAAAAAAAAGGATAAGTATGGAAAATATATTTCATGTTTATAAATACGAGATCCGACACAAATCAAACTTTAATTATCAAAGATAGAAAAGCAAATAATAAGTTTCAATAAATAAAAAAATATTTTCCTATATAAGATATCAGTTAAATTACATATCAATAGATATATCTAGTTCAAAATCACCCGTGACGTGCGTTTATATTATTTTTTTTTTTTTTAAGATTGAGTGCGATGGCTGCTCTCGTATTTGACACAGTTCGCACGTTCCGGGTGCCGAGTGATCCTTGACAACGATAACATTAGTTAAGCATAGTATATAGAAAGTGTGCGGTCGCGGCTACGAGGACATCCCAGACGAAGTCTAAACCTATGTAGATCAGTTAGTTTATTCTGTAAAAATCTCACCGAGAAAACATAGTTGAAGGGAGCTGTTAATAGTGACAATCCCAAGCATCAATCAAGTGGGATGACAGCTCATGTCACGCTCACTTCACCTAAGTTGAGGTCGGTTGACCTTACTGCATCATACAAGTAGGTCAAAACTAGTTCACTTCCCAAAACACTAATTGAAACAGTTTGTATGTTAAAGAAGGGAAAATCAGATAAATAATTATGAGATTTGTTTGGAAATGTAAAAACTCAAAGTTACTTCTGTAATGAAATGAGTAGTTTTGGGATTCGAACTAACTACGGACAGCAAAACTGGAGAAATAGACCACACAACAGAATATATAAAAAAAATACAATAAAATCTAAGTAACTCGAAGTCCTTGAAGCCGCGACCGCTAAGTTTAACCAATGGTTATGTTTGTGCATATTACTAAATATAATGCCCGCAATAAGTTAACATTGGTCGTTATTACTGAGCCCTTCCATCTACAATCAGATCTTTATTCATAAATACATTTGATATCAATATCTAATCTCAATCGAACATTATTGAAGAAAATATTTCAACAATTTAAATTAATTTTGGTTAATTGGTGTAACATTTGACCTATACATGAATTTACTATAAACTGAGTATTCATAGCTACGTAATAAATTATAAACAACATTCATCATAAATATACATATATTTTATAATTAAGGAGAACGTCATTCGAAGAGTGTAAGCTTTACACACGAAAGCGACACAATACGTTTGTGAGAAATCATTTAAGAATTTAATGTGAGAAAAGTCATTTTTTCTCGAATTTTTCCAAGTATAGACAATAGTGTTGTTTTTCTAAGTTTTTCCTGACGATTGAGATCACGGACATTTGAACTGCGGGTTATATCATACCGTTATATTTACACTACGAATGTGTCGACATCCTCACTAATTGACTTGAGCAACATCACTCTACTTTGTATAACGTAGTACTGGACGCGGCGAATCCTTGCAATCATGGGAGTAATTGTTTTATCTTGTTTATAACTTGCAGATTAGTTATTTAAATGCTAATTATCGATATGGATATCTTTAGTAGGTTAATTTCACCCTAATAACACCTAAGGTTGGCTCCCGAACTTTTAAAGCCGCGTATTAAAGTTACATGCGCATTTGAAGAATTTGAATGAATTCACTAACGCCTTAATATTATTTTATTACTACGTATCAAAAATCTGAGACGAATATACGTAGGATACTATACGAGCGTGTAGTCATTAAACAAATAATTTAGATTAGGGTATAGATTAGGGTTATATTACGAGTTATGTGACGATATGAGCAAAAAGGGATAGTTTATAGAATTTTTTATACAAGAGTAAAAACTTCCTGTACACATTGGTTCCCCGAAAATAAACAAGAAAGTTAGTTTTTTTTGCATATTATTATGGGGAGTTCAAATTATCGATTTCAAAGACCTTGTTTGATGGGAAGTCCTTTGAAAATAGGTGTCAAAAGATAATACGTGTTTAAGTAATATAAGGTGGATTTAACCGTTTGGTCATAAGAAATTATTTGTTTATAATTTCATCACTATAGCAACCCGCATATTATGCTATCTTTTACATGTGGCTCAACATTCCTACTGCATCTTTCTTCACACGGTAAGAGGAAGCCAACCAATAAAATAGCGATACCAATAACACCGCGTTTTAACCACAAACGCGATTTTTGTGAGCCACGGTACAGTTGAAGACGAGCCAAAAACGTTCAGTTGTGAAAACTGTCCGAATCAAAATTGAAAGTAGAATTGTTTTCTACATAATAATAATATGCACTTTAAATGCCGTAACCAGCCGACGAAATTGGAGAACTACGTGGAATGCTGAAGCGACCCGCGTTTGTCTCAGTGCCGTTCAAATCTGACAAATATTTGCGAATGACGTTACAGCTGTCACATTAAAACTTAATTGGCTAGTATCACTTTCAACCGATAAATCGGAACAAAATCCGCAACTAAAGTTACGAGGGCGGGTCAATAAGTCCGTGACTTTTTGAATTTCTGACCTCTTTACTGAAAAAGCAACACTACTCCTGTCAACAGGCATCTGTCAGTTGACTCCTATAAAAATTTGAACTTGCTGCGTCAGTTAGTTTGTGTTTGACAGCTATCTTTATCAGACTACCCAGTAATTTGAGGAAAAAATGGAAAAAAGTGAATTTCGTGTGCTTATTAAGCATTATTTTTTTGCGAAAAAAAACCATTACCGAGACCAAGGCTAAGCTTGATAAATATTATGGGGACTCTGCACCATCGATTTCAATGGTAAAAAAGTGGTTTACTGAATTTCGTTGTGGCCGTACAAGCACTGAAGATGCCGAACGTCCTGGACGCCCAGTTGAGGTCTCTACACCAGAAACAATCGAAAAAATTCACGATATGGTGTTGGCCGACCAAAGATTGAAAGTGCAAGAGATTGTGGAAGCCGTAGGGATCTCGCATGGCTCAGTGGTTTCAATTTTGAATGATCACTTGGGCATGAGAAAGCTTTCCGCAAGATGGGTGCCGCGTTTGCTCACAGTCGACCTCAAACGCAATCGTGTAACAACTTCACAGGAAGGTTTGGCGTTGTTTAATCGCAATATGGAGGAGTTTTTGCGCCGTTTTGTAACCGTGGACGAAACATGGATCCATCACAACACACCAGAGACCAAACAACAGTCAAAACAGTGGGTTTCTAAGGGAGAATCGGCGCCAAAGAAGGCCAAGGTGGGTTTGTCAGCCAATAAAGTTATGGCGACTGTTTTTTGGGATGCACGTGGGATAATCCACATTGACTACCTTCAAAAGGGAAGAACAATCAATGGGGAATATTATGCCAACTTATTGGACCGCTTCAATGACGATTTGAAAAAAACCGACCTCATTTGGCCAAGAAAAAAGTTCTTTTCCACCAAGACAATGCAAGGGTGCACACATGTGCAGTTTCCATGGCAAAAATCCATGAATTGGGCTATGAATTGCTCCCTCATCCGCCCTATTCTCCAGATTTGGCTCCGAGTGTCTACTTCTTGTTCCCAAACCTGAAGAAATGGCTTGGTGGAAAAAGATTTGACTCCAATGATGAAGTCATCTCGCAAACAAAGGCCTATTTTGAGGACCTCGACAAATCATATTTTTTGGAAGGGATAAAAAAATTGGAGAAGCGTTGGACAAAGTGTATAGAGCTCAAGGGAGACTACGTTGAAAAATAAAATGATTTATTTATCAAAAAATCTGTGTTTTATTCCAAAAGTCACGGACTTATTGACCCGCCCTCGTATCTATCACGGTCAACTGCATTTCATAGTAACGCCTGATATTTAAAAACAGCTCTTAATGCTACGAAATAACGGCAACTGTCAGGTCAAATTGTTAGAAAGACGTGCGGTTGATTGTATATTTCGGCGCTCGCACTTCTGTACCGTTTTATTACAGTCTGACGACTGCAGGTCTGACGAAATGAAACATTTTGAAATCAAAGTACTTGAGACTCCGTCGCCTATATTCTGTTGTTTTCCTCGATGGCTTCAAGCGGTACTGGTAACTTCGGATGCTCGCGGTACAACGGGTTCTTGCCTTTGATTGGTAAAGGATGTGCTTCTGTGTTGAATACCCACTCGTCTAGCGGCAGGAATGAGTCGTCGGCGAATAGCAGGTAGAGGTACTGGAATAAAAGAGAATAGTGTGAGAAATTCAATTTTTGGGTTCGGTACGAGCTGTTGGAGTGGTGTCGATGCGATTTATTCGAAAACAATCGAAACTCAGCTTTAGTCGGCTTCACATACGGTTGAAGTTGATACAATAATACCAGCCTTTTACTGTCCCACTGCAGGACAAAGACCTCTTTTCCTTCTTTTTAAGACGGGTTGGCGATTTTAGGGTTTTATTAACGTTGAAGCCCGTGGCTAAATAATAACAGCCGCACAGGTCGATCGATCAGGTTAAGCTACGGTTGCCGCGGTTGTTTACATACCGAGTCCCCTCCGTGCCTCGGAAAGCACGTTAAGCCGTTGGTCCCGGCTGTCATTCGTAGATCTTTGACAGTCGTTACGGGTAGTCAGAATCCCGAAAGTCTGACAACCAGTCTTACCTAGGGGTATCGTATTACCCAGTAACTGGGTTGTGGAGGTCAGATAGGCAGTCGCTCCATGTAAAATACTGGTATTCAGCTGCATCCGGTTAGACTGGAAGCCGAGCCCAACATAGTTGGGAAAAGGCTAGGCAGATGATGATTAACGTTTAAGTTGATATAACGCATGAAAATCATAATAGTATATTCTCTCTATGGCTTTTCTTGACTAATACGTTACATATTCACTGCTATACCACAAATATGAGTACTAGAATCAAAAACAGTAATGTCCGTATTGAGGACAATGCTAGTTCGGATACATACACAAGTGGACAATGCTGTTCTTGTGGCACACATTGATTTATAAACATTAATTTATATCGGACATTGCGGTTTTATCTGCATATTGAATGCCCAATAATAATATTTTAATCTGGAGATTCATATGACATAGACAAAACAATTTTAGTATTTTATGGACATTTGCTGTTTTTTTATTCTAGTAGACTCATATATCAGGCCCGTGTTTTATCTATGCATTGTATGTACGTACAAGGTATTATGTGGTATAGAGGACAGTGGAACGACCCAGAAACTATTAGGGTCAGGACAATTGATGGACTGGAACTAAATTACTGACCCAGGAAATGGAGCAAGGCCATGGAGGGAATAGTGTTTGTAGGAACGTTTAATTTTATATTTTACTAGGTCATTTTAGTTTATATAGTCGTAAAAGAATGATAGACATTTCTGTATAAAAATAGGTTCAGCATTCCAACACAGTTGTTATCTGTTGGTTGAATGTGTTTTGTAGTCTTGTCGTCTATAGACACTTCATATTCGAATAATCGATTTTCGACTGTCAGCAAAATCTAATAAGACTCTAAATATCAATCTGACGTGAAATATATTACATTTATTATTCGTTTATTTTATTTATTTATCTTTATTTATCCCGCGTTTACGTGTTTTGCAAATTCCGGCGCTGTTTTACGTTGTATATTGACCAAAATTCAATTCATTATGATCAAATTATTACTAAATTATAATCATTTCAATCATCAATATAGGTCTCCAAATTATATTTGCTGCAAATCGTCATATTTTCACGAAATAATCTTAATAAATAAATTTTGAATTTAGCGGGCTAAATTGAAGAAATTAGAAAACGGGTCTGTTTTCGCCACACTTGACCCTCACACACGTCCCGTTTAATCTTAGCTTATGGTGAAGGCATACCTTAAGTGTCTCAGCAAGGAAGAAGCTCTGCTGTACATCGTCACCCTGCGGGTTCTGATGGTACACGTTGACCAGTCCGGTGTACCCGCCTTCTACGCGGCAGTGTTTCTCCAACGCCTGTAAGAGAATAAAGAGATTTGTAGGTTAGTCATCTGATGTAATAGGCGGTCGACATTAAACGAAGTTGTCGAGTGTTTTGGAGCGAAACACACATACGTTGCAGTATTCTATTTATTTTAAATAGCATTTTAGTAATTTTCAAACGGATTTGCCTAACGCTGGCAATCACAGCTCGGCAAAAATCATGAAACACTGATACATACTGTAAATAAGCATCAGTCCCAGGAAGTCTTTGTTTAACAAGTTTATGAACCAGTTTCAATTTCAAATTATTCAGCATTTCATATGTCAAAGTTCTTGCAAACAAATCCCTGTAGACCGACGAACTGAAGAAGATTACGGGAACTTGGTAGGCACAAGATCAGTCTTAGTAGCAATGAGAAGGCCTTTCACTTGAATCTAAATGATGTTGTTGGCTCTTACCTGAACACCTTCCCATCCCCAGTCGCGGTACCGCTGCTGCTTGGTAAGTCTCCACATGATGAAGTAGCTCTCGAACGTCTCTGGTCGCAGAAGGAATACCTTCTCGTTGCTCTTCTGTGCCCGCGCCTCTACCGCGCCCGAAAATCTGAAAAGGACAATAATAATTATTGAATCTAATGCTTTCTTTATGCAATAGTAAAAAAAAAACTGCACAAAATCACTTTTAGTAGTTCCCCATAAGGTGTGCAATAAAGTTTAACATCTATAATAACAAACACGCGCTAACCTCTGGAACCACCAGTCGGATTAAAAAAATATATTTTTGCATTCGATAACTCAATTCATGGGTGTGACATTCATCTAATTAATCGTCATGACTGCATATCGAGCGACAATAACGTTCGTACAAAATCGAGAAAATCTGTAAGCATCTGTACAAGTCACGGTCTGTCTCAATAACGTTAAAAAAGATGAAACCTCGACTTGGAATTATTTATGACTACAATACCTAATGGTGCGCTGAGCGCTACTGCTGGGCATGAGGTCCTGGGTTCGATTTCAGGGTCGGGCGAGGTGTTATTGGGTTTATCCATATGGAATTTTTCAGTAGCAGTCCAGAGTCTGGATTTGTGCCCAGTCGATGGCAACAGGATCGCCCCCTATTATATGGGACTTAACAAATTGAACGTCACGGTGGTCACCGGTGAGCGACAGCAATTATTTTAGTTAATTCTTTGAATAGTAATAAGAAATAATTATTTAGAGTGGGGTTTTTGACTATTTTGAACCGTATGACCCAATAAAATATAACGTGTAAAATTTGCCCGAAATCGCGAATCAGCGTCAGCCCATATGGAAAGTTCAGTGGTGGTCAGTGGTGATCACCGGTGACCACCACGGCGTTCAATGTGTTAAACATATCTAGTCAGATGTGGGTGAATACCTCTTCCTCCGCTTAACCCTTCAGATATTACGAGCGTGTTGTTGTTATGTAATAAGTACAATACCTGAAGGCCTCAGGTCCAAGCTTGGTGTCAGACCGTGCGTAACTCTCGTGGCAGGTGTTGGTCAGTTTGTGCGCGACGTCCATGTATCGCTCCGACATCGAGTTGTCTAGTGTGGTCGATGCTAAAGCGAACATGCCACCTGGAAACATAAAGGATTGATTTTATTAGTTGGTAAAAGGCTACAATAATGATGATTAGGTACAACGTAGGGGGGAACTTGGTTTTAGGACTGGTGTAATTGTGGAAAATATAACGTGCAACACATAAGGAGGAGACCTTTGCCCAGCTGTAGGCCCTTTAAACACGGTACGGCGTATAAACCGCGCCGTAGAAAAAACGTGTCTGTCAACAAGCTTCCATAGTGATCCATACATCACTGAAGACCGTGCCTACACACGGCGAATAAACCGAAGTTTTTCACGGCAAGAAATGTGTGTGCAAAGTACTGCCGTGCGATTCTGTAACCATCTCACCGTGAAAACTTGGGTGAAGTGAGCGTGGAGTGAGCTGTCATTGGGGATTAATACTATTGACACTGCTCACTTCAAGCTCACTTCATTGATGAATTCACGGTGAGATTTTTACAGAATCGACAGGCAGGTTGTCAAAAAACAAGTGCTACTGCATATTGGTGCACTGACGAATGCCATAATACATTAATGTACGATTTCATTTGACAGTACGGCATAAGTATGTCAGTTTATAAAGACACGTAGTATGTCTTTAAACACTATGTCGCTGATCTAAATACCAGCTGAGGGCCCAACCACGGAGCTGGCCAAATTTAAAAGCCATCTACACTGTTTAGTCTATAATATTGTGAGTTGTATTTTTCATGCTGCTTTATTATTGTCTAGCATCCGCCCGCAACTCCGTTTGCGTAGAATTCGGAATTCCCGCTGTTTAAAAATATGTTGCTTAAATAATGTGGCTAATGTAATTGGTTTATTTAATTATTTATAGAAACAGATTAGGTAGGCTTAATACATTCGTGAAAACCATGGAAATACACATACAAAATTTCAACCCAATCGGTCAAGCCGTTTAGTAGTTGACATACCGAAAGCAGCGCCACCTGCCGGGTCCAATTGTATTTTTAAAATAATCCAGGAAACCATCGAAATTCCCAAATAAAATTTGAACCAAATCGGTTCAGCAGTTTAGAAGTTATGTGAAAAAGATAAGTACGGAAGGATAATTTATACTACCCGTGGTCCTATTACCCGTTGTCCCGTAGGAATGAAGCATTTTCCCGTGGTAAAAAGTAGCCTATGTTCATCAGGGATAATGTCGGCTTCTAATGGTAAAACAATTTTTTCAACAAATCGGTCCAGTAGTTTCGGAGCCTATTCAATACAAACAAACAATCAAATATTTCCTCTTTATAATATCAGTTTAGAAGATATCTATGGCATAATTAACCTATACCGTCCCCACTGCTGGGACTGGGACACAAGCCTCCTCACTACGAGAGGACGTGGGCCATAATCCACCACGAGGGTCCAGTGCGGGTTGGCGGATGTCACGTCTTCGAATTTTTGGTTCCAGGACATACCGGGTTCCTCACGATGTTTTCCTTCACCGTTTTGAAAGCAGTCGTGAAGAAATCAAATACACAAAGTGCCTGACTGGGTTCGAACTCACGACCTACAACTTGTAAGTCGGGGCCGATACCCTGGACCACCACTGCTCTCAAAGATATCTATAGGGTGACTGGTAATTAGTGATCGATACTTAAACACATGATTCTACTCATGACAACAAGCAACTTTGACTATCGGACCAAATCCGAAACCGCGAAAAAAAAATCAGCTGTTCCCTACATTGTACGAGTCGTCAAAATGTAGGGAATAGTTGATTTTTTTCGCGATTTCAGGTTTGGTCCCATAGTAAAAGTTGTTTGTTGTCATGAGTAGAATCATGTGTTTAAGTATCGATCACTAATTACCAGTCACCCTATATAAACACGTCTATTTACATAATTTGAAAATTGATAAAACATCTCCATGCTTTATGAAGCGTGAATAATAATTATAACCATCAAGAAATTAGTTACTCACCAGCAAAACAAGACAGATGGTCCATCTTCTCTTCAATAACTCTTCCGTATTTAAGCTCAACTAAATAAGCGAGTCCCGATGGTGAGACGCGCAACATTTTGTCCAGTGCAGCTTGCATCGCCGTGTCGAACATGATGCGAGCCTGCTCGTCGGTCCCGCCAGATGCAATCCACGCCTTCAGAAGGTACTCATAGAAAGAGTCGCCCAGAGCGCCCAAAGACATGTGTCCTGAGGAACGGGAGAAAGAAACATTTATAATTTTATGAATATATACCTATATAGTACATAAAAACTCACGCCTTTTTACCATGGGGTAGGCAGACACTACAGAACGCCAATTGCAGCGATCGATCCTTACATACTCCTGTACGCTATCATTTCATGAAACAAAATACAAACGAGGGTTTTTTTTTTTTTTCAGACATTGTAGTCTCGGGAATGAAGCACGGGTTTGGGATAAGCCATCTCACGGTCATATAATTACCACATCACTCCTGATATGCCGTACAGGAAGGTGTGTGATTACGGCCACATTTCACCATGTGGTAGAGGGAACACCTTAGGGTGCGTTTCCACGGAAGCGGAGCTGGGCGAAGCGGAGCAGAGACGTGCAGGAATCGACTAATCACAATGGTTGAAATCCTCATCGCGTCACTCGTCTCGTCTGTGATTGGACGACTCCTACACGTCTCCGCTCCGCTCCGCCCAGCTCCGCTTCAGTGGAAACGCACCCTTATGCCATTATCTGCGCACAAATCTGGAGCCGGGCTACTCAGAAATATCTAATGGTAAAACCTAACAACACGGTACTTACTATCGGATGATTGAACCCTATACTCAACAGTCGCGCTTGCAGCAACTTGGAACTACACCAATGAGCTATTTATAATAGTAATGGTATTCAAATGTAATTTTGTTCAATAGAACTGTTTTTAAATAGCCTTGATACGTTTATTAATTAATTCAATGGATTGTCGGCCACGTAGTACTTAGTCGTGCAACGAAAAGAACAGGCCAACTCTATACCCAACTAAAAGTTTTAAATGCTTGTTTGTTCCAACTTCATTTCTGATAAATATATAGCTTTAACCTCCGTGTAGCGGTCAGCATAGATCTATACGTTTTTATACATTACAAGAATTTATGCAACATAAAATATAAAAAACGTAGTAGTTACTAGACAATCTTGTAAAAAATTTAGAGACTGTAAAAAAAAATCCCCCAGTATAACTTAACATTTATATTAGAACATATTTCTACATTTTAGTAAAAATAAGTCATCATCTGCCTAGCCTTTTCCCAACTATGTTGGGGTCGGCTTCCAGTCTAACCGGATGCAGCTGAATACCAGTATTTTACATGGAGCGACTGCCTATCTGACCTCCACAACCCAGTTACTGGGTAATACGATACCCCCTAGGTAAGACTGGTTGTCAGACTTTCGGGCTTCTGACTACCCGTAACGACTGTCAGAGATCTACGAATGCAGCCGGGACCAACGGCTTAACGTGCTTTCCGAGGCACGGAGGGGTCTCGGTATGTAAAGATGGTCACCCATCCACAGACCAACCGTGGCAAGCGTAGCTTAACCTGATCGATCGACCTGTGCGGCTGTTATTATTTAGCCACGGGCGCCGCTCATTTTAGTAAAAATAAGTACCTAATTTATTAAAATCATTTATTAAATTCCATTAAACCATTTATTAAATTATTAAACCATTTATTAAATTCATTTAAAATTAATTTGCATGCCGTAAACGGGCTAAATATGAACGGTACCTAAACCTACACTTTTACAACTGGTAACACCTGTATATTCTGCAAATAAATAATTTTCGATTCATACAAATGTCCACATAAAGGGCAAAGGGTCTGCTGTATTGAGGCCAGCAGGGTCATTGCGTAACACATAGTGTGTCAGTAGCAATGGGTTTCATTTTGACAGTTCCAGCAACATTCATTGCGTTATTTGCGTTGTTGAGCAGACACATTTTTCGAACATATGGAGCAATGGATTAGAAATATGCTTCAAAATGATTTAAATTGAGAGTACGAGTAATAGTGTGTAGTGTAGTGTGTGCAATTAGGGTGCCGTTCAAGAACCAATGGATCTTATAAAATCTATTCGACCTAGATACTATGTATTCAGATAGCGTACACATGAACAGTTGATTGGTTACATCAATAAAATTGGTATAATCGAATCAATTGGTTTCGCCAACGGGAAAGACGACAAACTAAATTTTGGCCAGCCAAATTCTATCAGCACCGTCCATCTTACATTTAAGTGGTCCTCAGAGAGACGATCTATTCTGGATCTGTTGGAAAATACGCAAAGTTCCGTGTACATTGCGGCATTTGAGTGACGTCATCGGCGTTACAGCTGTATAATACAGCAACGAATACTGCATTGGAGCTATTAAAACATTTGCTGAATGTTGCGTTTTAATTCCCGGTTTATTTAATGATTGAATGACCTGTTTTTTTCGGACGATATTTATTTCGTACTAAGGACCCGTACCTGCTTCGCGCAGTTTTTGCGATTTGACTTGAGATTTATTTATCATATTATTATGTAAGTTCAATATTAATCGTTGTTCTAGTGGTCCCAGCACTACTACTGGTGACCATGATTCAATTCCTGAGTCGGACAGCGTTATTGGATTCTGGATTTGTGCGCGGTTGATGGTAATAGGCGCCCTCTACATCATCTGCCTGCCTTTTCCCAACTATGTCGGGGTCGGCTCCCAGTCTAACCGGATGCAGCTGAATACCAGTATTTTACATGGAGCGACTGCCTATCTGACCTCCACCACCCAGTTACTGGGTAATACGATACCTCTAGGTAAGACTGGTTGTCAGACTCGGGCTTCTGACTACCCGTATCGACTGTCAAAGATCTACGAATGACAGCCGGGACCAACGGCTTAACGTGCTTTCCGAGGCACGGAGGAGTCCCGGTATGTAAAGATGGTCACCCATCCACAGACCAACCGCGGCAAGCGTAGCTTAACCTGATCGATCGACCCGTGCGGCTGTTATTATTTAGCCACGGGCCCCTCCAATAGGCGCCCTCTACATGGGACATAAAATAACTGAGGAAATGTGGGTGTAGCACCTCTACCTAACCCTCTGCGGATTACAGGCGTGATGCTACGTTGTTTAATATTAATGAATTATATTTTTTTTTAATTCAATAAAATTGTCCCACCGCCAGCGAGGAAGCGGCTAATTATCGGCTATTTTCTCGCTCAAGAAACGTACAATAGATATACATTCCGTGTAAACAAAAGAGATGCATATATTAATAGTTGATCGCTGACTGTTCACACTGCCGGCGAGGACTCGCTCCACTGGTTTGTCATACTACTAGCTCAGCAATGCTCGCTTGGCGGTCAGAGTTTACGCCGAGAGAGCAACCAGCGGTCATTTCTACTTAGAGTGCGGATCTGAGTGCACATATTATGAATTCAGAACAATTACTAGAACTATCATTGTTGTCTAGTTCAGACGACGACGATGATGTATATTGATGTTGAATGAATGATGATGATGATGATGATGATGATGATGATATTGATGTTGAATGTTCTTGTTGTTGTTGATGTTGGATTTTGTATAATTTGTAAAGTAGTGAAACTATTTCTAACCACCCCGAGCGAATGGTGCGAGTAATCGCCCGTCGCACTCGGGCACTCGCTGATAGGCCAGCGACAAAACTATCGGAACTACACACTCGGTGCTCGTTTTCAGTTGCTAGTTCTACTCGCAACTCGTTCATCGCCAGCAGTGGAACAACTACCTAAACCTACCGGAATATATTTTGTAAATGATGGTGGGCACCGTAGATATCAAAATCGGTTGCGTGGTTTAGAAGAACAACGGAGTCTTACTTTTGCACAATAAAAAAAAAAAAAAAAATTCTATCGTTAAGCACTAATGCTTCGTGCATTAGTGGTTAACGATCGATTTTTTTGTTTGCTTCCTTTCTGCAACTGTTTCTGTTGTTATACTCCTGCTAGTACACAGAACCTACTTAATTTATGTACCATTGTATAGATAATTTAATGGAGATTAATTCTTATCAAAAATTGATTCAATCGAGTAAAAATGAAAAAACATCAAAATATTTCTAAAAAATTTCCCGTCAATCAATTATGAAACCTATATTGCCTTAAGCTACATTGCATTGTAGTTTGCGAAAAAATCAATGAATTGAGTCGTTTTTTTGTTAAATAGATTCGTTTCACCCATAGGAAGAACTCTTTTGGAAATTACTCTTTTATTCAAAGTTGCTTAATTATAATTAATAAAAAACAATTATGACTAGTGCACCTTTTTCGATTTGTAATAATTATGTATAGATTTTCGTGCTTCACTTCCACTTCTGCAAACTTGTTTACAGTTTCAGGATAACGATGTCGTCCATATTAATTACAACAAGTGAACTGATAATCAACATATTGTTTTATATAAAACGCTGTCAATTGAAACCGTCGAAATTGTTTAGTAGGTATTCTTAATTGTGACGACGAGATAACAATTGGTTTTATCCACCGAGCCAGCCAATTCATGCGTGAATTAGGCGTCGTTCATACTGCCACGCGATGGGTCTCGGTTTTTAACTTGGAATGCAAGTAGCTCAGTTTTGTTTGTTTATAAAACACGCGTGTTAGCTTACACTGAGGCCTCATTTACGGAGATGCGGGGCGTCTCGCGTCGCGTGTGGCGTGGCGTCTCGCGGCGCGTCGGACGTTTTTTCTGTTTACGGTGGGGCGGCGCGTGAAGCGGCACGCATCATCGCACGCGTAAACACAAACTTATAGCAATATACGACCATGTTCATAAAGAAGCGTGGCGGTGCCCGCCGCGGCGCCCGCGGCGAATCCTCTAGCGTGTAGCGAAGCACGCGGCGGGCATCGCGGCGGCGCACGCTCGCCTCGATCAAATCGACTAGTTTTATGTTGGCGAGAGATGGGAGCGCACGTGTCGCAACTTGCAGCATGAATGACGAAAAATTGGAAGTAGTTATTTCTGCAATACAGGAGCGGCCCCAGTTGTGGGTGGCTGGTCATTCACAGCATAAAAATAGAGTGATAACCAAACGAAAGTGGACTTCTCATGTTCCGTTGATGTAAACACTGGGCCACTTCTTATATTAAATAATACACTTTTTAACCCGGCGGTACTCGCTAGGTGTTTACATGCACGAATACTCGCTACCGGGTAAAAAATACCACATGATTTAAATGACATTATCTTGGAAAATAAGTTAGCTTTACAGACTTTAATGGCGTATTTAGTTTATCAATACTAATGTCTAATAAATAAAAGAAAATTGAAAGTTTGAATTATTATTTATTTCAAATTATAGCTTATCTTAAAAAAGAACGCAAAATTAAAAACAAAAATTCTTCATAGTCTTAGAAAAATCAACAAAAAAATTTTTTTCTTAGGTATCACGTAAAATTGAGATCAAAAATTATAAATCGACAGTGCTAGTGTAGTTGTACTCTGTGGTATTTTTTACCCAGTAGCGAGTGCCGCCGGGTTAACATTGAATTTTCTTCTAAAAAAAAGTCGATCATATCATACTCCATTACGTCTGTGTTGCGCGATTTCTAAGGCCTCATTTATGGAGACGCGGGGCGTCTCGCGTCGCGTGTGGCGTGGCGTCTCGCGGCGCGTCGGTCGTTTTTTCTGTTTACGGTGGGGCGGCGCGTGAAGCGGCACGCATCATCGCACGCGTAAACACAAACTTATAGCAATATACGACCATGTTCATAGAGAAGCGAGACGGGAAGCGTGGCGGTGCCCGCCGCGGCGCCCGCGGCGAATCCTCTAGCGTGTAGCGAAGCACGCGGCGGGCATCGCGGCGGCGCACGCTCGCCTCGATCAATTCGACTAGTTTTTTGTTGCGCGATTTCTAAATAAGACTGACAGAAGATTCCGCCTCGGACATAGCTTCATCGAGAATTGCCGCTGCGTGCGCCGCCGCGATAAACGCCGCGTGGGACGCGTCGGTGCCATCCGCGAGCTCGGCCGCAAAAAACGCCCTAATTCAAACAAACGCGTCTAAAATCGCTTCTCCGTAAACGCACTCATACAACGCCATATATTTGAATTCAGTGCGGGCCGCGCCGCTCAACGCAACGCGCGACGCCCCGCGTCTCCGTAAATGAGGCCTAAATAAGACTGACAGAAGATTCCGCCTCGGACATAGCTTCATCGAGAATTGCCGCTGCGTGCGCCGCCGCGATAAACGCCGCGTGGGACGCGTCGGTGCCATCCGCGGGCTCGGCCACAAAAAACGCCCTAATTCAAACAAACGCGTCTAAAATCGCTTCTCCGTAAACGCACTCATACAACGCCATATATTTGAATTAATTGCGGGCCGCGCCGCTCAACGCAACGCGCGACGCCCCGCGTCTCCGTAAATGAGGCCTAAGGAGTCTTTCAGACTGTTCCGGCAACTGGTGATTACGATTGATACGAATATGATTATGACGCGAGCCGCGCTTATATACACGTGATACCGAGCGGGTAGCCACGCGAACCTCTTGCACCACAAATCACTAAATGCGTTTAGCGCTAAACATTTTTAAAACATAATTTTGTTTCTGTCAATCTTTTGAGAGCATTATTTGTGTTTAGTGATTCGTGGTGTAAGAGGACTTAACCCTACAGTACATAGTGTCCCACATATGGGACATACCGAAAAATGTCTTATATTTTTAAAATCGATCCAAGTAGCGTGAGTGTTGACAAGATTAACTATTATGTATTTGAGTTTCGAATTTAGTACCATATATTTTGGATAGTTCTGTAGATAAACATTTATTTATGTTTTCTTCAAATCGGTAGGTACTTTGAATACGATTAACGAGCGGTGTATAATAATCGCAAAAAAATGATAAAATTAAAATGATAGAATTTTCAGGGTCGAAATAATTAGTAGAGGTAAGTTCATGTTCATATTTGTCATTTTACGTGTAATCTTGTAATTTCATTGATACTACGTAACACATATTAATATTATAATGCGTGATGTGCCATGCACAAAAACATACGTTTCTATTGAGTTATGATTTTTCTAAATTATTTTTTCGAGAAATGGCATCATATTTGCAGGTATTTTTTTTCCGATGAGAAAAATCATGCACTGTAGGGTAATATTCAATCAATCAAAAATATAAACCCTATGAATATTCAATGTAGCTAAAAATACGTACAGTCAAATATAGAATGTGAATGATTTGATGACCTCGCTATCAAACTGTAAAGTTTGGCGAGTAAAAAGTCACCAAATGACGTGTATCTAAAAAATACAATAGTAAAGAACTCACTTTGTCCCCACTGTCCGGTGCGCGGGTTGATGAAGTTCGGGTACAGATCGCCTGGCTTGTCGATGTTGTTCAACACCTCACGGATGCGGTTCACCTTCTGTTTGTAGACTAGAAACAAAAACCATTCATATTTTATAACAGTAAAATCAGAAGATACTTTGAAAATAAATGGAAGCTAGCATTAAAAAAAAACCGATCAAGTGAGTGTCGGATTCGCGCACCGATGGTTCCGTACAATTTTTTTTACATTTTTTTTTAAGAAAAAAAAAAATTAATGTAAATACAAATTTACGGTTTTCGGATTTTTTCCTTTACTTGTGCTACATGCCATTGCTTTTTGCCAAATTCCATGATTCTGGGTCAACGGGAAGTATCCTATAGGTTTTAATTACGGAACATAAACGTCCGTATGTTTTGATTGCGTTGACTTAGAAGTTTGATTGTTTCACTACTTCGAGGGATTGCAGCCCTGAGTAATTGATATTAATTTCAACTTGATAACTCCACGCGTTCCTGAGAAAAAGGGTCTTGAACGACGGACAGACGGACAACGAAGTGATCTTATAAGGGTTCCGTTTTTCCTTTTGAGGTACGGAACCCTAAAAAAGAGGATGTGTGCTTATACACGGTAGAAACTTACGGCTGGAGCCGAGTATACGCGATCCAGCGTTACCGACCCGAGCGTGACGGTTCAGTTTCGTTCGCTATTCAAAAAGAGCGCAAAGTGCACCTAAACAAGTTTTCACTTTAAAAATGCTTGAAGTGTATCTCCGAATCTTGAGCTAGCGTTGCGAAGACGCTGTTCAAGCGTAGACGCGCTGTTATACAAACTAACTTCACGTTTGCGCAGTGTATACGTTCTCCGTACGACACAACACTCGTTGCGAGGACCCTATAGAGTACATATCTCAATACAAACCACAATAATCCCTCACTAAGTACCTCAAGTACTCATTATCGGTTTCAAAATCACGACCACGCTTCAGAGTATCTTTTAAAATATCTTGAACAAAAGAAAAGACTGAAGCGCAAAGAGCGTCGCGCGTCGGCCGCTTGTAGAGGGAATGATGAATGGCTGTTAATAATATTGGAGTATGACAAATGTGCTTACTATCACGGCCCGTGACGTCACTGAGGTACGTGAACTCTAGATGGAGAGTCCCCAGTTCGGAGAGGATGCTGTTCGGTCCCGCCCAGTGGTACTGACGACTTGCCTGTGAAATGTACCGAACATTATAATGGAGTTGAAATAGAATTTGAGGTTGTAGAGGGGTGCATAATAATTATGTCATTGTGAAAATCGCTAAAAGGTTGGTCTAGAGATAAAATATACCGATAACAAGAAAATCACCCTGTATCATATACAGCGTGTATCAGAGAGAAGTGGTCAAAGGACATTGTCCAGAATCACCCTGTGCAGCGCAAGTATCGGACATACACGATAATTAATTGTCTATTTTATTATATTACTTGCAAATACTTTTGTAACACGGACTAGCTGCATGCCAAAATGAAAATTATAAAGTATTTTACGCGACTAATAATATTAATTGCCGCCATATACAACGTGTAACGGAAAGGGGGTATCAACCCTGAAGGAGGTGAATGTGCTCATGAAACTCAACAACTTTCCCCAAAGAACATAGGTCGAAATATGAAAAAAAAAATTTGGCCCTCCCATAGTAAATCAATTAGCTGGTAGTCAGTTTTATAAGGGAGGGCAAATTTTTTTTTCATATTTCGACCTATGTTCTTTGGGGAAAGTTGTTGAGTTTCATGAGCACATTCACCTCCTTCAGGGTTGATACCCCCTTTCCGTTACACGTTGTACATACACCACATAGGTACCTAATTATCTAGGTAGGTACTAAAAATAGCTAAATGTTGATATTGTTTTTCAGTTTCTTAAAAATCACTCGGAGCTATGAAAAACTATACCTTATAGTTCGATTATAACCTCCAAAGCGGACACTTTTTTTAAAAATATATCTATTCTGCAGCTAGTCCGCTATAAAAACAAGATCTTATAGGAGTTTACTAATGACCGATAATACAACGCATAATTTTCCGACGCTCTTGGTCCCACGGCGAACAATGTCCCATACATTGTTCGCCCTGGAACCGCAGAGCAATGTCCTCTAAGGTTTTTTTTGTGGTACAGACTATCAAACTGAACAACTGTCTCTCCGAGCAACAACGTAATCGCGAAAGAAAAATATCAACTGACCCATACAAAACTTCAATACCTACTTGACTCAAATGTATGGGACGACTGATTAGTTGTTTAGTTTGATGGTCTGTAGCTGTACCATCTCCTTATATTTGACCACACCTTTCCGATTGCTGTATCGGGAGATTTTTTTGTTGAGCATAATACATGGTGCATTTTATACGCACGTGGACCACTATACGGTCGTTTACGATAAAAAAATGCAATATTAGAATGTCCATAGCCATACATAAAATAATATGCGCTACAAGTTTATATTTCATATTAACATGAAAGATAATGTCGCGTGTCTAAATCCTATTGAATTTAGCTTCGTGTCGAATCCACTTCAAATTTCTGTTTATATTTTTATAATTCGCTTGATGTGTGGAACAAAAAACGTAAATATAGTTGCATATTCAAATATTTCTTGAAAGCATAAATAATGTATCATAACACCGGCTAATAAGCGGAACTTTCCAACTACGTTTTCAGGATATTTAATTTATTCTAAGGGTGCGTCCACATCTGGCGAATGCGCCGCGAATGCGCAGCCGTCGAGCCGTTCGCGAGCCGCCCGCGAGCTGCGCGCGTGCATTTTATGTTCGCGCACTGCTCTTGCGCCGTTCACGCGCCGTGCGCGAGCGGCGCAAGTGTCGCGCGTGCGCTATCGCTCCTCCCCGCGCTGAGGCAAACGAAAATATAAGCACGTGAGCTGGACGCGCGCAGATCGCGCGCGGCTCGCGAACGGCTCGACAGCTGCGCATTCGCCAGATGTGGACGCACCCTAACCATGCTGTATTAACGTCACCGTGCCACGGATATTGAATCTTTGATTAATGTAATAAATTGCTCGATAATTAAGCAATTTCCTTAGGCGAAATCGAGTACAAAAGACCCTTATATTACTGCTATGTTCCAAATTTGATATACCAAACTATCTGGGCACTTTTCGGCTGTTCAAAAGCGCTGTGCGGAATCTTTCGGGCGAAATCTAGCCGCGTGGAAATTTATCACATAATCGTAGTCAATCTCTGTTTAATGTGACTGTGGGTAGGCAAAATATGAATATAACAATCCATAAATTAGCAGGTTCCACGAAGGACGGCCATCCCTACGATAATTATCTTATAGACATTTATTCCACGCGTTAAGTGTGTCAGTTCGAATAGCTATTAAGATTCTACGACACTATTCATCATAAATGTGTCTAATTACCGATAAAGGTCTCTTTAATTCCTAGTAATTTAAATACGTGTTGGGTTTTAATAACGAGTTTGAATAATGCACTATAGTAAATTAATTTACCATGACAAATGAGCGACAAAGAGGCTGAGGCACGGGATGTTTGCACTTATCCCGAATTAGGTTTGGATATTTTGCGTTGGTATAAAACTCCAGATGGTAGCGCAATTAACTTACGCGACTTTTACAAGGAAATTCAAAAGACAGTAACTAATTCATATCCCTTAAAACTGAACGATGATTAAGGGATTATACAAACCGCGTTTTTTTTTTATTGCTGCATGGACCTGCTTTTGACCTCGATCACGCTTGATAGAAAGCAGGGATCGCTCATTTTGAATATTTTCGTCGTCTAAACTAAAGCTGGACAGAGAGAGGTGGCAAGAGAGTATAGAGGCCTTTGTCCAGCAGTGGAACATTAATGGCTAGTAAAAAATTTAAAAAAAATAACTATAGCTCATTTTCGCACCGCCACCTAAACCGAATATCTTTTGTTCTGCTTTCTACATTACCTTAGTGGACGGGTTGATGAGTGCATACGGCAGTCCAGTGGGTGTGTCGAAGGCCGGCAGCAATGCATCGGCGACCTCCACGGCCTTGTCTCTGAACATACTGTCTCCGGTCAACGCGTAACATGACAGAAGTCCTCCAACGAACCGGATTGTCGTCTCGAATACTGACAGGTCGGAATCCTGACAAAAAGAAAAAACAAAATTATATTACAATCTGTCTTATTACAACTTTCTTGATTGGGTATCGATCACAAATAGGACCCTTGATACCCATGGGTGTCGTTATGTTCAGTTTAAGGGAAAGTTTGGTTGTCAAACGGAAGTTATTTTCGCCACTGACTAACACTCAAGTTTTAATAGGGTATTTGGGTCACCTGAATGAATTCAGGGTCGAAATAAAAAAAAAAAACCTTTTGAAATTTAGACTTATGAACATAAAATAATAAATCTATCGTAATTATTCTGATCTTGCACAAATCGATTGTCCGCACGACCGTGTCGTTCACAACATCAGGCATTAGATTTATTAAACAATAGCTTTCGACTCTTACTCCTTCATTTATAAACGTGGTGTAAAGTTAAGTAGTGACTTGAGACAGTTTAACCATGCATTTTTGACATTTGAACGTCAAAAATGTGCACCTTTAATCATCGTTTATAAATAAGCGCCGTAAAATACATGTGAGACATAAGTACTCGTCACTTGTTCGTGTTGCATGATACGGCACAGCCGAGCGGCAAAATATTTTTAACACATTGAGCGCCAAGCCCATAAACTGTGTTTTTCATTTTCTGGAAGTTGCATTTTTTCTGCCTAATTCATATTCTCATGATATTTTAATAACATATGTATCAAATTAAATGCGTGATTTTCCAAATTTTTCCAGAAACAGCCGTAGAGGCCAGAGGTATTAGAATTGGTACTAAATGTATTGCACTGTGTTTCCTGGCGGGCACACTGGCCTCCGAATGAAGCACTGACTGTGCTTCCCGAAGGAAACACGCGGCCTCTGAAGTGTTTGCACACATGGCGCTCAACGTGTTAAAGTATATTTCTCACTCTCTAATAAAGTGGAACGGACATGTATAAAGTACCTGCAATCAACACTATCCTAAGTTTTAAACAAATTATCAATCATGTAACAAAAAAAAGAAGATTATAAATGCCAATTAGTCTTATAGGCTAGATTAGACAGGGCCTATGTCCCTGGGAAGGGACATAGGCCCAGGCGGACCTAGCCGTTGGCGGGAACCTAGTTTGTTGTTATAAGTTTTGGTCTCAGCACCGGAAAATGCTGTTGCTACATACTCATATCGAGAACTGTTTACTAAATTATAATTTCAACACTGCAAAACATCAATAAGTTTCTGCAAGGCAAGCCTGACTCAACAGAAACTCCCGCGCATCTCACGTCATCGCATTCTCTCGACGTTGCATATCTATCTAGACTACATACGTACTGCTAACTAATCAAATACAAATAATTTCCTCATTGACACGGATACCTAAATATTTGATGTGCCCTACATTCAAATGAAATGTGGCAATCTATCTCCCTTGGCTTTTGTTATCTCGACATGCGCAAGTCTCACTATACTAGCCGCATGTGAGGAGTCTATTAAAATAGACTCGTTATCCGACGCTACGGGTAATTTAGCATTTCGATCTACTTGACTGAAAATGGCTAGTTAATTAATAACAAAGATGAAAACCTTTTAGATATTTATTTTTGATTGAGTAACGGGGTTGGCGTTGAAGGTAAGTTTTTAAGTCTGACGACCAGTCTTACTAAGGGGTATAGTACGCAGTAACTGGGTTGTGGAGGTCAGATAGGCAGTCGCTCCATGTAAAATACTGGTATTCAGCTGCATCCGGTTAGACTGGAAGCCGACCCCGACATAGTTGAGAAAAGGCTAGGCAGATGATGAACGAGATTGGCGTCGAATGTTATTTTATTTACTTTGAAGAAAAAAAAATACTGCCTAGAGATATTTATAATAATAAACCCAGTAACTGGATTGTGGAGGTCAGATTTGACAGTCTCTCCATGTAAAATACTGGTGCTCAGCTACATCTGGTTAATAAATATATCTATAATAATAATATATCAATCACAATATGAATCATTTTGAAGTATATTGCTAATCCATTGCTTCGTACGTTCGAAAAATGTGTTTGCTCTACAAGACACATAACGCAATGAATGCAACGTCCTTGTTGAACAGTCAAAATGAAAGCCATTGCTACTGGCAGTGTGTTACGCTAACATTACACTAATCTAACACAATATCTCTGATAAATATTCAAACAAGAACAACGCAACGTCCCCAAGTACAAACGAAATGACGTAAGTACATTAAAATCTTTGCTAATTCCATGAATACTTCAGTGGGCCTGGTTTCCTAAGTATTTGCAAGTGACAGGCTTTGTTTGACTTACGATTTCATTAATATGCAAGTGATCTGCGACCCAGTCCCGGCCCTCCCGGAACTCGTCGTTGAGTCCCATGAGGTAGAGGGTGTCGAGTCCATCGACGATGGTGGCTCCGAGCTCGCCCGCGCCGAACACGCTCGACAAGTGAGCTCGCTTCGACATCGGCTTCAGTTCGTTCTTGCCCCAAGCGTACAGCTTGTAGTTGTTCCATGCGTGCAGCATCATCTGAGGAAGGAGAGTCATTGTTAATTTCGGACTACAGACTTTGTTTAATCGTGAACAGCTCGTCGTAGTAAACAGATACACTATCGAAGCATAATGGATATGTGATAAGCACCCCGGTGACGCTTCTATCTGCCAGCAATTAGTCTATCATATATTATGGACTACTGGTTACTGGTATTCAGCTGCATCCGGTTAGACTGGAAGCCGACCCCAACATAGTTGGAGAAAGGCTAGGCAGATGATGATATTATGGAGACTGTTTTTTCGACAACATCATTCGACATCGCATCGTAGCCGATTGGTGAGGTTGCATCACGCAAAGCTGACGTTTTTTTTGGAATCAAAGAAATCAACTCAACTTTATTCGTTTAGGTTTCGTTTCTGCAACTTGAATCTCAGTTGCAAGACTTGCAAGATTAAAACGTAAGCATGAAATGGTCGTCACCACGGCGGCCGCAGGAAATTCAAAATGTTTTCCAGATCATGTGAACAAATATTTTTTCATAAAGTACGACCACATTTCACATTTCAAAGGCGTGCCGTGAACGAGATCTTTTCAAAAAGTGTGCTCGCAAAGGTCTTATTCTGAACAAGTTTTAATCTCGACCGCTCCGTGCGGAGACGGGACACTAATGAAAGGATATCGGACTTTCGTCGGGGCCATTAATTATTATTAGGTACCGGGAAACTTCCAGTCCCCAGTGACGTGGAAAAACTGAGAGACTTAACCAATTACACTTTAAATTGAGCATAGTGAGGTTTAAGAAAATAAATGATTGGGATAGACACTTCTTGACCTCTACTACTGAACGGGAATAATCGTATACTTAGACAATGAAAAGGATTTTTAGAATAACAATTTTTAATAAAAAGTATACAGGGTGGCACGTCAACGCGCACCCTATTACAATGGACATTACATGATTCTGTTGAATATAATCCATCAACACAATTTTTCCCATATCACAAATATCATATAATTTTAAAATAATAGAGTACATTTTTGTTGTTTTGTTATATACCTTATAAATAAAGAAAATACGACTGGACCTAATTAAATATTCTACTGGAAACAAATCTGAATATCTCCGAACTCCTAGATCATTTTTACGTAGCATCTATACCAAAATAGTCTTAAATAAATGCTTAAAAAATCAATAAAAAAAAATTCTTTGATTTTTAAAAATAAATAAAATGAAAGTACTAAATATTTCACTAAAACGGCGCGGCGATGCGCGCTTGCCCTGGCTGGAGGCTTTAATTTATTGTGGCATCCACAGGCAAGCCCGGTTAAGCAGACGACAATCTCATAGGTTAAATTGCGAGATGCCATTTATAAAAAAGATGCGCACTCAGTACCGAAATGTAAGAGAGCTCTTAATAACTTGAGGACAACAGCCCATAATTAATGATGGCGTGTTCCGTCAAAAGACCAAGATTGTCTTTTAGACGGTTAATAAGAAATCAATAACTCACACCTGAATAACATATTGCCTTTTTTTGTTTACAGTGTCCTCGTCGTCTGATCCCGTAATGCTATCTAGTTTAATTTCCTCAGTCACGTCTCGCGACGTTCGACCACGTCTGCCTCGTGGGTGCCTTGACGGTCTTGAATCGATATCCGACAGGTGGACCAAGACTACCATTCCAACAGTAAACGCTATCCCGAGGAGCACCAAACGCAAGACTACACGCATTGTTACCGGCTCGGCTGTCGTACGCGACTGAATTTCTAGACAACTTATTCAAACCCACTAAATTCCACAAATACCCACTATCGCTGCACAACTTATTGAAGTATTTAACGTATTTTTTACTTTATCAATTATTTATTAGATATCGAAGCGCCTAAGTATGTTCATGTCGTGAACCCGTGACACGCGTTAAGTATGATCCACTGAATGATGAATGTTAACAAATTATGTGACAAGAGTGGAGTGCGTACACATGCGCATACGTCGGCGCCGCGCGACTTATTGATGATCTGCCGTCTCTCACGCTCAATCACGATGTTGATGTTTAGAGATCTCTCAGATATCAGTAAAACTATGCACACCAACACAAATTGTTATCGTAACAAATGACACCCGTTTTACAAATAATTTCTGATATTGCACGATTTTATGCTCATCTGTAACCACTTGGCGGTTGAATGTTTGTATGGCACCCAGTGTTTTAAGTCTTTTGGAAATCCCCACCCGCCTCAAAACGCGTCTTGAGGACTCTTACTGTCTTATACCTGAAGGTGTTCCCCCCACTCCCTCTGGCCAGGGGCCGGGAGTCGCTTGCACCTTCATCCTCACCCACAACGGCACCCTTCAGCCTATTGGGGTCCCGTCAACCTCTGGGAGGTCATAGCGCACCAGCCTTCATCATTAGCCACTCCTCCATGACGGGACTTTCCGCCGCTATTGCTATATGCCCCTACCTCGTTTTTTTTCAATTAATCATTCTTAGCTTCGAATCAGGAATAAATATAGGAAAATTTACTAAAATACAAGTTACAAACACAAACAGGGAGATAATTTTATATTATAAATACTACCTATAACGATATCAAAAATCGTTACAATTGGAATTTCTCTGCAATCGTATAAAGTACCTAATTAAATAACGTATTTACTTGTTTTCATATTCAAATAATTTATTTAACGACACGATAACCTAAGGTTACCAGATGTTTTGGGTTAATAGCTGATAATTTTAGTAAAACAATGTCTTTCCTCAAGACAAAACCTCCGGTATGACTTGAAAACTGTTAGCACAGCAGCGATTTCGAAAACTGCAGGGTTATTTCGTAACACACTAACAGTAGCAAATTCATTGCGGTATTTGCTTTGTTCAGCAGACACTTTTTTCGGAAAAATGAAGCAATGAATTAGCAATATCCTTCAAGATGATTCAGATTGTCATTGAAAGTGTGTTGCGCAATTAGGGTGCCGATTCGCACATAGCGACACAAACAGATATAAAATTCCGTAGGATCGTTTGTAAGTAAAGCAGGAATAAATAATTTAACATTTTCAGATTAGAGAAAGACGTACTGCTTTAAGAAGCGGTCGAGATAAAGAGAGATATTAATGATGCCGAATACATTTTGTGTCAGCGCAATAAGATATGACGGTGACAAAAGATTTGCGCGAAGATTACATTATATTAGATCGAAGCAAGAAATCTTTCATCGTTATGTATTTGCTTGATTACAGCTTTCTTGGTGATACCTACACGTACTTACTTATCACTTTCTTTCACAGATCAAAAATGTAACACTTATTTTTGTTAGCTTACGCATCACGCATCAAAGGTGCTATTGCAATGACGGAAAATGGAATCGTTTTGTCGCGTACAAAAACTAAAGCCCGCGTTATCGCTAGCATTGAGGATCGGGGGGTAAACAGTGGATGATAGTGAAAAGAAGTCGGGAGGCAGGGGGCGGGATCGCGGGGCATATGTGCCGACGCTACCGTTAGGGAACTAATCTCAGCGGGCGGTAATTAAGTGTGGCCTCCAGTGCACTGCGGTCCGTAAATCCGAGCCTCCTCCAGATTTACTGTTATAGCTCGCGCAGACACCATAAGACCTCTTCCTCCGCACACGTCTTCACACTGACTTATTGCCCGTGCGGCTCTCCGAACTATCACTTTAACTGCCGACCGCGACGCCACTAAACCTTTATCCTCGGAAATCCACTACACAGCTCAGTTTATTTGTCAATACTTTGTACCTTAACTGTTTTATAGCATAGAAATGCTTTTGGCACGACATATTTCGAACTCTTGGAGGCATTAATTCTCTGAAAGAGGCAGTAGATATGCTGATGCCTATGAGCAGTTTTCTTTAGTTGAACTTGAGCTGGATGAATCTGCTTCATAAAACTGTTCTGCTTACAAAATGTATATTGCTGAGAACTTATTTACATGTTGTCGACGGACAAGAGGCTCTTTCGTACAAGTTATCAAAGAGATTGTATTATATAGTTGTCGCACTTTACACTGAATTGCTGATTTGATGCTTTGACCTTTACTTTGGTATTCGGGTTCCCATCTTAACTCAATGTATAAATTATATTTAGATGTAGCACTGTTCCAAGGACTGGTTTTGTTTGGCCAAATTTATTCAGCAGTGTCTTTGTGGACGTTGTCCGAAAGTAGATATCTTGCAAGAATCCATCTTAACATACACTAAAAAGTGAAGCTAAATAAACGTTTATTATAATTAATTAGATTAGGCCATCTCTGCTCATGACGGCTTTCGATGCTAAGAAAGTTTTGTGAACAAAACAACTAACACAAACAAAAAACAGGAAAGAATTAAAAAGTTATCTCGGTGATTGCCAGTGAAATGGAATAGCGTTATTAGAAATTGTCGCAAAAACAAGCGATTTAACGATAAAGCATTAAAAACAATGTCGTTTATTGTGCCAACATTGCATTGTCCCTACCGATATCCGAAGAGAAAGTTTCTGATTTACAGCTATCTTGGATTAGGTGACGAAGTTTCTAAAAAGGCTTTAGAAAATCAGTTCTTTGATATTCCATGTCCATTGAGAATTAAACAAGTATAATTTGAAAAGGTGGCGAGACGACCTAGACGCGTACACATATACACCTACCTTGGATCAATGTGGCTCTAGAAAAGGTGTGGCGGGACAGTGTAGGCTAAGTAAATAACAATGTATTTAACTGATCTAAACAATCCAGGACTGGACTGGAGGCTGATGATTATGATGAGTTCTTAAACGTATCCGCCTCAACAGTATGATAAAAGTTTTAGCATACAAATTCGACATCCTCAAAAACCATAGGTACTTATTTTAATAAAAGACATAAACCAATCAATTAAATAAGGCTCTAAAAAATCACATAAAGATGACGCATCATATTCGGGTCACCTTAACGTGTTAAATTCGACTGAAATGAGCGGACTACGCATGTTTAACGAGAAACCTTGCTACCCTCGCCTCTGTTTGAGGTGGCAAATTGAAGCTCTGTCATTGATCGATTGTCTTGCTCCAAAACACGTTTGTCTATTTCGCTTTCAGTCACCAACAAACACATACATACAGCCTGTTAACGTGACGTTGACAGGCACAAAACGTGAGCCAGCAACCCGTAAAATTAAAATCGTAAATGGTTTAATTTGTCGAGGGGGTTAAAATACTTTTGAACTTTGTCGTTATTCCTAAACCTGTTTTCGGTTTTAAAAAACGATAGAAATGTTGGCGATTTAGTCATATTTAAACTAAACAGGAGATAACGAAAATAAAATATTCAACGATATTAGCACCACGGTCGATAGCGGCTACCACAGGCCACCCAGAAAGATGGATTGAATGTTCTTCGTCACGATAACGCGCAGGATGACGTAACTGAAGGACGGAGCCACTGTTTGAGTTTTTCTCTAATGGAAAATCTGCATAATGGCTCGCTCCCCCGTGATTCGATTTGCACGGAACACGTTATCGTGAAGGCGCGCGCGCCGTCACCCGCGCCTCCTCTAATGGACCACTGCTATTTACTCGCCGACGGAAGACGACAGTTTTTGTAGATCTCCTTTTGCAAAGTGAACTTGTAAGTGGGCTGCCTTTGTGACTTAACTGCCTTTCACGAGGATAAAACGAGCGATCGACGGCGCCTGTCTCACCGACAAACATGGGAACCCTTGTAAACGATATCCAATAATGCCGGGCCCTTGAGCTCCCTCGTGTTTTATGTCCATTATAAGGGCACGCCAACCAAAAGATTTGCAAGATTCACTCTGACCCGCGACTGACAGCGGCCAAATAAATCATCAGCCAGACAGAAATATTAAAAAATATGACGAAGCACAAGCTATTAATTTTTGTAAGCGAGCGCTGACGCCGCTTAAAGAATTCCTGAAAAATGTTGGGATCATATAACAGATTTGTATTATTACTAAAACAATAAAATCCTTTTTTATTTAGATTCACGAGCGGGGAAGGGTCGGAATCGGAAAATATTTTTGATAGGGGTTAGCTGAGGCCCACATTTATCATTATCACGTCGTCGACGTGGCAGGTCACCGCACCTTTGCTGAGCCTACTAAATCATAAAAGTTGCAAGTCGGAATCATATTTCACCCAACTGTACAAGTGTGTATAGTTCTCACGGAGACTTCAGAACACCATCCATCAAGTAATGATAAATTATTACGCGCCGTCCTTCACGCACGTAGTAACACTAACTGTTGAGCAATCATGGTGTATTAACTACTAGTTAATACTCTTTAACAGGCTAAAAATGGTGTTCTTTGTGCAGGACACGTTTTGTAATAATCCTAATAATATTCCCACTGCTGGGACAGGAATCCTCTCGGTGAGAGGGAGTGGGCAGTAATCCACCGCGCGGGCCCAGTGCGGGTTGGTATATGTCATAATTATGTCTTCGAGTTTATGGTTTTAGGACATGCCAGTTTCCTCACAATGTTTTCCTTGACCGTTTTGAGAGCAGTGGTGGTGAAATAATTTACACAAAGTAAACCGCCTGTCTGGGTTCGAACCTACGACCTACAACTCGTAAGTCGCGACGTGCTCCTAAAAGTAGATTAAGTCAAGTTGATTAAGTAGTATTGCTTTTCTATAGGCAGCATAATACTTATAGTATGAGTAAAAGAAGCTATATTTCGAAGTAAATGAATGGTGTAAGTCGAAGGAAAATAAAAGAACAATACAAAGAAAATGTTTCAGGCATGTAGAAAAAGAAAATGTAACTGGAGGGCATTTATATACGTGAGTAGTTAACATGTGAGCCGACAGGTGCGGGTAGAAATATTTTCACACTGCTCTTAGTTCATCCGACACGCTTCGGCAGAAAACGGCTACACATAAATATAAGACAAAACAACGAGACGCGCTGAATCCTTTTAAAGGATAAATAGTTAGGATGACTTGACATCGTTTATCAACTACTGTCGAAGCTGAATCAACATCAGAAACAAAATGAATTCACTAGGGTCTGAGTGACTATTCTTGTAATTTTAAGAACGTTCACTGTCTGACCTCAGTCTCAATCTGTCATAATAATACTTCTAATTTGACTACATTTTTGGTACGTTTTTGACATTGATTGTCGCTGAGATGAGTTTACGACTAGATTTTGAAAGTTTTTAATCATGGCAATTGGGCTGCTGCGTTAGTGAATCTACTTTTAATAAGGTTTTTATTTTTCCGTCCACATTTTGAAAAATATAGCTTTCGGTATACAAACTTCTGCTTTTAATAATGGATTTTCTAATACAAATCATTCAACTAGAACTTAATTAAAACTATTAATAAGTTTTATTGCGTAGAAGATAATGTAGGAAGTAAAGTGTTTATTTTATTAGAATAATCAAGCTACGAGTATCGTGAAAGGTGTCGTTTCTAAATTGGGAACAACAAAACGAAAATTCAACACGTGCTTTTATTGGGTTAGTAATAATCAAATATCGACCGGTGAGATCTGATACGCGCCACACTTGCGTATATTGAGCTCGGCGGACTCCGGCGTGTTCATTTGAATTTATAAATGGTTGCATGTAAGCTCGGCCAATGAAACGCCTATTCGCAGGGCTGCAATAGTACCGCTCTATTTGTTCAGGACAGCGTAGACGGAAGTTCGTGTAGGCGCGGATCGCAAACACCGGCGCGTTTCCGCTTTTGCGGTGCACTGGTTCAATAAAGCAATACTGGCTCTACTTCAATGGTGAATACAATGCTCGCACACTGTAGGTAGTAAGTAACTCTACGAATAATTTCGTAGTCGTAACTCGATGCCTTGATAGAGTATCGTTCATGGCGGTTCATGGCCGAAACACAATTTTCGTCAGAGATCAATTTTCGTTTATTATCTTAATAAATACGTTGGTAGAAAAAGTTTGCCTTTTGAGACGATCATTTCCACTCAATTTAATAAAACGCTGCTATTCAGACCTACGACATTTCTATGGTGTAAGTCAAGTTACGAATGTCCTATTTCGGGAGAATGGGTCGAAGGCGCGCAGTTCCTCCGAGCTGTTACTTTTACTGCAACACCTGCAAAGTCCGTAAATTACAGCAGAAATCCTTAACCTAGGCTTTATTGCTGAACTACCGGAGTAAAGAAACACTTACAAATGGTTATTTAACAAAAAAAACTTCAGAATTAGTTATTTGACTAAATGCATGAAGCGTGACGGATTTTTAACTTTCAAATGGGCTGCACAAAACTGCAATTTGATTGAAGTCGTTACAAAATGTACAACGTGTAACGTTAAATGCGCAAAACCTCAGACACCCCAACTGATTTTTAATTCAATTGACCTATTTCAGAGAGAAAATAAGTCATTAAAAAATTGTAAAGGTTTTATGTGCTGTTTTAGTTTTACTGGCCATTCTGATCGTTTCTTGCGTCTGCGACGACGCTTTATCGAGGGAGGAGTCGTCACCGGGCCGCTGCGCCGCGCTGACATTGGCCTGCTTGACCTATTAATAAATAGACACGGCAAAGTTATTAATGAAGATTTTTTGAAAAAAGTGACCTATATTAAAAAGTGGTTCAATTAATTCTGCTCGTTATTCTGATCAAACTTTTTTCAGGTTTTGCGCATTTAACGTTACACGTTGTATACTCAGTCTTTCATTATTAAGAGATACGAACCTTCTTTAAAACATTCATCAAAAATTACCACCTTTCAATTTACCAATTTCCCTTACTCTGTTAAAATAAGTTTTGGAAAGCCAAGACATAGAGACGAGTCAATTACATTCGTAGTGTTCATTCATCTTCTAGGGAATTAGAGTTTTTTTTTTTTATTACGTCGTCATTCAATTTCTCATCATAATCTTCCATTAGTAAATTGGATGTCATTTCTATGAGGCAAGCGACGCAACTGTATCCTATAGATGGACGATTGCGTATATTTCCAACTTGCAAGTTTATGATTTAGTAGGCGAAGCAAAGGTGCGGTGAACCATCACGTCACTTTTATCTGCTCGTCTGTCATAATAATTAATATGCCTTGAACATCGAGGTCTTATGTGATAGTTTTGAGTCTGTTTTATTATTTTATAGGTCAGTATGTGCACATAGCTGCAGATAAGAATACAGGCAGGGATAGGGTCAAACTGTAACGATGAATTCAGCACATGATTTTAGACCCCTAGCGTAGAAATTTATCGCAGGTTATGGAAAAAGAAGACCCTATAAGTACTGAATTTCAAGTTAGTCTTACTGTAGCTTTTGTAAGAATAAATAACGATTCAGATTACATGAGAAGGAAAGTGAAAATGCTGAAAAAGAAGGAAAGCATCTCGGCTTATAATCCATCGTCAAACGTTGGCGCAACTCAAATCCCTTTATTTAATTTCTATCTCAGTTTATCCATACACAAATAAGATTATACAGCCACGTCTATTTTTGCAACATTTTCCTCAATGCCACTTATTCTGGATGACGAAACGGCTTATTAGACCCAGAATAACATGCTGTGTTATATTTTTATGGTATTTATTATATTATTGAGATTTTTGAGGCCATTCAAGTAATTTAATAATGCACATGTAAGGAAGACGCCATTGCTGTGCAAACATACTTAAGGAAACCTGTTTTGTTATCAACGTATTAACATTTTTGACATCGAATTACAATGTTACCCAGTGGTTACAAACACGGCATATGCGTTATAAACATAAACTCTTAAACTGTAAACAAAATAGAGTGAATGTTTTTAGATTATTTTTAGGCGGAAGATATTCCTTTGGGCGTGCTTTAAACGCAGCTTACGTAGCTCCTAAATTCCTCGTGATGAAATATCAGGGTGTTACACAGCGTGAAATACATAGGAAAGCTAATCTGTGGAGTAGTTGGCGTCGAAGTGGAGGCGAGTTTATCTTTTGTGTAAACTTTCATTCGGCGCCGCTAAGCCGCCCAGTTGAAGCCTTAAAGTGTAAGGTAGCTGCGCGTTTCCGAAGAGTGCGCTTTAAGAAATCTTTATACTACTCAGTTGCACGTTTTTTTCCTAGAAATTAAAGTGGGAAATAACTGGCTTTAATACTTTAGCTGTATGCATTTATGGAAGGTTCCTTTCAGTTATGTTGCGTTTGAAATAACCTTTTTCAGGACGGAACTTTTATTTCAAGTATTTCACCATTCAATTCGCTTATAAATCTGCTAGTGACCGTATAAAGCTTTATACAAACAAATCTTATCTTCTTATAACCCTCGCTAAGATTTATTATTGATTTGCATTAGTATAGCATTATTCCATTCAATGCACTTTCCGTCCCGCCAACAAGAAAGCAAAACACAATGCAATGCGGGGTACGAAATCATAATTTACGTTTTCAATTAAACTGTTTACGACAACGTTTTTATTGTGGGATGCATTAATATACAGCGGGAACACACTGCGGGTAATCTCCGAATTTACGAGTGCTGACAGCGGTGCCCGTGTGGTATGACGTAGTGCTGCACAGAATATTTGCATACTACCCCGCACACACGCTCCCACAACTTTAATCACGACCGACTCAAAAATGTAATGAGTTATTTGTATTGTTTTTGTAGACTGTGTACTAATTAAAGCAGCCTATGGCAAGGCGTACACGATTGTGCACTACTGTGCAACAAATGAATGAAGTTGAAGAAAATTACAATTGCGAATCTGATGTTTGTTTTGATTTGGTTGCGGGAAAAAGAAAAGAGAAGTTTTGGAATAGAAACACTACGATACATTTTTTATGTGAAAGGGAAACATTTATGAAAGGCGAACAAAAAGAAAAAGCATGGCAGTCAACTATTACTGCAACATAAAATAAAGGACAGTTGTCACAATGCAAGAACATTAATTGTGAAGATTATCATAATAAATCTCATCATCAGCTCAACTATGACTGAGTTCATCTTTTAAGCACCCATACGGCAAAAACGTTACGGTAAGTGTAATACAGACGAAAAACGAAAACTCAGCGAATCACACATAACGTCTCAAAAATACCAGTCATAACGCGACAAACACTCACCCATAGACATCAAAGGAAAGATAAAGTACGAACGAATGTCCTGATACGTATCCGTTGGGTAGGAGCGAAAATCACGGATAGACTGAAACACTAGATATTGGCAAAGTTTCGAGGGCTCGAGCGTGGCTCGAGCATGGTTCGGCTTTCACGATCGCTACTCTTATATCAACAGTTTTATCTTACTATTTTATTGTTATTACCATTTTACTGCAATAGATAAGTGAAAATAGTAAGTACGTTACCGGACGGCGAGCTACCCATTGTTCGCCGTCCGCAAGCCCACGCATACGGTGGCCGGGAATCGGCTCTCGACTCCCGACGCCCAGGGCGTCTCCTGCGGCGACTAGGGGCGTGAGGGCGCAAAGATTGCCTCTCCCTCATGCGCTCCGCAAGCATTCAGTGCTTCGCAGAAGGTGTCGCCTTCGTATGCACTCTCGCTCTGTGCGAGGGCCGGACGCGAGAGATCGCCGCCGTGAGGACGCGGCGGTGCTCCGCCCAAGCCGGGCAGACCTTCACCGTATGCTCCACCGTGTCCTTCGGGCGATCCACACAATGGTAACATCCGGGCGTTTCCTCCCGCCTTAGCCGGAACAGGAACCTCCCGAAGCAATCGTGTCCAGTGAGTACCTGCATCAGTCAATGTGAGGACGCAGTGGCGCCTCTCCAGCCACTCCTCAAGAGGAGACTTATCGCCGCAATTGTGGCGTGCCCAACCGCAGTACACCTTATAGCACGTTGAAACGTCACGCGTCGCTTACCGTTGGATACTTATGGTATAATCTTTACATTTTTTTTCCATTATTGTAATGGTAGTAAAGAAAGAAATTAAAAGTCACGCGCGTGTTTCTTTTTCAATCACTCAATCTAATAGGTAATATTGGCACATGTGGCAATCAACACGATTATTTAAACATGGTAATTTAATAGCTATTTATCGTTCGAACCGTGTCGTATGCTGTTGAGATTTCGCCACTTGCATCCAAAACGAGGGTCGAAAAAGAATTCACCAGATTAGTGTATCCCTGAGATTTGTGAGAAGATTCGACAGACCTTGTAGTTACTTTTCCGTCTTCTAGTTAAGTCACGAGAACTCGATTGAAAGATTGAAGTTCCATTAAGTAGACTCTTGCAGTAAACCAAGAAAAAACGATGATAAAAACGTCGAACATTTAGAGAAAAGTAGAAGACTTTTAAATTTTTACTGAAACCGCATGACTGAAACATTGGAAAACCTTTAATGCAACCACGAAGTAAACGTACCTACAAAAGGGTATTATTACGTAGTACGTGGCCGAGTTAAACCGAACGCCAGTTACAGTAGGCGATAGAGAAAACTCGATTTATCCTAGTGGACAGTCTCTAACGAGCGGTCCCCTGTGCAACGACTAGCACAATACCAGGGCGACATGGAAAAGGCGGGATGGGATGGAGCCGAGTGTGGACGCAAAAATCTTCCCTTTTTGGTCGGCATATACCGTGTTTAATAGCATCAAATGATTTTAAACGTATAGTTATGTCTAGTGTCACGTTTATGTGAAGAAAAAGGAAACTGTCGAAGTTATTTGCCGCGAATTACATGATACAGAGCTTAGAAGTATTTGGGTATTTCGGAATTGCTGAGAATGGAAGAAAAACACGTGTTTTGCCGACCCCAAGTACATGGGACAAGGTGGAAGATGTAGATTTTTTAAATTGTTTCAATTATGGCTCTTTTGAGTATACAGTAGTGTTTCATTCAAACAATTCCCAGTTAGCTTTATCTTTGTTTGAACAACTGTTTTAATGAACAGGTAAAGACGATAACGCGATAGCGATATATTCAGTGTTAAACATAACGGTAAACATATGACTCGCAGTTTTTAATTGAATTCATTTGCGGAAGGACTGGGCTACACGTGTACGCAAATTAATGTTTTTATCAGTTGCCTGAAATTGTCAGCAGACATGGTTCTAAGTTATGGTTGTTTAACCCTGGTAAACCCTGAAAATACATCTGTGATTTTGACTAAAGGCACCTTGGCAATACCAGCATGTGCGCACTCTTTTGTGACAGCTACGATAATTCACAGGAAACCATTTTTTACGGGCCCAGACTGCATGTAAATACTTCCTGAATGCAAAATTGAATTGCATCATACGACAAGCATTTATAGTAATTATAGACAATCATACTTATCTGCATCTATTCACATTTTGACTATAATCATCTAAAATTACAATAGTTTGTCTCACTTTAGTACCTTAATAATAATCCTCTCCTCCAGACCGAATTTTGGCTATATATCTAAGCGAAGACTAAGCCATCAACGCGGTGGATATTATAGTGCACAAGTGTGTAGGGCAGACATAGGAGTAACTACTCTCTCCCCTCACGCTCGTAGTCTGATGGCACGCAATCTGACAGGACTGGAGAGAGATGAGGTGCAAGACCAATGGCTTAACGTGCTTTTCGAGCAAAGACTATAATGTTTTCGAGGCACGGGTATAACACCGCCAACTTCCAGACTTCTGTCAATTCATGTAATCAAACCAGTTCATCCATATGTTTCATGACAAAGCGAAGTTCCGCTAAATTCTGGTTATACAACTTGTAACGTTAAATGCGCAAAACCTGAAAATAGTTTGATCAGAATAACGAGCAGAATTAATTGAACCACTTTTTAATATAGGTCACATTTTTCAAAAAATCTTCATTAAAAACGTTGCCGTGTCTATTTATTAATAGGTCAAGCAAGCCAATGTCAGCGCGGCGCAGCGGCCCGGTGACGACTCCTCCCTCGATAAAGCGTCGTCGCAGACGAAAGAAACGATCAGGATGGCCAGTAAACTAAAACAGCACATAAAACCTTTACAATTTTTTTAATGACTTATTTTCTCTCTGAAATAGGTCAATTGAATTAAAAATCAGTTGGGGTGTCTGAGGTTTTCGCATTTAACATTACATGTTGTATAGTGTAATGCTATACATTATACAACCAGAATTCAGCGGAAATTCTTTCATCAAAACCTGTTTACAGAACAAAGATTGAATGGAAACTCACGCACTTGATTCAATGTCACTGTCGCTTCTGATAACACAGCCAGCGAGTAGATAGCTAAAACAATTAACGGAAGATGGCATCGGTCTTTATTGAGGGGCTCGTAGCAAAGTAATAACACTCGCACAGATCGATCAAGGTTAAGCTACGCTTGCCGATGTGGGTCCGTGGATGGGTGACCATTTATTACATACCGGACTCTTTCCGTGTCTCGGAAAGCACGTTAAGCCATTGTTCCCGGCTGTCATCTTTGACAGTCATTACTGGTATACAGAAGCTAGAAAGTTGACAACCAGTCTTATGAAGGTGAAATGTATGGAGTAATAAGTTACTGAGAGTAAATTGATATTGTTGGATATACAGTATTGAAGGTAGTCGAGTTGATGTAACATTTTAGTCAGTCATGATACTTGTGCCTGTACGGTGATACGTGTATTATTTTAGTCAGTCATGATACTTGTGCCTGTACGGTGATACGTGTATTATTTTAGTCAGTCATGATACTTGTGCCTGTACGGTGATACGTGTATTATTTTAGTCAGTCATGATACTTGTGCCTGTACGGTGATACGTGTATTATTTTAGTCAGTCATGATACTTGTGCCTGTACGGTGATACGTGTATTATTTTAGTCAGTCATGATACTTGTGCCTGTACGGTGATACGTGTATTATTTTAGTCAGTCATGATACTTGTGCCTGTACGGTGATACGTGTATTATTTTAGTCAGTCATGATACTTGTGCCTGTACGGTGATACGTGTATTATTTTAGTCAGTCATGATACTTGTGCCTGTACGGTGATACGTGTATTATTTTAGTCAGTCATGATACTTGTGCCTGTACGGTGATACGTGTATTATTTACCGTATCCAAAGTGCTCCTAACCCAAGAATTCTTTAGAAGAGTATCGTGTTTACCCAGTTACTGGGTTGTGGAGGTCAGATTGGCAGTCGATTCATGGAAAATGCAGGTAGATCTTCAATTTTATACGGTTTAAGTAACCCGACCGATCCCGACATAGTTGGGTTGAAGGCAAGGAAGATCTTTATTGTAGATCCTTTCATTATTGATAGGGTTTCACAACAGGTACAATACCTAGTGAAAACCCTGAAAACTCGCAGTATAGGTACATATTAAATATTTGATTCTCAGGGTTCAGAAGTTATATCAAAAGCTTACTGCGAACTCATTCTGTTAAACTCTCTTAATCACTTTTCTAATCGACCTTGACTTCATCATTATCAAGATGCAAAATCAGTTACCGACTTAGGTCTAAAAGATTCCTTATCTAGTCTTATAGTTTATCTTAGGCTAACGTCTGCGAGTAGAAAACATTTTAAAGCCAAAACGTTTTCAAATCACGTGTGTAGCAATCGAGATTGTATCGAAATGCGACGAGATAAGTCGACGATGCATGAAAGGAAACGGTGAACAGTCAGACTAGCACGTCCCTCCTTAATATTCCCTGTGATGGCGGGCTGCGGTGCACACCACCACACTACCACCCGCCACCACCCGCAACTTTAAAGAAATCTCTTTATTCGAATACTAAGCGGTGCCTCAAGTTTCTAAACGCTCGCCAACTTTACAGTCCAGGCGATATGTGAATGTTTAAAATCCATATCATTTTGTTTGTAATACACATTGCTCACCTACAAATTTGCATAGTTTAGCATATTTAATAAGATACACTATAATACAAAGGTAATGTTTACACAAGTGGACTTGTGGATTACCAAAACGTTAAACAATGCAACCGTAAGAGCGGACAAACCGAAACAATATACATTACAAGAGTAAATAGAGAATGTAAGCAGAAAGTCGGGAGAGCAGCGTCATGCGGGCCAAGATAAAACTACCGTTTGTACAGCTTCAGCGGTGGACACAATTACTACCCTCTTAATCAGTCATCTGAGCAACAAAACTAAATTAAAACAGAAAATGTAGTTTCACTAAAAACTCATGCTGAAACCGAATGCTTAATGTTATAAAAACCACATAAAGAAACCTATCAAATCTGGTTAAAAGCAGAGCTTTTGAAACTTGTATTAATGTTTCTCCGAGACAAAGCTTTAAGAGAAAAAGACCAGAAAGTTACAAGCTTTTCTCCAGACGAAATGTAATTTCAAAGTCGGCGGAGCTGAGTTAACGCCGGCTGTGCGATACTCAACGAAATTGCTGATTTAAGTCATGTAGAGGCTCTTTCCTGTGACACGATCATGCTACTGTACACGCTCATTTATTTAGACAACAGCTTTAAAAATTCAATGAATGACAGAGATTCTCTTACTTGCCGAGACATGATACAGAATCCAGAAAGACATGATTCCACAAAATCTTTTAGACGTGCTTGCATAAGAAACTAATTGTACGTACAGAATGCAGCAAAGGTTTCGGCACGCCAGATTCGCATTGTTAACAGACATAATGCCCAGATGATGTTTTTACTTGGACGAGCGCTTTTAACTCCAGGACATCTGGAATATTTAATGTTTCTATAACAACTAACAACAAGATCGATAACATCAAATGTACGGCATTGCAGGCAGCTTCATGAACATCCAGTTTTTATGTCTCAATCGGTACAGATGAGCGAGTTTGACATCGACGTCATATTTGACAATTATTTCATTCGAATGCCGCAGACAAGTAGCTAATGATGAGCCACAAATGACTCGACAGCGATTGGCTAAGTTAGCGTTTGGCACGTACATTATCCATTGAGCGACGATGAGGAAGGACGACGCGCTCGAGTGGGCGCCATTCAACGACAAGTAGTCGCTGGAATTTCTCTGTGAAAGCAATTAAAATAAAGCCCGCTTTGTTTACTTACTAAGAGTCACTAATTGCTTAATTTGCAAACAGAAGCTATTTAACTACAACAAGAGCAAAACAGATCAATTATTGCGGAAGAAGCCGTAAACACAACTGTTTGATTTCCAACTCGGAGATAATCAAACATTGTATTTCTTGGTTGAACTTACATAAATTACGGTTCAGCGGCTAGATTCCACTTTCGTATCGATATAATAAATACAAGGGAATTTATGTCAGCGTTTAATCTGAAGACAAAATCGCATTCGCAGTCACGAGGCGCATTGTTGTTGGGCAATAAGGTTTTCACACGACCCTCGCGCGTGCTCGCCTCGCTACCAATATCACAAATAATGTTCGTATATTTCAATAATTTCATCTTGATGGAGGATATGAAAGTCATGATCTCTAAGTTATGGCGGCTATCTGCCCAATATCTCTGGCCTTAAATTTAATTGAATATGAGACGATAACATATCCAATATCGTGTAAAGGCAAGAAATAGTCGCTTCAGGAATTTTTAGTTTTATTATCTTTATAATTCTGCGACCGTAATATACCTAATAAGAAACGCTACTTGGACCTACATTTCGTATAGCAGGAAATACAAAGTCCTATTATTAGTTCTGATAACAATTTTTTTAACAAGTACCTAAAGACTCAAAAGACCACAATAACAGTAATTTGAAAATTCAAACAATGATTGCTTTATGGAAGGTACTACATAAAGCAATCGGTATTCAAAGGCCTCGATTCATTGGTTCGTCACAGTCTGTTAAAAATGAACAAGCATTGCAGCCGATTCTGAAAAAGACATCTCATTCGAGATCCAATTTACGCCGGAGCTGGGAGCAAACCACATATAATCCAGTTGCGGAGTTGACTCCGCAAACAATTCATTTCAATTTCATTCCAAGTGTGTGCCAGAGCCACTGTCCGCGGTCACTGCTCACTATTTCATCTGTGTAAATTGTTCCTACAATATGATACCTTCAAAATTGTCGACGCCATAATTGAAATGCTGTCCAATGAAATCAATAATTTTACCCTTGTTTCGAACGATATCGGTTATCTACATTCCATTTGCATTGATTACAGCGATCATAAAATAATTTAACATCTTCAAATTTATAGATGGTTTCGGGTCTTTCAGAAAATTGCTGGACTGCTAAAATTTTAATTTTAATGAATGGTGGGTTGTAGTAATGTAGGTTGAGGGAATTTTAACATTTATGTTTGAGAGAAATAGATTTAAAACATTAACTACCTGCGTCGACCAATCATATGATCAATTATTACAACAACTTTAGTGAATTCGCAAAAATTGCATTATATATAATATGTTACTTAGATGCAGGTTAAGATTTAGGATATAGTATGTAATTTTATAGAATGTAGATTAAGGATTTAGCATGTAAGGCCACTCTACCGCATTGGATCGCAGATCTGTAATGGTAGTGTAGGTAAGATTTACGTAAATAAATTAATTAATTAATCATAAAGTATTTTTGTGCTTCAGAAACAAAACTTTACTTGCGTATATTTCTGAATTAAATTGAAAAGAGCTTATTTTATCTTCAGAGAATTACTTTTTTCTAAAGTGATGACTTCCTTTGAACCGAAATCAAAGTTTGAATTAAGCAATCAAAGTTTACTCTTCTCACCACGGCAAAATATATGAATCATCCGACTTCGGATGGATTGTAGTACAAACTCGGTAAATATATTCATTCAAAAATGCTATCAGAAGTCTACATCAGGCAAATCACAAATCACTATGGAACGATTTATGTGTTGCGTATGACCGATACGCAATTTGTAACGTTTTCATTCGCAATATTTTTTTAGATTACTCGGGTATTTGTCGTATAGTCATTGGGTTTATTTTTTTTATATTGTTCCCATAAATCTGATGAAACCAAAACGCAGTCCCAGGAAAACATTAGGTAAAATTGGGAGGTTAAAGATATTTCCAAGTACGAGTAGTTTGTAGAAACTATAACAAGTACTTCCACTTGAACAAATCATGTGTAAATTCGAGCTTACATAATAGAAACTCTCGGAGAGTTGTTAAATGTAAACTAAAATCTTCCTGACTTCTTACAAGGAGAGAGAATGGAAAACAGGGTGCTCGACCCTGCGCCGCGGGTCGGGGGAGGCGAAGTTGCTCGTTTTATATGCAAATTTTCTACGTCCTTATGAATATGAAAATTTTCTATTAGAACGTGTCGTTGTCAGCGTTCCCTTGATGTACTGAGAATGATGCCTTCTTTTTCATAGATTTTCGCCTTTCAGCAGTTTGCAACGAAAATGCAAATTGAATAAGAAGTCACTCTGCTGTCACTTTAAAGTGCAGCGTTTGCGTGCTTGCAGAAAAGGAGCACACGTCTCCGAGATGTCAAGAACTTTTGATAACAACACTTAATCGTCAAATTTATGTTTGATATAATTGAAGACGTGATTGCAAACCATGTTTTCTGGGACCAGTTAGCAACGTGGGTTTTTAGCATTAAGGTTATTGTACCTAAGTAAATCATTTATAGAAAATTCGACGGATTAAATTTAATCGGAGTATAATGATCCACATAACAAGTTGGTAGTGGAGAGGACTCACGACTTTATGCCTTAAACGGGCGGAGCGGTGTTTGTGAAACGCGCACATGAGGCCTCGGGCGTTGCATACGGGCACGTAACTACTCCCCCAGGACTCAGGACTGCGACATTCACTGAATATCTTTAAAGTTAGCGGGCACACGACGCGCCAATTTCAAACTTCGAGGTAGAGAAAACGTATTAAGCCTATTGCCTTTAAAATGTAGACCATATAATACCGTTTCTAGAAGCTTAAACGTAGGTAAATTCTAGGTGTTTGAAACTGCCACTACTAAATTCTAGAAATAAAATTTAAGCTACAAGAAATAATTCAATGAAAACAGCATTTAATTATTGTCTGAAATTGCATATTCAACTATATTACAATATAATATTAATGTTTTCCATCGATACGAAATAGGCATAGTAAAAATTAATAAGCGCGCAAATTCCGCAACTAAAGATTGCAGCCGTAAGAAAAATCACGCTTTAGCAAGATATGATGATGGCATTACGTACTACCGACTACCATTGTAATGATATATGCTATTAGAATAATGAACAACAAAGTTACATACGTAGAAAGCAAAGATTTAAAACTTTTAATATTTGAGTAGACAAAGCGATAATCCCAGAACTTTGATGATATTATTAACGATGACAAAACGAAGACAGGACAGATTGTTTTTCTATAATTGGCAGGATAATGTGCTAAACACTAAACTTCAATTATTAAGGATATGAAGTCTACAAACGTCGATTACTTAAATGCACTCTATGTTGTTATCAAGAGACTTGTTTCTAGTTAACAATGTGGGTATAAATAGAGGATAATTTGAGGTACACGACGCAGAATAAAATTGTTTGTCGGACCAAGCCGCAATGAGTGGTCAAGGAACAAATGATAATTACTGACATTGCAAACCAAATTGCATTCGACAAATGCACGAAGTCATTATAATAACTTGGCACAGAAGTAATATAGACGCTCATCAGACAAGACGCGTCGTCCGTTATATGTGAGGGAAACAAATAGAAAATCTGATACCATAAGTCAAGAATCTAGATCGTAATAAAGTAACGGGGAGCCGCTAGTTGCAACAATCACAATCTTAATAACACCGCAAATGGTATTTTTATGACACGGAATCCTGTCTTTAAACTGGACTTATAAGTGAGGCGAAAGAATTAATTTAAAGCCGAGAGGGAATGTTTTAAACGGTAGAGAAAAGTCAGGCGTTGGAAAGAACGTAAGAAGGAATACCAATGTTAAAGTTTGTGAATGCAAGTAAGTCGTGATCGAGAGGCGCAAGTGCATAATACCAGACTCCGTCGTCTCGTGGTCCTCTCTCATTTAAATTTAATACGCAATAGAAAGCATGTAGACGAAATCGATATTGGCGAGGCTGTGTTCAGAGTTGGTACGGCGCATGTTGGTGTATTTTCAGACAAGTAAAGGACGACACTAATAGCCTTCGTTATTTTGGGGGAATATACTTATGAATTGATTTATATTAATGAAATTGTAAGCTTGCCATTCACAATATTATTATTTCATTTGAGTAAAAAATTAAACAGAAAAAGGAGTGTAAGACGAAATGTTGCTGAAGGAATATTAACTCCTTAACCATAGAGTTGGCCAATTCTGTTTAATTAAAATTACGATGGATTAGCGAATCGGATCATCTAGCTAGTAACAGTTTATTGGTATCCCAATGAATGGTGAAAGCCTTGCGCGGTGACAATTAGAATGTTTGTTCAATAAGTTATTGTATTATAACATAATACAATGGCATGAAGCAGGTGCGTAATGACAATAAGAATGTGAATATTGTCTGTTGAGGTTATAACAGATTGCTCTATAGTCTATAGCATACATAAAGCAAAGGAGCAATCAAAGTAGGTTACAAGAATTAAAACAATAGAAAAAACAGCACAAAAGATAGAGCATCTGAATAAGTAGCGCTTGCTCGTGACGTTAACTGTTCTAAATTTAGATAAATAATCCCCAGTTGGTGCACAGGACAGGTGCAGCGAAATGCCGAGGTGGATACAGATGCTGTCTACGAGCTCTGAGAGCTACAATTCGTGAAAACAGGCACTCTGCCAACGATTGCAAATCCAACCGGGAACATTTAAGTGCTTTAAAGCACATATACTTAAAATGCGAATCCAAACGCTACAGAATTGGAAAACTGTAGTGACCACACAGAGGCGTAAGTAAACATTAAAAAGAGAATTTTTCAAGTTCTCAAGACACGTATGAAAGAACTTTAGCAATAATAGGAGAAAAAGGGGCTTTCCGGGCCATAGCTTTTACCGAGTTAAAGTTACTCAAAGTGGCGTACTTTGGTGGAGGCTAACTTGGCGATGGTCAATAAACTTCGCTGCCGCCGTGTCTGGCCGACTCTCACAACAATGAAGCGGAACTTCCGCAACAGTTTATCTCATGAAAATCTTACAAAAAAAAACTTTTAAAATTAATCTTCAAAAGTTGAAAGGTGCTTAGAAGACTTAGAGGATAAAGGAACGATTAATGTTCACGTATATAGTAAAAATTGTTCGGCGTTGGGTTCAGTGGAGGCTGTGGGTCTGTTTGCCAAGAATTCAATCGGGAAAGCGGTGCGGAGCGGGGCAGGCAGGCAATATGCATTCGTCCCGGGGGCTGACGGCGCCACCCGCTCATTAATTGAGATACCAACATATCTACTACTGTAAGTGCTTCTTGATTGAAACAATGCGATGCAAGCTTAGCTGTACAAAAAGACCACTCTCTTTACCGCTCATTACTTGAACTTGAGCCGAGACAGATTCTGCATTGTGATCCTGTGAAGTATGATTTGCAAATACTAACATAGTGGGTCTCGTAGCAATTTTCAAGCAAAACAGGGCGTAAAACGAGACGGATACGCTTTCATACAATTTTGGGCCTGGATGTAAAGAGATGAAATTGGTGTCAATTGATAGCTACTATGTTAACAAACAATCACTGAAAATTTTGAAGATTTTGGCAATCTGAGAGCCGAGATAAAAGAGATTTAGGAAACGTGAGGTTACGTAACAATCTGTACTTAACAGCCGATTTTTGAAGCGTGATTGTCATTTTTTACCCGATTGCCGAAGGAGGGGCCACAATTTACACAACGATCCATGATGTCAATCAATATCCAATCGGTAGGTCGTTCGTAGAATCCAAAATAACAAGTACAAGTTCAATGTTTAAGCGGGGTTCTACGTGTCCGGTATGGTAGCAAGGCAAGGGTCGTACAAGAAGGAAGATCAGAAGTCCGTAGGAAAGTAGTGGTCGAAGAAAATATCAATAAAAGTATGGGAGGAAACACACTCAAAATGCACACGCACTAGACGATACGAACGATTGTCGATGTCATGTCATGCATGTCAAGTCCGAGTTAGCACAGGTTAAAAATACAATAATCGATTAGTAAACTTGAATTGATTTATCTTAATTATGTAGATATTTAATTAGTTTAAACTCTTAATACTTTAATTCTAACAGATTTAAGTATTTTAATTGAATTCATTATCTGGTGAAAGCATTTTCGTAAACAGTATGAACTCTGTAACGTTAATCGATTATAATTGAATCGATATTCCAATGACTTCGTAACCCTAGCTTAATTATTGGATTTCTCATTTTCCAGATTGTAAATTGAGTTGATTTTTCACATTTTGAAATAGAAAAATATAACCTTTTTTTTAAGCCATACCTCAACTTATTACAATCAGGCCCAGAAATCCCCGTCTCCTTTGCTCTTAAAAATACAAACTATATTATTACATAAATAACGTCAGTAAAGAGAGGAATCACATAAAACTGACTTATTTCTGCCTTCAGTGTTTCGGAACATCAGTTTTACGATGATTCGTAAATGTCTGCGGGCGGTGGAATAAAATTTTTGTGACTAGCTCTCGTGCAAAAATCTCCGGTGTCACAGAAACAATGTAAAATCCAATTTTCTAGGATGCCTGGTACTAGCAACGTAACGATCGCTCCTTTACGACCATCACCTCTGAATGCTTGCGAGTACTTGGAGTAATCAATCAGTATTGCAAACTAACCGAGAACAACGTACTGTGAGAGCATTATGTCATGTCTGTTTTACTGAATCACAGTCAATGGCGCTATTTCGTTACAGCTTTGTGAAGCAATGTCTATTGAATATAACGACATACAGACGTATGGGTATAGTCATGACTTTTGTGTGAATGTTGAATGGGCTTTGAATGATATAATACTTCATTGAATATTCATCTAACCAAGATTACATAGCATTGATTTTTATAAAACATACTTATAGATTATAGTTTTCCCGAAAATGGCATTTTCTAACACACTAAGCTGCATTTATTAATTAGGTTTTTCTTTTTTGAGCACATAATGTTACAAGTCTAAATTATTCTTTAATTATTGTATTACTTCGTGTGTCGAATGACAAGATCCAATATGCCGCCTGGTGAGACAATGAGACGAGACGTCCGACGGAGGGCAAAAACGTCGCCGCGGACTGGCACTCACGCACGCCCTTCATCTCCGACGGGCACCGACAGAATTATCAAACACGATGGACTCCACCGACAACATGCAACATGATTAATGCTCCACGGAACCTCAAATTTGATTTATTTAACGACGCGACGAAAACCCGTACCGTTTAAAAACCAGGATAAGAACTCCGACGACTTTAATCCGCGCAACCCATAACGAGAGCGATGAAGAATAAGATAAAGGTAAAATTAGAAATGCAGAGTTGAAGGTTTGCTCGATAAAGAAGATAATATGATAAACGAACCACGACAGATCACCGCGGGGGGTTAATGTTTTATGTAAGATCGCAAAAAATAGCGCATTACAATATGAGATTTCCTTATCGATAGAGTGCAGCGGATGACAGTCAGGGAATTGATGAATTTATCAATTTTCATACATAAAAGGGAGTTCAATAAACTTTGCAACGAACAATAAGATCTTTCATAGCTATGCAACGTGCCAGTTTTAAATCATGCTGATTGTATTGCCATTTTGACAACCAAAAGGCGTGTTCTGTTCAAGGCTGGCACATTCACAGAAACAATTCCTTTTCAGTATTTTTGTGTTCATCTAAATATGTTGTTGAGTGCGCGTGGATTTATATCCTACGCCCGTCTAATGTAAAGCTTAGCGTCCGCAAAAAGCTCGGGAAGCATCCGTCGGAGGCGGCATCCGCCTCGATGACGGATCGCAGCCAGCGCGCCGCATCCATCACCGCTGACTGGACCCACCGGGGTAATGTAAGAACACTCATTCTCAACTTACAAGCCACACAAAAGAATAATGCGCCATATTAATGCAACAACAACACACAATTACAATAACAGGTTAAGACGCTTTAAAATGATTAGCTTAAAAGAAAGACGTAGCCATTCTGACTTACTAATACTACAAAAAATTATAAACGGTTCCATCGATGCACAATAATTGGTAAACTATTTTAAATTCAGGTCTAGCCAACGTGGTAAGCGTCATCATCGTATTTTTGAATTGCCTACATCCACCTTAAATACCACATTTAACAGCCCACTAACACGTATGGCAAGGCAATATAATGAAAGGTCTAACTTGACAGATTTTCCTATTGATATTTTCTCCATGAGTTTTTCTTCATACAGACGTTCCCTATTTAGTCAGTGTGAAGAGTGCACGTCTCTGTAGCTCGAATTGGTTTGTTTTGTAGTGTTCTAGATTAAGATCTACTAGACACACTTTTTAGCGTTCTCCTTTGTCTCTAATATTTTTAAGTTAAATGTCATGCATACCTGTTATTTGCATAGTAACTGAAATGCTAATTTTACATGATATTTAGGTATTTTGAATTGTAAGTGACTGTGCTGTTGGTGTGCTTATTATAAATAAATAATAAAAGTCGTAAAATTAAAAGCGAATTAAATTACTAAACAGTAAACCACAACATGATGTAACGGTTGCCACTACACCGCTAAACACTTCAAGCATATTGATGTTACACGCTACACAAGGATTAGTTACAATAACGTATGGTTTGAATCATTACCGCAAACTTTCACTTCGCGTTTCCCGCATACTTTTCTATTTACATAAATTTTACACTTTTGAGAACTTTCCTTGGATGTTTCAACAACCATTTTCACATTTGCATGTCTTTTCAATTTCACCGCTACCTAGCGTTTGTTTTATCTATTTAGCGTGTTTACATGTTTAAAAGGTTAGGGGGTGTTCATTTTTATTACGCAAGACGATTTGAGGTGCGAGGGGGTCCCAACAAGTCTTATTTTTTCTTACATGGAGGTGGGAGCGGTCTAGAATGTTCTTACGTAAGATCACAAAAGTAACCAAAAATTATAAGTCTTTAATTTTTTTGCTTCTTTTTCTTTGAAATTTTGGTAGATACTGATCTTACGTAAGATTGAAAGGGGAGGAAGGGGTTCATCCAAGTTTTATTTTATTTTTTTACGTAGGGGAGGGTGGGTCAGAAAGTGGTCAAAATTGTCTTACGTAAAAAAAGAAAAGGTCCTTACAAACATTAAAGAGACATAGAATTCAATTCGAATACGGTACAGGAATAATAGCGTAGCTGATATCGCCGTCTATCGAGTTCCAGCCGAGTTTCCTTTGTTGTTATGTCGTCATAAATTTAGGGAATAGCATCACATTTCATGTAAATCAGAGACAGAAATCATTAATCATAGCTATCATTACTTGCCATATTGAAACGCTTACATAAACTGCCTTTCACGTTAACGCGGCGTTATTGAATAATAATAAATGTACAGTAAATTAGCGTACATTTTCGGGAACAAGATAATAACGTGACGTTACAGCGAGGAGCAAAACCCAAAGGTATCTTTATTGCAATCTAGGTAGTTTATATAATAGCGGGTGGCAAATTAATTCATCGCACGGCGGCGGCAGCATGGTCCTGGTATCTCCCACGATAAGTTTCGGTCCGGCCCCGGGGTGCTGAACACCAACTATCGTAACGAGATCGGGATTTCTCAGAACGTTATGTTGAATGCTCGAATCGTTACCACCGATGTATGCGCTCGTACTCTTATCACGGTTTTCGCTACATCATTTACGAGCCCAAACGAAAGTTTGAGAATGTATGAAGATTGAGATAGAGTATACAGCGTGTAACGGAAGGGGGGTATCAACCCTGAAGGAGGTGAATGTGCTCATGAAACTCAACAACTTTCCCCAAAGAAAAAAAAATTTGGCCCTCCCTTACAAAACTGACTACCAGCTGATTGATTTACTATGGGAGGGCCAAATTTTTTTTTCATATTTCGACCTATGTTCTTTGGGGAAAGTTGTTGAGTTTCATGAGCACATTCACCTCCTTCAGGGTTGATACCCCCTTTCCGTTACACGTTGTATATGATAAAAAGGGTCCCAGAAATATGTTAACGTTTTAAAACTTGCGAAGTACGAACAATCGATTCTCCGAAGAAACTTGGTAAGGACGATGCTTAGGTGACGGTGACGGGCACGGAGCATGAATATGAAACATAATGCGAATGTGTCCTGACCTTCACGAGGCGAATAAATGTGAACACGAGACAGCCTCGTCGAAATGCACGAGAAGAAAAATACAACACAATCTGCACTTACGCGTACAATTAAAAAGGAATCAAGATTATATTCAATACGGATTATTATACAGGGTCAAATTAAATTAGCTAGCGAAACTGCAGAAATGATGGGCATCGATTAAAGATGATAAAAATTAAAATAAATAATTAAATGTTTTTTGGGGTCCACGACCGCTTGTAGTTTTGATCAGTTGAAGTTCGAGTTGAGAAAATCTGTTTTCTTTTATTTTATCGTGCTTAGTTAGATATCTATACACATTACGTCTGCGAAGTTTCGCTAGCAAATTTAATATGACCCTGTATACTTTATTATTATTACTTTGGTTATTACTTTATTATGTTTCCTCAAATAGAGTAGTTAGATACAATACTATAATACTCATAGTTAGATTCAAATGTATATCCAATGTAATAACTTAGTCGAACTGTACGATAAAAGTCTGCTCGGAAGGATGTTTTGTTTGCCTGGCAGTCGGCCGGCACTTGTTTGCTCCCGCATATACTTATTTACTATTCCTGAAAGCAAATAAAATCCGGAAGAATATAGTAAGTACAGACTTTTGTCGTGTGCCTGCCTATATAAAAATACTTGTACCTAGACAATGAGTTTATTGTACGATGGCGTGCGACTCGGCCACAACAGTTACCTAACTCTCAGTCATGGTGGTTAGTGTCACTAACCGTCTCTTTCTGAATTTTTAAATTAAAATCCATGGCATATAACGACAATCGCTTGAATTATCAAGAAAGTTCGAACCATGCTTGTCAATATGGGACCGATTGGCGGAATGTTGAATAAATGACAGTTCATTTGCGTCGAATTAAATATTGCTCTAACGTACTTTTATTCGCGTGCTTGTTAAAAAAACTGTGAAACGGGTAAGTATGCTTTTTTCTTTAATGTTTTTTACTCACTGTATTATCATATATCTATTTTATACGTTTTCACAAGAAAATAAAATACAGGATATTTTTTCACTTCCTTGATTGTTGTATTGTCAATGCATTTTTGATTTATAAAGAACTGCAATTCTCTTCACACCCGGACGGCCGGACCTATGCACATTGACTGAAAGAATTCAGACGCAGTCGCCATCAACCTGTTAGAAGTACTTCGAGAAGATACTGCAAATGTAGCACTAAAATATCTCCAGTGCGTACTATATGGCAGTGCAATACATGTAAAGTGCCCCTTTGTCTATGCTAAGGAAAAGCATGTTTTTCATAAGAAGTAATTTTTATGTTAGTTTTGCCTGTGGAAAGTTCATTAAATAAATAATATACATAATTCATCATAGTTTTGTTTGTATCAATAGTCATGGTGGTTGGTGTCACTAACCACCTCATTCCTCGAGAGCCTTTATACCTAGATTTTTTTATCCTACTTTCTGTGATTATTTAGTTGTAAATGATGCTAAAACATATAAATGCTCAAAATATTGTTAATGTAAAAGCGTGACTGAAAGAGTTAAATGATGGAATAAATTCGCGGCTTTTTGAGATGCCTTTATGCCAGAAATAAAGATTTTCTCGTAAAGTTCTCTTCAAGTTCTAAAGAATGTAGATTATGAATAGCCTCGTGTTCACTTATGGAATAAATAGAACCTCCTCATATAAAGTGTCCATACTGCAGGCAACGGCTAGCATCATTTATAAACGGGCAATAAATTCCCTTGAGCTTCAAAAGAATTTATAAGTAACTTCATCAGCATTTAAATGCTTAATTCATACAGTGATCGTGAAACAGATTGCACCGACTGATATGTAGTGTATGAGGCGAGGTGGCGGCGCCCACACGTTGACAGGACAATTGTCGATTTATGCTTCAGGGATCCGCACTGCCCAATTTACGAGGCCCAGTCACCGCCCGGTTAGTTCTCCAAATCAATTGCGAACTCGCACGGAACGTTTACATCAAGCCCGCAGTGAATTATAATACCTAATAACAGTCACGATTTGAACAATTGCGAATACTTCCCGACGGCCCTTTAAGATAATGTAACGACCAAATTAATTTCAAACTTTCTTAAATACTAAAGGGTCCCCTTGAAATTGGTGGGCGGCATTAAAACTGTCCATTATAATCGTCTCTACACGCCATTAGAGAGTTACGTTTGGCGATCAATTTGGTTGAAAGTTCCCATGATATTGTGGAGTGAAGCTGGGGCGGGTGAATTCGTTCGTAAGCTCTCGATTATTTATGTGGACAGGCTACGAAGCCGTCGCCGCCACTGCCGCGCCGCCACCCTCAGAGTATAACTTCGTAAAGAGGAATAATCGCTTGCGGCTGCTGGCTGAGTGAATTTTTCCATTCGGAAAATGGTCGAAGGAATTAGGCATATCAGTTTCATATTTCAGAGAGAGGCCTGCGCGCGCCTTTCTCGCCCTCTGTCTGGGCCATGCCGAGAACACAAGTACAGGCGTGCCCTGAGCCGTTTTTTATGTTCCTCGTAAAAAGGAACATACGAAAATATTGCCAGAACAACGGAAATCGGGAATTGCCACAATAACGCAGTTGTGAGAGGGGAAATATAAAATTGAATTAACTGCGCAGTAAGCTCTTTCAAGTGTTCTTCTTGAGATTTGAAGCCGTTTTGTGTTTCATAAATTACCTGAAACAATAAAGATTTTTATTAGTTACTTACTAAAAATATATTGTCATACTTAATTATTATGATAACAATATATTTTCTCCACCATAACTGTTTCAAAACTAGATGCTGTTAGTCAGATACGAGGCATAATAGGCTGCATCCTATATTTGTACTTATAATGATTACTGAAATGGTTCGACTGGCTGTGTAACGAACCAATTAGGCACACAACTGTCCAGTACCATTGGTATCAGGTTCTAGCAATAGTTAAGGGGGATACGTAGGTAGCCTGCGAAATTCAAATTCACTTACGTTTTTTGCAACTCGTTTGGTCAGCTTCGGGTTGTATGTTGACAAAATTATTATTAGCGACAGTAACAAATATGGCTTTACAGAATTATAATCATTACATTCAGCAATACAACTCTGAGTTAGAGTTAACCTCAAATACGCTGACCAAACGCGGGCAAAAAACCCGCAAAATTCAGTTATACGCATAACGATTTCTATAGTATCATACTGGACAGTTGTGTGCCTTTGGTTCCCTACAAAGCCAATCGAACCATTTCAGAAATATAGGATGCGTTCCCTATTAGGGCCTATGCACACCACGTTTTTTAAACGCGCCGTCGACGCGCGTTTGTAGCGATACAGACGCGATACGCACGCAAGTCAGACGCAGCCTGTAGACCTTTGCACACCTGTATAAATACAGACGCGCGTGTGTAGCGATACAGACGGGATGCGAACGCGCGTGTGTAGCGATACAGACGCGCGTGTGTGGCGATACAGACGCGATACAGACGCGCGTGTGTAGCGATACAGACGAGATGCAAACGCGCGTGTCTAGCGACGCCACACACGCGCTATTTTGTGAGCTCACAAAATAGACTACATATTTGTTCCCAGGCATTTTTCTTTAGCACTTTATTCGAATAATCCGGCAATCGTGAATTCCACAATATTGGCCGGTTTTGAATTTCAGTTATGAAGTTTTCTGTGTCGAAAGGCTCCATTTTTTTGTTCCAAAGACGTGCGGTGCACCAAATCGCTCGATTGCTACTAGCGTAGATTCACTCTTCCCTTTCCCTCGTTGCGGGGGAAACCCCGTCCGTAGGGAAGGCGCGCGCGCTAGCGCTCGTATCGGTGTCGCGCGTTTGAATCGATACAGACGCGCCGGTGCCGCGCGTTTGTATCGATACAAACGACAACAAACTGCTCTGCAGAATAAAAACGCGCCGGCGACGCGCGTTACCAAAACGCGCGTCGACGGCGCGTTTATAAAACGTGGTGTGCATAGGCCCTTAAGCAGAAAACGTAAGAAAATTAGAATCTCGCGGGCTATCCTGCGCTTTTGCCTTAACGTGTGAAATTCAGCACCTAAATAATACTGGAGTACTATTCACTGATAGCCATCTTAACTGTTTTCTTTCGTGTGTATAAAACTATATGGCACCAATTTACAGTAACGAGCTACATTTTAATGTTATTTTTATTACAATAGCTAAACGAACTCGTTATTAAAAAATAATAAGGAATTCTTTGAATAAATAATTGCTCATTGTAACACTGAAATGCTCTAGTAGTTATTCGTAAACATTTTGGAACTACCAAATAAATCCTAGCATCGAAACTAAAAAAGTGTTTGTTTTTCAAACAAACTAAATAGGGCCGACTATGGGTTTTGCCAATCTTTGATTAGGTATAGTGACTACATTATTGGAAACCTTTAATTGAATTTTCGTATGCAAACTGATAACCGGAATATATGCAGTTTAATTTACTGTCATATTGTCCTCTCCGCCTTATATAAAAGTTGGGGCAAAATAGTTACAACAATAGGCACTAGTTCCTTCAGCAGTTAAGTCTAACATTAACGAAGTAGTCCTTTAAAGTAACTGTGTTAAAATACTTGATATCATTTGGAGCAGACTCGCTTGAAGATTGCTCACGACTCGAGAAGTACGGAAACTCCGCTCATAAAGAGACCGTGAAGCGCTGGAACAAATTGCAGCCCAATTTTGTACGCTTTATACTTGTGATAATAACAAAGTGTAAATATGAAACATAATGTAAACAGAAACATTGTATTACAAAACAAAACATTGTTTCAGTACAACGAACTCAGGTACGTTGATCCTTATGAGTATAGACGTGTGAAATGTGAGTGTTTGGCCTTAAAACTTCTTCGCTAGAGTTTATGATATGCGAAGCATGATTTTCACATAAAGTTGGTGTTTCGTGGCTGAACCGTTGCGGGCTAGAAGTGTCCGTATCGGGCTAAAGAGCTTCCTGGAGGACAAACGAGCCAGATAAGGCACCGAGCTCGCTAAGCATCGCTCGCGTTTTACATCCACGAAGATATTGATTTGAATTTTTGAATATCGTTATACCAATTTTAGAGGCAGTTTTAGTGGCATGATGTGTAGAAACTTAACACGGGTGTGATGAATGATTTATTGATGTAAATAAATAGAACAGGGTTATTTCTGGCAGCAGTTCAGTCATAAACTAATTCGACTGATTGATATAATAAACTTATTTGTTTTTAGTTCACTTAAATTATTCCAAGATTAGAAGGACAATTCCCGTGATTAAATAAAAAGTTCAAAATCTAGTTGCAATCTGATCTCAGCGACTATCAATGTAAGAACTTGTGAAAAATTTAGGAATATTACTTTGACAGATTGAGACCGAGATCATACTGTGAACGTTCTTAAAATTGCGAGAATTGCCCCTCAGATGAATTTCAGGGCCCGATACGTGTAATCAAGTGAGAATTTGTGGGAGACGATTGAGCTAGTCAATCGTCTCCCACAAATTCTCACTTGATTGCTTTCAAAAGAAATATGCTACCTTGCATTTAGGTATTGTGAGTTCACGACCTTTCTAGTTCTTTGAACCGCGATACGAGCAAATTTTTGGCTTGGCATGGTGAGGTTACCGTACGTGTCTCGAGTATATAAATAATTATAAGTTGATTCCAAGGCAAACCATAGCAACACGGTTAGTCTGAAGTACTAGATCAGATAGCAAATAAAAGCGCAATAAAAAAGTGCAATCTTGATGATTTCACACGCTATCTTACAATACATATTATGATAAGGATAACTGCAACACACACCATGTTTCAAGTAGTTACGATTGTGGGTCACAATCACCATTATTGAACGCTATCACTAACAAGATTACAAAATCACTCTCTGCTTTATCACGAACTCGTAGATTGTTTGATTACGTTCAAGTAATCGTATGGACACAGCAAATAACCCTTTTTATCGGATGGCAATAAAATATAATCCCAAATATTAATGTCAATAGTAAGTACTTCAAAGGTATTGCCGATATTCATTTATGATATTAATATTTATTCAAACAGAAACCTATCTAAAAGCTATTGATATAAGAATTTGTCAAATATTGATAGGTACGCCTATAAAGATTTCACTACGGAAAAGCATTAGTTCAATTTCAAAGCACTTCAGAATTATCGATCTAACAGGATATGAAATAGCCACACAATGACGCATAATACAATGTCCTTAGATAAAGGATCTTTATATTAACACCTGCACACGAGACTTAAACATACTGCTAATGTAGGAGACCACAGCCTACTCGACTCGCTCATACAAAGTAACACAAAACCTAAAGTAGCATCCGAAAGACAAAACACGACAGCATAAGTTCTGGCAGTTTTTAAAATAAAAAAAAAACAAAAAACGACAAAACCTCCTTGCAGCTTTTGTTTTTGTTTATGGGTTTTTTTTTTTTTGCTCTCTATGGTTAGAGAGCAACTGACAAGAGCTGAATTTAAGAAAAAATATCATCCCGACGCTGTGAATAGAAATTCCATGACCATAAACGAAGGTTGCAACTACTGGAAAAATTAAACGCATTTTCGTATGCGCCTGAAAAAGATCACAATAATGTGAAAATCACCGGGGTAATTGCGTAACATACTAACAGTAGCAATGGCTTTCATTTTGACAGTTCAACAACATTTTATTTATTTATTTAAACTTTTCGCACACAAAAAGGTACAAAGGCGGACTTAATGCCTTAGGCATTCTCTACCAGTCAACCAAGGGTGGTGAAGAGATTAGATGGCAGGTGCTTTAGTTGAACTGAACAATGATAAAAAAAAAAAAAAAAAACTATTTAAATTGTTGAATTATAAATGAAAAAAAAAACGTACACTAATACAAAATATATATAATATACATACATACTATTTACTATAATATATACTTATCATATATATACACATAAACAAAATCAAGGGAGATGATTCTACACTATTTCGTTTTGAAAATAACTCCGCAATTTCCGCTTAAATGCATACTGACTGGTGGCCGTCCTGATATCAAGAGGAAGCGCATTCCAAAGAAGAATGGACTGAATATGAAAGGAAGAATGAACAAAACATTCATTGCGTTATTTACGTTGTTGAGCAGACAAATTTTCGAACATTATGAAGCAATAAATATCCTTCAAACTGATTCAAATTGTGATTGATATTGTGTTGCGCAATTAGGGTGCTGGTCTTTGAAAAGGCCTCTATGAGAACGGAGACCATTTAGTTTAGTTGATTTATCCAAAAAATCCCAATTATGTAAAGTACGACCTGGCTGTCAAGAAAAATACCTAATAGGTGGTATGCCATTAAGAAAATGAGGTGTCAAGTTTGGTAGAAAGTCTACAATACCTAGTAATGAAGTCTAATGATTTCATAAGCAGTATAATCTGGCGGGTGGTCGTGTCAGGCGAGTGATTGGGACTCGTTACCCCCCACCCTTACCCCCATTATCGCACATTAGCCGAACATCAAGCGAGAACAACAAGCGTGTTAAGGAGGAAACATATTATTTCACTTATGTTATAGAGTTTTAGCTGAGGTATCCAAGATGGTGTTAACTGTTTTTTGGTGTTTTTGAAGTAAGTTTAGGAAAATTGAACTCGGCAATAATCATCAAAACTTCAGTTTACGACTTCCGAGTGTATTTTTGACAAATAAAGCTTTGATACTTATTATATACCATGGATTCAATTCAGTACGTGATTCTGAATATTCCTGCCTTGAAATTTTTCTTCGGTTATTATTATATACATTATATAACTTTTCTAGAAAACAGCTGATTTTTTTATTTATAACCGACGAAACATCTCTACTCAGGGGGTTCCGAATCATACAATGTACTAAATCCATGGTAACATGTTGCGCGTCGATTTCCCTGCCACCGGCTTCTTCAAAATGCACCTTTGATGCTTCTTAGTTCAAACTCTGCCTCGTCTTGCTGTCCAAGTTATGAACTACACTGGAGAGCAATGAATTAGGGTCACATAAAGATACCTGAAAGTCTCGGAAAACTTTCTTGAGTTTTAGAACTTTGTATTACCCACAAAATACTAAAATTCGAGAAAATTTTAAAGTGGTACAAAAAAAATTTGCTTTTCTATTTTTGTCATAAAATGACATTGGTTATTTTTTTGTTTAAGTATTTTTTTTTATGAATATAATACAAAGTGACACATACATTTTATTACTTTCATTTAAGGAACATTTGATTGTCGATAAAACACAATTTATTTCATTAAGCTAGCATTCTTAGTTTCCAAGATTTTCAGGTATATTTATGTGACCTTAATTCATTGCTCTCGTGTGTATAATACTGTTTTGATTCTTCATGCATGTCCATTGTTCTATACTAAATATTATGTTAAACAAAAAAATACACATAAACACAAGATGACCACTCATCACAAATGAAAGCATCATTCAACGTCAGAGAGGAAGCCTGTGTCCCAGCAGTGGGAACATTACATGCTGAATATTATGTTAATCATCATCAAAACTTCAGTTTACGACCGCCCGCGCCGCGTGCATTTTTGACAGATAAGGCCATATATTTTTTCTACATGCACCGTTGATGTCTCTTAGTTCAATTCTGCCTCGTTCAGCTACCCAAGTTATCATCTAAAATACTGTTTTGATTCATCGTGCCTGTCCATTGACCCATAAATATTAGCTTGTTTATGTACGTTAAACAAACACACAAAACAAATACAAATAAACAAAAGATGACTCAACTCATCAAAAAGAAAGCAGCATTCAACGCCTATTGCTTCTAGCACAGAATAACGTCAGCTAAACAGACTCGTTTGGATTTATTATGTAACGAATACTATTCGCTGAGGGCCAACTAAGAAAGTAAGAAAAACGAAGTGTCCGGTTTCTTTTCACAGTCCATTAGCCCACGCTCTTTCTTCACGAACATCAGTGAACGTTGTCGTAACCGTTGCAAAAAAACTGTAATGGGATATAAAACGTTCAAATCCGAGTATAAGACTCGGATATTTTTGGGACTCTCACAATCGGTCGATAACTCGAAAGATCAACTACAGTCAGCGAGACGAGGAATGTTTTTGAATGAGTCAAATCATACGTACCTAACTTAAATGGCCGGGCATTATGGAAAACTTGTTTAGCAAGTTCGCTCAAATTATATTTACATAACCCACTAAAGGACAACCATCATTGATATTTATGCAAATTCATTGAAGTAATAGAATTTAATCAATCAATTCAGCACTTTTATCTGAAATAATCATGAATGTTTATCTAGATAAAAGCTAATCTAGCTAACAGGGGTTTTTCGCTTTCGTACAATCTTGTTGCAGTTCACTGACACGAATGAAGAACGAGCAAGCCAATGGACAAAGGAGGGTCCAAGTTGTTGTGGTTAGGAACGGAAGATACTCATTACGATATATCCTACCGGCCACTGTTAAGTAACCACTTTAGATATTGGATCTGTGACCGTTGAGTTAAGTAAACAATATGATTAAGATTTCGCACTGTACAGTAGAGCAACGCAGATACCAGCAGCTTTTAAAGAAATTAAAGATGTAACAAATTAATAAGAAATGTCAGCCTCGTCAGGCATCTCGACTCATTTCTCGAAACATTTTTAACACAATGTAGTCCGTCCATTTGGTTAAGCATTTCGGTAGCGTTCATTTAGTAATGTGGGCGCCTACACGTTAGACTTTTTCTCCCGTTGATTTCCAACCCACGTTCATAATCGGCAACACACAAAAAGTACAATCGGGCTACAGTGGATGCGATGCGCCGACGTTATGTAAACGTACATCATACTCAACAGACAGCACACAAAAACGGCAGTACTCAGAAGCTCTTACAATGACAATACTGACGCTGTGAGTTATAATGTGTGTCGAAAAGAGAACTGTGTCACTTGCCATCTAATTAACATTTTTATGAGGCAATATCGAGTTCGTAGTACTGCCAGTACTGCGTAGTGTGATGAGGTCTCGTCGACGACTGTTTGGGCGGACATTAAACGCAATAAAAGTTCTCCGGAACGTCCTGTGCGCTAATTGCGGCTCGCATTAGGTCGGACCGGCGCCTTTCATACGATTAGTTGCAACTAATTTAAACGGTCACAAGATTTAAGCCACCGGGAAACACTATGACCTCATCAGTATGTGTAATTTATTACCAAGGAAGATGATAAGCTTAATGTCTGCGAAAGTCTTTAGACGAAGTATTGTTTGAACTACGTGGTGTTATGGTATGTGATTACACCAATCTCAGTTAAACTTGATAATGCATCAGTTTTTTTTACTCGCTTGCAAAAAAACAGTTCTCAAGTTTTTTGTCAAGTCTATCCGGTGGTGGATAAAAAACATAAAGGTCGCATAGCGATTGAATCAAATTGATGGCTTAGTCCAAAGTACGTTGATACAGGTTACCTAACGGTTGCACTTTGTTAATAAATAATTAAATAAAATAACGCTATTATGTTTATATATTTCTTTTATAGCTTCATCTATAAAAAGCACAAAAAAATAAGATTCGCGTGTCAAAGTTGTCTTTTTGTTCTGAATGCCAGTTCAGAACAAAAAGACAAGTTTTTAGCTTATAAAATACTTATTGAATTTTCAATCAAGGTTGGAAAATGAATTGCACAAACCTGTCACTTCCAGTAGGTTTATTATAGTGTTTAAGTCAAACAAGTGAATGCAATAGGGGCAGTTGTTTTGTTAGACGTATCAAAAATTACGCTTGGAGTTTTCCTGGAAGGAAAAACGGCGATAAAATCTAAAAACTGAAAAGAATAAACCCAGCAGCAAAACAAAAGAGGAAAACCGAATGCGCGGTTTTTAATTTCTAACGTAAATAAATTATCTTAGACGTCCACATCCACGTCCATAAAATGTATGGAAATACGTGCATATATTTTACTTCCGTATTTTTAATTAGTAAGATAGTATGAATAACATTTAATTTTACTCCTGTTTTTATCCCGAAATAAAATAAAATAAAAGTATTGTTATCGTGATGCCGTGACGTAGACGTGGAAGTCCACGACAAGATCGTCACTTTGAAAGTTATATAAAAGAGCACAATTCCTGTAACGGAATCACCTGCAACGTTTGACAATAACATTCGTTATTAAGATAACAAATATAAAGTTGCAATTAAAAAATTTCAAGTTTTCATAAACTTGTGGTAACCTGTCAGACAAGCCGATATTACTATGGTTCCTTTACAAAAATATTAAAACGGGACTCTTTTATGATATTGCTGCGATTGGTCCGGTCCGTAACATTTCATTTTTATTGTAAGACATTTTTTTTTGGCTGTAGTTGACTTTAGCCGTGGTATCGCAGGAGAATGTAATTTTATATCGATACAATTACAGACCAGCGGGGTAGTTGCGTAACACACTATCAATAGCAATGGGTTTCAAAATTCGACAACATTCATTGCGTTATTTACGTTGTTGAGCAGACACATTTTTCGAACATATGGAGCAATGGATTAGCAATATGCTTCAAAATGATTAAAATTGAGAGTAATAGTGTGTTACGCAATTAGGGTGCTGATTGATGTGCAGGAATGGCATTTGATTATTGATGGGTCGAACACGGGTATTACCAAATACGAATAATCGGCCAAATGTTCGTTTAAAAGTTTATTGCAGGAGTGCAGGATTTGCAAGCTATTACCGAGTAAAAGCCGAGGAATTAGTATTTTTGCATCACAACTTGGCACTAGTATACTATAGGTATATTGATATAACTTTTTTCAAACTGAGCTAAGAGCTATTCGACAAATTAAACTGATTTATTTTTAACTACACGCGAATGTCGCCATAATAATAAAACGATTATTCGGCCCATCCCTACGTTAAATAGATGTCAAATAATTATTATTATTTACGTTTTATTTGTAAACAACGCCCTAATTGCGGTTTAGTCCCATCTCGGCACCCAGTCCTAAATCATTGTTAGGTACACTTAAAAAATGGAAACACAGTATCAGTATAGTAGGTAAGTAAATCAACTTGATCATTTATTAAATCAAAATAAATGTTTTTCAAAAATTACCGTTTATAAAACAAGTTTAATTTAAAATACTAGTCCATAGTAGACAAAGTAAAAGATATTTTTATGGGAATTTTAGCGGGACGTAGGCAAGTACGGGCGTCCATACTTGTGAGGGCTTTTATACTGGTACTGAATGATACGCTTGATTACGCGATCACTGTACATTCATTTTCGGTCTTAAATTATCACACAAACCAGAATTATTTATTTTCGTACGTATCTAGTACTTAATAATATCTTAATATAAAAAAATATCAGTCTTAAGAATATTTGAAATAATAAAATCACAGCAAGTTAGAAGTTTTCACTCTTCATACAAAAAACAAAGTGGTCATAATTGCAAACACAGAAATCAACATTGCAAATTATTCTCTTACAATAATAGCAACAATTTTAAACATTATCAAAAAAAAAAAATCACAGTTACTTACTTTGTTTTCGTCCAGGAAACATGGCAATTATTGCAGACAGTCGTTCTATGCTGCTTTTTAACATAAAACCCTATATTGCAACCAAAAACCCTATGTTGCAACTTTCACAGAAATCGTTAGTACAATATTTACTTAAAATTTACTTCACAATATGACAGTATGTAACTATTAGGAACTAAAAACATTCATTTTAAAACACCATGCTCATGCTTTGAGATTTGCCAAGTTACTGCCCAGATAATGGAGCCTTTACGGTGATTCAAAGGCCTGTTTGTGCAAGTCCCATAAAAATATCTTTTACTTTGTCCATTATACACTAGTATTTTAAAATGAAACTTATTTTATAAGCAGTAACTTTTGATAAATATTTATTTTGATTTAATAAATAATCAAGTTGATTTACTCACTATACTGATACTGTGTATCCATTTTTTGATGATTATGTACCTAAGCATTACTAATAACAGGGTGCCGAGATGGGAATGTTTCGTGGGCATGATAAATAAAGTAATGGGTTGCCGAGATGGGACTAAACCCTAATTGCGTAGGCAACCGGACAATTCATTCGAACAACAGAAGTCATTGCTTGATATCATTTTTTTAAAATTCGTCAGCTAGACAACAATAATAAACAACGCAATGGATATCATTGAATTGGCATTCCGAATGGGTAACGCAATAGGATGCTGGTCTTTTCTCATATGAAAATGAGAAGAGAAGCAGCTTCCCCTTTTTTTTTGGGTGGGAAATTATTAAATAACTTCTCCCGCTCTGGGCGGAGCGGAAGGGCGTGTCAGACTTTTACTGACTAAAACGCACCCGTGTTCCTTCAGTTGCCTGTGCCAAGGGCCACGGTAACTCTTTCGAACAACCCGCGACCCTGGCAAGCAGCTTTCCTTGAGATCATAATGCAACAGGAGGGAACGACATGCATCCATTACTCCGCTTTGTTTATGAATAACATCATGCACCACCACCATTTCGTTGAAGCTACGTTAAATTGATCGCGACTGTATCATCATTAATTGCCCAGATCTTTTACACAAACAGATAAAATGAGATTGCTCTACTATCAATCTCTTGCCCTTATCCCAATTTATTTGGGGTCTGCGCGTAGCGTATCGTCTCCTTCCATACCTATCGACGGTTTTCTCAGCACCTGCCCCCTTTCCTATTCATTTCATATAATCCCTCCATCGTTTCTTTGGTCCCGTACTCTTAAATCCATCCAAATTAACCATCAAAACTTTCCTTACGCCATACCCCTCATACAGAGGCAAGTATGGCGTTTCAATCCCTCTAATTGTGTCACCGGACGCCAGGACACATTTTGGAGTTTCAGCGTCGCCCTAAACACACAGGACAGGACCCTAAATCAGAAAGGAGAGTTTCGCTCTTGACCGAGTTTTTTTTCACATCCCTCGACGCGATACTGAGGGCCGGCTAATTGCCCCGGTTTGCTCTCAACAAGCCTAACTCCGTCGTCAACAAGGTTTTGTTTGTTTTGTCGCTAACTTATCGACGCTTTGCCGACGCCGACGCCGACCGGATTATCATCCGAATTAAAACAATGTTTACAGACAATTGCTGGATTATTTCTTTGTAACGAATGATAGCTGTTATATGATTTTGTATGTTTTTTTTTTTTTTGAATGCAGGACAAGATGTCGTCGGTATTGTATACTTTGGGCGGACAGAAATAAATTGATATATAATCTTCCCCGTTGATCACTTTTAGGTCTTTAACTTTTCAAATTCGTTGTTATCTTTTGTAGCATGGATCGCAAAAGCTGATTCAACTAGAAACGTAAAAGGAAACCAGTTTAAAAACTCTCAGTCTCTGTATAAAATTGAACTCAGTACGACATGCGCTGAATCAGTCTTCAACAATATACTATTTAGACCCCGGAAGTACGGTAGGTAGGTCGGACGGGTCAAAATGATGCTATAATGACGCAATTTGTAGTAATTTATGTGGAATTTGCATCTCCGGGGCAATTCTATCCCAGCAATTTCTATACACATTAAGCGTGTACAATGGACGAACCCGAATATTTGAGTCAGCGTGGAAACGAATATTTTTAAAACGCATTCCGCAGCGATACAGTAGAATGATATTTGCGAGAAAGTGTCGTTAGTTTAGTGTGCAGTGAACGGTGATGTCTTACTGTTTTTGTGGGAAATGTGTGTCGTGGGGTCACCGGCGACGTCTCGTCGCGGCCGATTCGGTGTGCCGTTACCTTACGTACTTAACACGGCACTCCGGCACCGATACAAGTGAACTGGGTCTGCACGGCATTTGTGGAATGTGCTTTTTAGATCAGCACAGTCCGCGTGTCATTCGGTGCTCTACTCGCGTACGTTCTACATAGCTATAAATATAATTTAGTGGGTTAGGCAATGCAACTGAATTTATTTGTAGCTTCATCTTTTTAAAAAGAAAACGTTTATTCGTTGAATTTACAGTCTAGGAATATGCTCATTCGACTTTTATTTAAAGAAATTGGCATCTAGTTATGATAGCAGCACGTACGCGTAAGTTGTTTGCAGCATTCTAATGCTGTAATTATATGGCGCTTGACTTTCCCTTTGGGAGTGTCGTGAGCGTATGATCAGCGTTAGTACTACTTGATGCTATAGATACCTACTGTTGTACATACTAATAGGCGCATTTTTCGTAACAACTAAATTACTTCCTTTATCGTCCATTTTAAATGTTCAAAACGTTGGTGTAGCCATCATGAACCTTCTTGGTTCTTGCATAAACAAAAATACATATGTTTTTCCGTAACTAGGCTTTCACCATGAAATTTACATCGAAAAATTACGCCATTAATTTTATTGGCAATACAACAAAGAACTAAAATGAATAGAATTAATTTGTGTTAGTTGACTCCGTAACTGTTCAAATATTACCACAATCACAACAGCAACGCTGAAATAATACTGATTGGGCGTTTGTAGTTTTGTACAAAGCCAGCAGGTATAATCATGAAAATAAACCTTGATTCGAGTGATGCAATCAAACAGATAGCCGAATATGGACTGGGAATTTTTGTGGCCTTAACTGAGCGTTGATGGCAGAGATAATATTTGCGGAACCAGAAACCTGGCACGACTCAAACCAGCTGGTTCTCTACTTAGCCATCGATCGTGTGAAAAAATACAAGAATCCACTATATTATTTAATCTTTAAACAAGTAATGCCAATCTTCTTTTCTTGATTACCATAATTTAGTATTTTATTGAATAATTCAATAAGAAGGAATTCATTTTATCTACAATTCAAGTGAAGCGAGGCCGCGTTTCAATGAGCAGCGTATTCGTATTCTGTAATAGTAATTCAAGACAGATGAGTAGAACGAGTAAGTCATGCGAGTATAAACAAATGATTTCACTTGTAATGCATGCGTATGGTGCCTTGAGGCACGTTGAGCAGCCGCCGGCGGTCATCGACCAATACGAAATAGTGCCAAACGGCCCACCATGAAAGATTGCGAGAAAGCCTAGACCTCTACTTGCGCGTACTTGCGGATACTCGGCTATTGTTCTTTGATGAGTAATTAATTTGATAAAATACTAGCTGTTCTCTACAGCGCGCGTGTCTGTACCTATATCTAGTACACGGAGAGAAAATGCTTAGAAAAATTACTGTGCTCGTCACTGTAAAGTGAGTGCAAGTGACATGTACAGAAAATTTTCTGAGTGAGATTGGGAAAAATTCACTATTTGTCCAATAAATTTTGCTAGCACAGTAAAAATTCTTATGCTGTACATAAGAATTTTTACTGTGCTAGCACTCAGATTATGAGACAGCACAGTAATTTTTCTAAGGTTTTTCTCTCCGTGTACAGTGTGGGTATAAACTCAACTATAACCGACAACCCTAGTTACTTATTTCCTTTGGTGACTGTACATACATTGGTGTCGCGTGATACTAGATGCCTGCAATCGCAATGCGTTGGATTTGCAGATTGTAATACTAGCACACAAGTATTAAGAAATTACTAAGTCAAACAATTGCGTAAGACTGTGCTAGTGTTTCATGGGAGTATGCAATTTTTTTAAAGCGAACTTTTAGAACCTTCATTCGGCTGTATTTTGGACGAAGAACATGCAAAAATGGTATGGGCCTACTCTGTGTTTTATTATAGGTTTGATGAAGAAAATACTTTTAATATTTAGTATTCAGCTGCAATGTTTTGCGGAGGAATGAAAATATTGGAAAGCAGTCGCTTGGCACAAAACAAAACTTTTGCGCCTGCTTCAATAAAAGTCTTGTGAGATTATGCTGGATGATTTTAGTTTTTAGTAGAAACAATATTTTATTTTCAATCATCCCCGACCAGAAATTGATTTTCATTTTATAGTTTTCATCGCGGTCCTGGATGGGGTCGTAAAAGCGTGCATAACAAACACATCCTAAATTCTAAGCGGAACTTTCAGTACTCCAATACGAAGTTTTACTTAAATTAACTTAAAGCACGGCCGGTAAGCATTAATAATTTGTATCCTTTTACTTTCCTTATCAAGGAATTAATTGATACAGTTTCAGAGCATTGGAGCCATAAAAATGGAAAAAAAAAATAATTCATACTCTTGACATAAAGGATGACTGGTAATTAGTGACCGATACTTAAACACATGATTCTACTCATGACAACAAACAAGTTTTATAATGGGACAAACAGTGAAATGACGAAAAAAATCAGCTGTTCCCTACATTTTGACGACTCGTACGAACATAAATTTTTCGCTATATCGGATTTGGTTGTGTTTAAGTATCGGTCACTAATTACCAGTCACCCTATATAGGGTGACTGGTAATTAGTGAAATCGCGAAAAAAAAATCGACAAAGATAATATCAAGTCACTCTTCGTATCAGTCCTTGAAAGTCTTCAAATAAACAGTGGCCTCGTAAACTCGTAATAGACCGTTACTATGAGTGGCTATTGTGGAAAATTGCCGGACTCATCATGCATAGTCTGAATGATTCAGGTCTACCTATTGACAGCAATCAGATCAGGCTTTCGAGGGGAACCTTGGTCAGCCGCAGATTCCGATGCCACAGATTCGACTAGCGTTCAGTGGGACACATTCATAGGTTATTTTTCATCATAGGTTGTTTAATAATTTTTTTTTAAAGTCTCCACACACCGCAGCTGCTAGACTAGAATATGACAAATTGCGACATCTCAGACCGGTTGCCAAAACTAAAACCGAATGACCGATGAGCCTTACATTGACGGAAAGTGGTTCAAGATAAGAATTCCACATTAAAGAAACATCTTGATTAGGAAAAGCCAGAAGGGCAGATTCACGTAGTACGGATTAGGGTGAACCAAGATAGCACGTAGAATCAATGCACGCTTGACATGGTGACTGGCACACGCGAATCAACTTTCAAACCATTTGGTTTGATATCGTCATGGTCCACGGCACTTGATTAACATGTTCGAGCGTCGCGTCGCCAGCTGTGTGATTAGCCACGGCAAATTATCATACGACCCTGAGCTCTGTGTTAGATAGCATTAAATACTATATTATAAGATCTTTCATTACTATTATTCGCCAACAAACACTAAATACGGCCTTGCGCGTAAATTATTGTTTACTGAAAAATATTTTTATAACTCTGGGAATAATCTTTCCAAGTAATGTTACATACGAAATGCTGCGAAACTTACAATTAAGGAGCAGGCAGAGTGAGAAAACGAACAAAAGCCTGTGGCAGCCCAAAACTGCACATAGGTAATATATCTGCCTAGCCTTTTCCAACTATGTTGGGGTCGGCTTCCAGTCTAACCGTATGCAGCTATATACCAGTATTTTACATGGAGCGACTACCTATTTGACCTCCACAACTCGGTAACTGGGTAATACGATACCCCTTGGTAACACTGGTAGTCAGACTCGCTACTGACGACCCGTAACGACTGTCAAAGATCCACGAATGACAGCCGGGACCAACGGCGTAACGTGCTATACGAGGCACGGAGGGGTCTTGGTATGTGAAGATGGTCACCCATCCACGGACCAATCGCGGCAAGCGTAGCTTAACCTGATCGATCGACTCATGCGGCTAGTATTACTTTGCCAAAAGCCCCTTCACCGCACACATCAAAAATAATTAGGCTACGGATTTTAAGCTGAGATTACCAGCAAGTAATCCTCTAAAACCGACGTAGGTACACGAATAAAATGTACCAGGATATAATGATCGTAGAGAGGTTTAAGGTAGGTAGATGTGTTCCGTGGTACAGATTTATCCGCCAGCCGTGTTATCAATCACGGGCAATTGTCGTGGCGGATTGTTGGCGTCCTGATAACTAAAATAATTAAGAATCTGTCGTGGATGTGCGTATTCTGCGTACTAGGCTATAATCCATTTAATGGAATAAGTTTATTATTTTATAGTCTGTGGCGCCTTAAGAGTGAAACTTGTTTATTACGTACCTTCCGTAAGATTAGTTTATATAACGGCTAGCGCCGAATGTGATGTATGTATTAAATAAACAAGATGGGGATGGGAAAGGTTCAGAAACGGGGACATGGCCGCCTGGAATAACACTTGTTAAAAGAAAACATTAATATTACCAAAGATGCGCTCATCTATACAACGTGTAACGTTAAATGCGCAAAACCTCAGACACCCCAACTGATTTTTAATTCAATTGACCTATTTCAGAGAGAAAATAAGTCATTAAAAAAATTGTAAAGGTTTTATGTGCTGTTTTAGTTTTACTGGCCATTCTGATCGTTTCTTGCGTCTGCGACGACGCTTTATCGAGGGAGGAGTCGTCACCGGGCCGCTGCGCCGCGCGCACATTGGCTTGCTTGACCTATTAATAAATAGACACGGCAACGTTTTTAATGAAGATTTTTTGAAAAATGTGACCTATATTAAAAAGTGGTTCAATTAATTCTGCTCGTTATTCTGATCAAACTATTTTCAGGTTTTGCGCATTTAACGTTACACGTTGTATAGGGTGACTGGTAATCAGTGACCGATACTTAAACACAAATGATTCTACTCATGACAACAAACAAGTTTCATAATGGGACAAAAAGTGAAATGACGAAAAGAAATCAGCTGTTCCCTACATTTTGACGACTCGTACGAACATAAATGTAGGGAACAGCTGACTTTTTTTGTCACTGTGATGGGGAGGGGGGGGGGGGGGGTTACGGACCAAGGACCAATATTCAAACGTTCGTCACGGGCAGAAGCTAGTCTTTTATAATGAAAGCTAAACCGTTTTCCGTTTTGTTCTAATTTTAACAGAAATAAACTTTCAATGGGCGTTAAAAAAAGAACACGCAAGAAACATTAAGAGATTGAAGACTTAACAATTTAAAATCAAAATCAAAAGTCCTTTATTCAAACTAGTCTCAGAATCCGCACTTTTCGAACGTCAAAATTATAAAAGACAGTCCCCCAAAACGCCTGCCCTTCACCACTTTACCTTTATCATTATTTAGATAAAAATATACAGCGAAGTTGTATAATAATGCATCAGATTTTATCTATCAAGTAGATAACCAGTATTGATTACACTTTCTTACTTGTAGAGCTTCTTTGGAATCAAGGCTAACAGTTAACTAGGGCAATACTAGTCTCATTGATTGATGGTATTCATTGTTGAGAGCCCTAAAAATATATTTATCCTACTAATTGTATTATGAAGTAGTAGTATTAGTACGTGTTCGGATGTGTGTTACTCAATCATGCAAAAATGGTTGAACAGATTTGAATGAAATTCAGCACAGATCATTTATAACCTGGATTAACACATAAGATGCTTTTAATCCCGGTAGAAGATATTTGCCGGCATCTACGAGGCAAGCCGCGGGCATAAACTAGTGTTTATTTTTTTATTAAACTTCCAAATCATTCATGAACAAGTTATACAGTAGAAACTCGATTATCCGGCCCTCAGTTATACGAATTCGAGTTATACGGATTCGCGATTATCCGACTATCAACCACGGCCAACCACAATCAATAAGTGCATCTTATGTTGAAAAATGTATTTCTAAATAATTTCTTAATAAACATTCATTTTCGTTGACATGTATTTTTTGTTTTTAATAAACATAATTTATGTAAATAAAATAATAACACAAAATAACCACATAAGTACACATTATGGTAAAGCAATACTTAAAGATATTGAGTATTCAGTATTGAAAAAACCTGCTTTTCTTCATACATTCAATTATCCGGATTTTCAATGATCCGAATCCCTAACGACAACAATTAGTCCGGTTAATCGAGTTTCCATTGTATCTAAATCGGTTTTGCTTGTATAATAGATTCATTTATTCATATAACAATTTGCATTGTGTTTGAATTATTTATTTATTAAAACTTTATGCACAAGTAAAAAAGTACTGTACAAAGGCGGACTTAATGCCTGAGGCATTTTCTACCAATTTTCTTTAATTGGGTAGTTGCATCATATTGAATATATCCACACATGTAATACAATAATAGAATTCGAAATCAAATTTGAAATCGGTCGAAAAATAAAAAACTTATAATTTATAGAAACTTTTTGTCTATCTCTTTCTCGCAAAATGAAGTTTTGCATGTAATTTATATGGCGATACTGAACTATGACGTCACAATTCAGTATTTCCCTCTCTGTCTAATTGAGAGTTTTGAACGCTCATATCTTTTCAATTTTTAAAAATATTAAAAAAGCTGTTTATACCAAGCTATTAGTGAGGTAAAAAAGCTTCAATTTAAATAATAAAAAAAAATTAGTCAACTCACGGATCATGTAGTACCTTACTTAATTTATTACAGCTAAAAATAATAAATTATGAATTTCAAACAGTAAATTTCACTAAAAATAATCAATAACACAATAACATTGTAAATAGTTATTATATAAATGATTGTAAATATTATTACGTCAAATGATACAAATCTATTCTTAATTAGGATAATATTGGTTTTTTATTTCATTTTTAATGAAGCTTATTGATGAAATAAACAAATAGTCAAACTATTATTTGTACTGCTTTTTCCCCTTTTTACTAACAAATCTATTTCTAAATCAAAATCAGTGATAGGTTTGTGACATGATGAATGACCTTGTGCAGTTAGACAGGATAGCAGGTTAGTCGCTGGCTTTCTGTATTGAAATCTAGTTTTTCTGTATCACTTAATTCATTTTGTTGCTGCAATAATGGTCAGCAACATTGGACACTAGATTGCTGAAGATTTTTTTATAAAACAATTTTTCTAAAGTAAATTAAGATGTTTCTATTCTGATTCAGAGTGGCACAAACTTTTTGACTAATTGACTGCCTTAGGGACCTTTTAAGGGATCCTGTAATTATATGGAGTAATAGAAATAAAAGCTTTGACATTAAAAGCCACAGACGGAAAGAGTGCATTCATAAATCATAGACGCCAGCACATCAAGCTACCCGAAACTGTCAAATTTTCCCATTCTTCTTTGAACCTTAAGCTTTAGCAATACAGTTGAAAATTTACTAAAGAAATTTGACAGGTTAAAGTAGCTTGATGTGCTGGCAACTGTACTTGCTACTGAAATTATCTTGATTAAAGAATGTGAGGGTTAAAGATAACAATCCATAATGATAAATCATAACAATAAATGTACGCTTTCATTGAGAAATGTTGTACTTAAAAGATTACATTGGATTACTTCAATACTAAAAATATGTTGTTATCAATCAGTAGTCAACACTAGATTATTGTATTTATCCATGCCCAATATTTAAACTGATAAAAAGTATTAACAACCAATACAACTGATAAGGGAACTTGACATGACATCTATTGACTATTACAATTCACATTTTTCTATGAGAAAATTGCCAGTACTTGAAGAACACCAATCTAGTTTTGTCCAACTGCAGGGAAATAGCCTCTTCTCATACTGAGAAGACCTGATCATTGATCACCATACTTGATCAAAACGGGTTGGTAAAAAAGGTCTGAAGAATCAGTAGTCAAAATCCATGCATCAGATAAGGACATCATCAGATAAGTACTGTATAATTTCTTGTCTAAAACTCACATTCAAATACTAGGTATTTGAATGTGTTTTAAATACATAGTAAAATTTATATTATCATAGAGTAATTAACATTTATACTGTTTTGTAATTGTACATATTATGCAAACATTACTTTGTTTTGTTATGCTGTGTTAATTCATAATAATTCACATTTGCTTCCTTCCTCATTCATGGTGCGTGGTTTCTAACACTTTTACCACAAAATTACAATATCTACCTCAAACAAATTCATTAGAAAGGGAAATTAACTGGTGTTGGTAATCACATAGTTTACTTTCTACAAGTAGTCTTTACGTAAGTGACTCACCTTTTTGACAGTTTCCAGTTTGTGTTTGATATCCGGGTCAGCTCCTGGAGCCAGTGCCACAGCCACAAACTTGTCGGAGCTCTCCGCCTTCGGCCCCGCCGGCGATACATTCTTGCTCGCTGCATTGTTCCCTGCCGCGGGCTCCTCTATCGCATCTACTGGCGGTTTGCTAGGCCCCCGCGAAGACGACACAGAAGGTGCTACATCGTACTGCGGCCGCTCTAACACCTTCATGCCCATATCCTCCTCTATCTTAGCTCGCAGGCGGTTCCTGTCCTCCACTATGTGAGGATCATCACCCTCTTCTCCGTGGTGAACGATCCCCACCACGGGAAAGTCACCGACGTCGTTTTGTGCGAGCGGAGGCGGCATGAGCAGCTCAGGGCCAGCCTTCTGAATTCGTTTATAAACATTGTAAACACTATCGTTCACACTATTGGAACTTTTAAACTCTGGCAAGTAGAACAGTGCCCCTAACCACACGATCCCGAATGTCAAAAGTACAGAAACAATCAAATATTTTTCCCGTAGGCGGAAGGAACGCCGAGAAATGGACGGCACAGGAACTCCATTTACAAAACGCTGGTATGTAGGCAAAATTCCCGTCATGTTTACGAAAACACGGAACCTACACTTAAAAATCTAAAATAATAAATAGTGACAGTTTCCAGACAAACGACCCGTCAGCCGTGGTCGCCATTAAAGAACTGCCAACTTGAAGAAGTTGAAGTTGTTGCAACGAGTGTTACCAACTACAACAATAAAACTCCCAATTGAAAACAAGCAGGCAAAGAATAAACACTGACTTAGTATCACTCACACATATCATTATAGTGAAAGATGGAATTCAAATGCAAAGGAAACAGGAAATCTGCACAGGATCTTAAAAATACAAAAATCCTAGAGTATGTAAGTTCTAAGTAACCTACTGTTCTAATACCTACTACAGAATCCAACAGACGTGCAATATTTTCATATACCACATTAAATTGGTTGAAGCCTATAATTCGTAAAATATTTCTATAAGGTCTGAAATTAATCCGCAACTTGTGTAACATATACTTAACAAGTCCTCACTCGAGGGGAGTTCAGAAAGAATCTGGTAACATTAAATTAGTGCTGGGGATGCCATTTTATAACACTTAAATCTACTACAAAAATAATAATTCGAAACAAAGCAAATTTCAATAATTATTATTTTGCAGTACATACGTGCGGGGTACCCAAATTCCCGAGTTTCCTTCGCTCGCTCTCGCATTCTAGATTCTATGTTTTTAACAGGCTTTTGAAGTAAAAACTTCTGTAGGCGCGTTGAGAGATTTTTGGTAGGGGAAAATCTTATATATCTGTTCGCGTCACCGAAATGCTTATATTAACAGTATAACCTGTAGCTAAGAGTATAACGTGTTGCGCTTGTTGCAGCTCGGGTGCCGGTAGATAAATCAGACTAATGTTAATAATTTAAATTCACAAAATTATTAAATTTTATTATAGGGATGTTCATTTATTACGTAAGCCGATTTAAGGGTGGAGGGGGTCCGAAAAAGTCTTATTTTTTCTTACATGAGGTTGGGAGGGGGTCTAGATTATTCTTACCTAAGATCATAAAAGTAAGCAAATATTTATAAGTTTAACATTTTTTTGCTATTTTTTCTTTGCATTTTTGGTAGATACTAATCTTACGTAAGATTCAAAGGGTGGAGGGGGTTCATTCAAGTCTTATTTTTTCTTAGGTATGGGGGAGGGGGGTTAGAAATTGGTTGAAACTGTCTTAAGTACAGTTTTAAGTTAGTAAAACCAGTAAATGATTCAAGCCCTCGACAGATTGAATGATTTTGGGGGTCATAACACCAGGACCCCCCCCCCCCCCCCGCCATCCCTCGGACCGCGCCTGGTAGAGGCCAGCTTATACGGTTTTTGTTACCACTGATGTACGGTCGACTGTAAAAACGATATACCTATTGTTCAAATAGGGCTCTTGGTTTTATAACTGTGTTATTACTACCATTATGGTAACTTTACCAGCTAATAAATAATAGGACACCATAATTCAACTACCCACTAGTGACACCTACCGGAAGCGTTTGGGCTTTGGCAGACAGCATTTATGTTATGCTGTACGAGTTGTCGAAGTTTAACAATAGATGCCACTATATTTAGAATGTTCAGAATAATAAAACAGCACATTTTTCGCGACATTGCATTGGCATCGGGTGCTGTCATTATTATCATAAAAAATACAGCTTCTACAATTTCGTTACTGGAAAGGTAGGTAGCTCTTTTGCTGGTTCTGTACTGGCCTCATCTTCATCCATCCAGCTTGCATCCAAGACTGGTGTTTGTATCTCTATCAATCAATCACTATCGGTCTAGTTCATATTTTATTGTTAAACTAGCCTTGCTATGAGTCTCCATGATGAGGACGATTTATTCTAGACTGCCACGGACACGATCCTCGTTCGTGTCTGCTCAATTTTTAAGGGACTTAAGCTGCGGATTCCTAGAAGTGTCTGTCATGAAAATGATGACAGCGGCCAAAATTTAAATCGTTAGATTCGTTTGCGTTGCGTTTCTGTTTCGCTTTGACACCTCGTTATTTAATAATGTTCACTCTTAGTACTCGCGTAACTAAGTACGGTGAGAGTAAATTTAGCGATTTAAACCTTTTGGCAGCGGCGGAGTTTGACTTAATCTCAAATACTGATGAGTAAATGACAGATTTTCGTGACGGCCGTTTTAATAAAATATGACGGAACCGTTTTCCTAAGAAACCAAAGCTTAAGATTCGGACGGGTCACAGACGCTGCGCTGCATGGTGTAGCTTGAACTGCTTCATATAAAATGTTCATGTCGTTTTGGTTCCGTGTGTCGCCACCACTTCTTGCATGGCACGGCTCGCGCCCGGCCACGGTCTAGCATCATCCTTTATTCATCTTATTAGGTTCGAGTATTTTTAGCCATAATGGTTCCGATTAATATATTTTCTTTTTTCTTTACAATGTATTGACGCCAGCACATCAAGCTACCCGAAACTGTCAAATTTTCCCAACAAACTTTGAACCTTATACCTTTAGCGATAAAGTTGAAAATCTATTAAAGAAATTTGACAGATTATACTAGCTTGATGTGCTGGCGTCTGTACAATAAAACTCAGGAACATTTAATTGGAAATAATTTATTTATCTTCACTTTAAGGCACTTTAAGGAAATAGATTAAAATTCATAAAAAAAAACTTACAATTATAATTCTGCAATGTTTATAAAAATATTTTCCCACATGAGATCAGTCAAGCCTTAATACAATATTCTATTTTATAATCTGTTTCATTACTTAACAATATTAATACATAAGTACATACATGTAAATAATAACTAACATCCCATATGGGTTGAATCGAAAATACAAAATTGATTGTAATAGTTTCACTATTGAGTATACTTTGTCACATTTTGCAATATCAAATTATTGCTATGAGCGGGGTTTGAACCTAGACATGTAAAAATCACAATCGGGACAATACATCGCCGGTGGGTTGATAGATTTCTTGCGACATAGGTTGCAGACGGTCTTTTGTAGCGCCTGCACATCGCCAGGCGGGTACGCGAGGTTGCCGTTCATCTGCGGCGGTATGGGCGAATCCGTGCCGCCCTTCGTGCCCGGCTCGAACGATACCGACTTCTTTTGCAGTTGTTTCGGAGGCGGTATGAGCTGATACGGATTGTAACCGTTCTGAGCATACTGGTATTGCCCCGCTTGTTCAGTGTTAACATTACTATCTGCGTTAACGTTTTGGCTATACATGGAGCGCTGATGCTGCGTGTTAGCGTAGTGCCTCGTGTCCTGGACACGCGGCTGGCCGGACGGGTTTTCTACGTAGTAATTGTTAGACATTTTTTGTGGAAATGTATTGTAGTTTTCGACGGGTACGTCACCGTGCGGCGGCGGGACCCTCTGGTAAGGTGACTGGGTGTAGTGGTTTGTACTATTCGCCTGGGGGTATCGACTAGAATATTCGGAGCTCGCATAGCTTGTCGGTGGGTTGTGATAGCTCTGGTAAGCCGGCGAATTGGTGGGCACGGTTTGATAAGGCGAATTATTAGTGTTTGGCATATTGTGTGCATACTGGCGGTTTGTGGGGTAGTTGTTGCTGGGCATGGTTGTCGTGCACGACGTAGGCGGCAATCTGTGGTAGTAGGCGTTGTTGATGGCCTGGCTCATGGCGGGCGCGGGCCGCGGCAGGCCGGCGGCGTGCTTGGACACGTAGGCGGGGTTGTGCGTGGGCGTCAGTCTGTTCGCAGGCGTTTGGCTAAAGTTCGGTGGGCTAGCGTTGCTGTGGTTGGAGTACACTGACGGCGGCTGGTTGTACGGTATCGGGCTGGTGGTGTTCTGTGGTGCGTTAGTCGGAAGCGTTTGGTATATCTGGTTACAGTTTACTGCGCTTTGATTTTGCGTGGTTTGTACCGGCGAATTCGTTCCGTAAACACTATTATTCTTTTGTGCGTTGTATTGTTGTTGTATACGATTCGGCGGCATCTGATAAGCTGGATAATTGTTTTGCAATCGGACGTACTCCGCGTGTGTATTCTCGTTGGGTACGAATGAGTTCTGCGATAGTGAAGATATCGTCGAGCGAGATGACTGACTGTCGAACGAGTCCTGTCGCTGAAGTGACGGTTTTTCTGATTGGAGAGGCATCGTCGTCAACTCAGGCTTGTTCATAGCTGATTTCAAAACTCGCTCTAAGATAGGGTTCGGGATGTAACTATCGTCTTCTTGGTCCTCAGCCGTCGAAACTAGAATCACCTGATCGCAGAACGAAACCGATTTCTTCTTAGGCTTGGATCGGTCGCCGTATGCGTTGTTTATGGCTTTCTGGTCGCATTGTTCCTCTTCAATTTGTTTAGGATCTATTGACGACGCTGAAGCACGGCGGTTAAGTCCAGCGTTAGATTGGTCGGAGCAGTTAATCACGTCTCTATTACCACTCATGCCTACAAAACCTATATGCGTTCTATCACCATCTTGTGATATATTTTGAGTGTTGTTCTCAAATCTGGACGCGATATTTCTAACGGTATTGCTGCTTTCATACATATTGTGGCCATCCATAGGACTTGACAGCTGCCCCTCCAAAGAACCGGACCTTTTCAATTTGAATGTCGCCTGTTTGGCTTGCAGCTCCTTCAGTAATGACGGATGGACGTTTAACTTCTCAATTTGAGCCATTTGAGGGGCGTATTGCTCGTTTCTTAAAATTTGATTTCTTTTCTCCTGCAGGCTTGCCAATAAGGTTCCTTTTGCTACTTCCATGTCATTTGCCATGGATATTTCACTAATACTCTGAATCCTTTCTAGTTCGTCGTGAAGTGGTGTTAAATCAATGGGTGGAGGAGGTGGGGGGAACTCTTCACTGGGCTGCCGCGAGTGGCTCACCGAGTTCATGGGGCTGGGGTAGGGCGGCAGCTCCAGCGGCGCGGGGGGGCTCCGCGGGGGGCGCGCGCAGTCCACCACGTCCGCGCCGCTGTCGAACGTGTGCGCGAGGTTCTGCATCGTGTTGTGAGACGGCAGTATCGGTGGCATCGTGTCTCTCTTCACGGGGCTTTGTTCCTGGTGGATCATGGCTTTCGTCACTACCGTGTGGAAGTTCTGTGCCGGCGACGTGTCTAGCCGGTCGTAGTGACTGCTAGACTTGTCGTCGTATGGATGTAGGAACGGCAGTGAGTGGGGCTCGTCACCGTACTGTTCCGAGAAACCGCCGTCTTCCTCGATTTCCTGCGGATATGAACCTTTACCATGTTCCGAGTAAGCGTACTTGGAACCGGTGAGCTGTGAAGTGGTACGGAGCGGTGGTGGAGGAGGAACTTTCGCGGCGGTCAGCATCTTACCGGCGCTGCCGTGGAAGCTCTTTCTCATCAGTTTGCTTCTCTCGAGGTTTGGGTTGGTGCCGCTAGCAACAGAGTATTCCAAGTGCCCTTCTGATAAGTACCCGCTAAGATTTGTTTTATCATCAATCGTCCGGCCGACGTCAGTGTCGTCGACGGAAGAGACACGCTTCTCTTTGTTAGTCGTATCGTTGTTCCCATCCGCACCTTCCGTCAAGTCTGGCATCGATCTATTTTTCCTTCGTATCAATCCGCCCATCAACAACTTTCTACGGATTTTGTGTTGTTTCTTATTAGCTTTCTTGTCTTCAGCTGATTCCTCTTTTTTCTCCACAGCTTTTACAACAGGAGCTTCTTTCCGAGCGCGACTCCGATCTTCACTTCTCGATCGCTTATCTCTTACTTTGTCATCGTCCCTAGATTTATGCCTCGGAGGGCGCTCGCGTGTTACAGTATCGATATCATCATCAATACATTTCGGAGATTTCTTTGAAGAGCCCTTCTTTTTGGGTAATGTGGCGTAGATTTCAATAGTCATGGGTGATGCTTCAAGACCACCTTTGGTATTCCTGATTGGGGCAGCCTGAGGGATTTCCGTCACTCTGGTCATTCCGGCCATTCTCCTTTGGAGACTGCGTGCACGCATTACGCATGTATTGTGTTTCATGCGAGCGAATGTTACCATGTGACGGTTATTGTATGGAGCATCCATTGCTACTCGCGCTTTAGACGCAGCGGCGTCGCACAGTACTAGGGCTGTTTCGTAATCAGCGGAGTCCTCTGCGTTACGAGACTTCTCCAGCAGCCTGTCAGCTTCTAAGCAGAGAGCCTCACACTCACCACGTGTGGTTATTTCTGGTATCTGTGCCAGCTGCAAGTTGTGGCGCAGACCTTGTTGCAGAGGTAGGCTATCTGTAGAAGACAGGGAGTACGAGTCGTAGCCGGCGTCGCAAGAGCCGCCGCTCGAGAGCTCGCCCTTGCGCGTGGGGCTGCCGGGCACGCCGGCCGCGCCGCGCCCGCGCGGGTACATGTAGGGGCTCTCGGCTGTTGAGGACGACGCAGATGACGCACTGTTGCGGTCTCCGCTCCAGTTGCCCGAGTCTCGTCGTGCTCGCGGCCTCTCCTGCGTGTCGGACCCGGAGCCGGTGCTCAAACTACGGTTTAATTGCGCACGTCGGCTGGCTTGTACTTCCAGCATGTTCTCAACGGCTTTTCTGCTAACGTAGTCACTTTCATTATCTGGCCCTGGAGTGACGGCTCGACGAGCGAATCCATTCGCTGGACGCTCGGGTGCCGGCGTGACCGCTCGGCGAGGTTCGGGCGCCGGGAATGGAACAACATCTTTAGGAGCATGACGAGTGTCACACGGCGTTCCATCGACCGCAGCGTATAAAAGAAGGAGCGGTTGGAATCGTCCTCTTTGACATTTTTCGACGACGTGTGACCACTCCGGTCCTATTTCTTTGACATCCGCATCGTCGAAGTATATCCACAGGCGGAGTTTGCTGTGGAAGAAGAAGGTGGAGTAGTGCTTGCCGTAGTAGGTGACGAGTCCGACGAGGCGGTGGGTTGCGCGCGCGGCCCAGGCGCGGTCCACGCACGCGTGGAAGGCGTCGGTGGGCCGGAGCTCAGTTCCGAGGGCTGCGTACACGGCGGCTACGTGTTCAGCCGCGGGCCTCTCAGAGTCCCAGACCATACCGATTGATACCACCTCCGGACGATTCATCAGCGTTCTGCATATTTGGATTTTGGCTCCACATGCATTCTGCAAAAATTAGAAAAGCACATTGATTCATTAAATCAAAACACAAAAATTATTTCAGTAACATCTTCCAATTATCTACAAAAGTTTTGAAAATAATAATTGACTACTTACCGGACAGTCTCTGATATCGCCCATTCCTCCTGCTTTCCTCAGTAACAGTCCGAAGCTGTCACCGTGTTCACCCAAAGCAGCTTGAGCTGTTAGAGCCGTTGCTGATACGTAATGAACCATCTGGAAACATCGAAAACATGATTAATTATTTTTTTTTCATGAGAATAACATAGTCAACGATAAAAGTATCAAGTAAGCAAGTGTTAAGTAGTACCTATCTGATGACATTGTAAACAAACCCTAATAACTGTACCGAACCTTGACACATTCATCAGTATTTAAAAGGTGTCAACTTTATATCTTACCACTTTTTCAAACAATTATTTGAATAATATTTTTAAATTGTAGGTATTGTAAAGATTATTAACGAAAATGGAGGTTATAAATTTTACATTAAATGTCAATATCTTTATGATGATTTAATATTAGAATTTCGGGTTTAAGTATACAAATACTCAAATCAAAGCAAGCGCTCAATTTGTAAGTGGCAATACAAGTTGAGCATCCAAAGGTAAGTACCTTTTCTGATCCATTTGTTTACATTTTTTTTTTTTGGTCTGTTTATATATGTGTGTACATAAATGGTAAAATAAATAAATAAATAAATAGTTTTGAAACAGACCATAGTAAAGTAAGTATTGTGTCATTATAAGGAATGGAAGATTTAGCTGCGAGTAAACCTAAGATTTTTATGTAGGGGACAATAGCAAACAAAAAAAAAGTTCTATGAACTAGGTCAATAACTCACTTGAGTAAACGGCAGTGGTTCGGACGTTGCTTGGCAGGCGCTGCATACAGATTGTTCGACGAGCATCATGGCGAACTTTCGGTGGGGTACGCAATGCGGTGCGCGGCAGGCGTCGTCATCCCGGCGGTCGGAACCGGCGGCCACGTGGGCATGTACTCGGAGGAGTAGGTGTTCGAAGCACTCGCTGGCGTCGGCCATGCACCCGAGCTGGAAGCGGGCGCCGCCGCCTCCCAAAGCGCGGCGGAGGCCATCCGCGGCTGGGGCGCGCTCTGCTGACCATTGCAGTTGAGTGAAAAGTTCCTGTGAACAAGTAAGGGTTACAGTTAGATATTCAGCTTTTGTAGGTTTTGCTTGTAGTCAATACTGAATTAGTCTAAAAAGTAGGGTCAAATAAAATAGACAGGTACTATTAGGTAATTAGTATTAATAGGTACAGCTGACCTAATCAATAATATTTGACACAAATCTTTAAGTATATTTTGAATCAACGAACGATTTCTCGTAAAAAAATACACGGGGCCACTACAGACTCTGCATAAAGAAAGTTGTGACCGACTATCCGCTTTGTAAATTTAGGTTTTAATAACCATACAATAAGATTGAATATAGCGGCAGCATCACGAGGTTGGAACAAAACCAGTATGGCACGAATACGAGTTGAGGTATAGGTCACCAACATGGCGTGACCCGGCCGAGGTGATTTGACGTACAAACGTATATCTCTATATTATCTCGCTGTTTTACGATTTCGTAACCGTTAGGATACTAAAAGTTATTCAACTTTTATATTCATCGTTAGATGGCTGCATCAATGTTAAAGTTTAATGCATTTTTAGGTCGTAAACGCAGCAGTAGTTGAGAGATTTGTATTTTTATCATGTAAAATAATAATTGATGTTCTACTAATATTTATTCAGTAATAGTGAATCCATCCATCACTCCATCCATGCATCCGTCCAACTTTACATACCGAGACCCTCCGTGCCTCGGAAAGCACGTTAAGCCGTTGGTTCCGGCTGTCATTCGTGGATCTTTGACAGTCGTTACGGGTAGTCAGAAGCCTGAAAGTCTGACAACCAGTTTTAACAAGGGGTATCGTATTACCCAGTTACTGAGTTGTGGAGGTCAGATAGGCAGTCGCTCCATGTAAAATACTGGTATCCAGCTGCTGCATCCGGTTAGAATGGAAGCCGGCCCCAACATAGTTGGGAAAAGGCTAGGCTAACATAATTATTTGATTCGAAAGCAAGTTGCGTCGCAAACTTCTTTATTTAACTTGATAAAGATGAGTGCACAAACAAATGGCGTATTATCCGGTGCACAGCGGACGCAGCTTGCGCCCGCGCCTTCCGTTAGACGGTTTCATAAACATGGCTAAAAACCAGAGACGATGTTACCGGGCTGTTTAATTTAAACAACCTAAATACTGCGACCGTGTTTACCTTTTTAATTCATAAAAGCGCTTGTTTGCATGGATGGACACTGATGTCAGATATAAATGATTGCACGCAAGAGCTTTTATTAAAAACATGACCTTTTATGGTTTTAAATAAGTTAAATAATATCATAAAATAAATTAGAAGGAAAAAAAATTGGTAACGATAATAGGTAGGAACATATCTACTTGAATAAATAACGTAACTGCTATATTCGGTATTCGCTATTTTCTTTTATTTGATGAAACAGGATATGTAACTCAACATGTCCTGTTTCATCAAATGAATAAGTCTCACGCGGTTTAAACGATTAAATCATAATTTTATAACACGTAATTTCACCCACGGATTCAAAAGTCTAGAACCTGGTTAGACAGCCAGACCAGTTTGCAGGTCAACGCCTTTGAAACTAAACAAAAAAAAAAAAAAACTGCAAAAACGTATATTTCCTTGCATAGAGTTGCACAGGAAACTTTTACCTTGTGCGATAGTATAAACAGACATGCTAATTGATGACTGATTATGATAACGAAAAAGGCCTACCATTTTTGTTAGTGCTAGGTTTCTTGCAATTTGTATTATTAACAAAGAGTTTGCGTCTTGGTCTTGCCATAGACGTTTTTATGTATCTTCTTCGGTACTTTGTAGCGTTAAATAGCGGTTAATTAATGTTTCTATGTTGTTAACTAAATGAGACGTGGAACGAATTTTCTGGAAAACTTCTGATTAGTTTTTTGGTTGCCTAATTTCGGACTATTTAGCTCGTTAAGTAGTCTGGGATCATTAGTGCTGGAAATAAATCACTGTATCTATTGTATAAATAAATGTTTCTTCTAAGAAACTTTTAATGGATATCGTCGATTGATGGAGATTTCAAAAGTCGTAATGTAATGTAATTTATAACTATAATTCGTTTGGTAATATACCTACATAATCAAGAGTATTTTATTCTATTATTTTCGAAGGGGCATTCTAATGCATGTCCTTTATACGACATCTGAAATTTCCACCTTCGATATATCTACAATATGCGGTTGGTGTATTTCTTAGTTTAAAATTATAACCATAAAACAGTTAAGTAAATAAACATTCTCGAGAGGACTATACTGGCAATTCGCCATACATGGTTCTCGAGGACGTCGCAACGGAATACAAACGCGTTGATTAAGTTAAGTCCCTATCCTGTAAACAGCAGTTTTAATGAACAAAACCCGGAACTAATGCATCATACACATGACATTAGTGGCACAGCAGCGTTGCGGGTGAGAACGCGGCTACAGTGAGCAAGCTAAAGCAAGCAAGCCTTTGTTACGTGAGAATGATGCGGTGAACCCAGCCCTGACCCTGCTTCTTGTGTCTCATGATCGCCTGGTACATAATGTTTCTATACGAAGCGAGAAAACTAGGAAAATTGTGCCATATATGTCTTAATGAGCGTGGGACGTTTTCTTTTTATTTGTGAGTGTTTGTTGACACGGAAATTGCGGGAAGGGTAGGAAATATTTTGTATGCGTATCTTGAAGCAAGGTTGTTTTTTTGCTAGGTAAAGAGAAAATACGTCACTGTACAAATACATAAATGAAGTCGTTTAAAAAATTTAACATTTGACTCAGTTTTAGTAAATGTTTTTGAAGCATCACACTGGAATGACTCAAATCGGTAGAATACATTAAAAAAAAGCTTTGATCTATCTATCCCATTTATACCCATTAAAAGCACTCAAACTTGAGCGAATACCTTTTAACGGACGTTAAACTTAAAGTAACAGAAGTAGATCCCTAATTGAGATTAAGTACCTTCGTCACTAAAGTTAAAACTTTAATATTTCATTCACACCAAAGTTCGATGGTTCCAAATAAGTTGATTTTCAGAACACGAAGACACTATAAAGCCAGGCTTTATCTATCTGGTGAATATTAAAATGTACCTAAGCGTGAAGTACCTATGCGCGTGTTTAAAATATGAATAATAAAGAATAGGTTCCAATATAATATTGGAGTACAGTCAAGAGCAAAGTTATGGCCATGCTGTAGAAAGATTTTTTGTTGGAAATGACCTCCTTTATCTCCCTATTTCGTTTGATCCACGACTTTTTGGCCACCCGGTATAGCATCTTTGCCACATACTTTTGTAAATTGACACTGTTTAACGCTTGAAGCGATACTCTACAAGAACCTCGCTTTTGAATTTTGTTAAGTAACCATTATCATCTACCTGCTCTTATCTCAATAATTTTGGGTTTGCGCAGCACAAGAATCTTTTGAATTTTGCTTATTGTTAGTGTACAATAGGTTCGTGTCGCGCGTGTCTGCGGGAGCCTTAATACATATTTTTGCCTTCGACTGTACCTGTGTCACGAAGACAATAGTCAATTCAAGGCGCGAGTTACGCCGGAGGACGGTGACGGTTGCGCATACATACTTAAGTGGGCATTTTATGTATTCCCGAGACAAATTGCCTTTAGAGGCATCGACACAATAGCCTTTAGGGGGGTCAGCGACGAGTAACGTATCGACAACTTATTCTCTGTCAGTTTATTAAGTAACTGTATTGTACTTGACGGTAATATGCATATTTTCCAACCGCCAACAAAGGCTCATATACATTTTCATTAAGACTCAAAGGGCTCGTGGAACTGAAATCTATGTAGGTAATATTTTGTAATGTACAGTCACCGAAAAATATTTGTAACCAGGGTCGTGGGATATGGTTGAAGTTTAGTGAGAACCTGATGGATGTCTTCGAAAAAAAATTAATTTGATAAATTAACTGTTTGTTTCTATTAATTACATTAATTTTTATTCGAAAAATTCCATCGGTTTATTACTAAACTTCAACTATATCCGACGTCCCTGGTAACTTATCTCCTTTGGTGACTGTACGTATGTCGCACTGAACTTTGCATTTTACCTTCTATACGATTTCCGTCCGAGCTCGTTAATCTATAGTTTCTAGGAAAATCAAGTTTCCAACGTAATGGTCATGGACTCGACATTATATCTAGATTTATAATCCAGGCAAATCGTATTGAAATCGTTAAATCGAACTTGTAAATAAACCAGTAACCATTCAATCTACAATTCCAATATTTTGATTGAATATTTAAATAGGATTTAATTTAACATTAATATTCATGAACCGTATCGGTTCCACAAACACCACGCGTTGTGTTTAAGTAAATAATTACATGTGCAATTAGCAACCAATGAGTTACCGACAAGATTACATTTGTAACTAAATCGTTGATGTCTTTTGTTCGCTGTAGACTGGTAGTTGCATTTGCAATTGAAATAATCCACCAATTGCAAACTAGTTACTGCTTGCAAAATATTTAAAGTTTGATGTCTTTTCATATTGTTGAAAACATTGGTGCTAGAAAATTTGAATATCAACACAAAGCATCGGAATTCATTATGCGAAATTCGTATAAAACAACTAAATGTGGGCGCAGTAATTCAGACTTACTCTGAACAGCAAAATAGTAGTCTGGCTGAGCGGAGACTCAGGAGGCTCTCGTCTCGCTGCTGAGGAGGGTCGCGAGCGCGGGAGAGTATTGTTCCTCACTCCGGCCAGCGAGCCAGTCAGCAGCATGTCCTTAGGAGGCAGCAGCTCCCGGTCGCGAAGACCCTCGATCTTCGTCTTCTGTATCGTCGCCGCCGTCCCACTTTTCCCGCCATCGCTGGATTCCTTACGCTTGTACCGAAACTTGATCATCGTCTCACTGTAGTCCGCATCGCTCACTCCAATCACACAAGTAACCAAACGAATTCAGTTCCTCATTTGGATTCAATATCCATACCTATCGCAAACACAATGGCCACAAACTAAATATACATTTGTTCTTAGAGTCCGCAAACAACTCTATACGGCAATAAGTAACCGACACACGTAGGATTGAGAAACTTTTCATTTGAATTCCACTCCGCACGTGAACTACGCTGAGATATGCCTATCCATGATATTCTACTTCACTATTATATTGAAACTAGTGGTTAACAATAACAACTGTGGTAGGAAACCTTAAGTTTTGGGCGCGAATCCGTCAGATGTCTTGAGCAGCAGGTGGTTACAAAAGGTAAGCACAACTGTCGCGTTGCAACACTCGGCTAATGAAGGCACTCAGAAAACTCATAGATACAAGTCTTTATTAATTAATTATGTTTCACGATTCTCTAATGACTGGTTTCAAAATCGTAAATGAGTTAAAATAGGAACAAACGCTCGACTCTACGAAGGCTTTCGTGCAGACTGACTTGAGACACGGTGGAGGTGCGGGGGCGGGCTCGGGCGCCTGTACCTTCCAGGTACCACGTTTTTTCCTAATCTATTGTTAACGTAACTCACGTGGGCCCTGTGTTGTCTCTGTCTCTCTTTTAGGAGTTTCCGTAAGCCCGTCTCAGCCACGACGCGAAGCTTTGTTTATATTTCTATGGCGATAAGCTCGCAAAGCTCATAAAGTCAAAAAGTTTTAAGAAAATGCCTTATTTGGAGTACACGTGCTGAGCACATGTAAACAAATAATAGGTAGGTAATGCAATTGCCAGAATATTTAGGATTATCAGTTTAGTGTTTTCGGGAAAATCACACGTGTTAATAAAAGTCGGGTTTTTAATGCAAAGCAACATAAGAAAGAAGATGGTAACCATTTATCTTTTTACGTGCTTTGCGTCTGCGTAGTTCACTCATTTACTCTCAGATCATTTATCAGCATTTCAATAAGAACATTCCTGTTCTCACTCCCAAAAAATCCGTTTCAATGATTCATAACACAAAAACGCTAAGGGTCTACTGATCCCATTGATAAACGACCCTTGACGCCCAAATTAATAGTAAAAAATAAACATATTTTTTTGTTCTAAATGTTCTTATGTCATCGTATTGAAAAATTCTATGCGTAATATGAATGAACTTTCACGCCGGGTGAGTCAGTGTGTAAGTATGCCGAAGTTGTAAAATATGTGGTCAAGTTTCCTCCACAGACGGTCGATTCGATACGTCAGCAGGGCACTTCTTAAAACAGCCCATACTTGACTAGTGTAAATAGCTATCTCCTATAAAGGCAATTTTGACGACACATTACAAACTATAGTTATTAGAGCATCGGTTCTCATAACAAGTTGAAGGCCCGTAAAGAAAAATAATGTCATCCGCTTCCCTTTTTAAGTAACTTGTGTTTCGATTTCTAAAACGTAACATGTACCATACATAATATATGCTAATTTGATTACTTCTAAATTACTTGCACTTCCGAGGGCCAAGTGATTCATTCATGTTACGTATTGTAAAACCAACGAATACTTTATAAGTTCAAAGCTTCGAGTTCTGAGAACTGAGTTGAGGTCGCCTCATAAGGAAAACCGAAGATTGCGCCCACGCAAGCGAATTTTGGTCGTATTCTTGATTTACCATTAGTGGCGTGTGAATGAGTTGAACTTTACTAATAAATTAGTGACATTTATAAATGTTGCTATTATCAAGGCAACATTTAATTTTGTATTTTATGGAAGCACAGATATAGATTATGCTGCATGCTAATTTGGACTTGAAATGGTTTTTACGTAACGCTGCTGGTATTATATTTCATTTGATGTTTTACCAGCCAGACTTACAAAGCTGGATTGGAAATAAAATAATTCATTTTTTTTAATGGGCATTATTCCCTCGTTGATACCTTCTATGGGCTCTACTGGCTTCAGTGACAACAACGACTTATTCGATTTTTTTTTTACCTTTAAGACAATGCTATCTTCAATTACTGTTTTAATCATTATGAATGCAGAGAGATTTTAATTGCGTAAACTAATAAGCGCCTTCAGAACGAAGAAGATAGTTTACATGAAAAGTTTCTTGTAGAAATCTCAGCAACTTATTAAAAAAAAACAGTGAATAGGAAAGTGTATATTCAATAACAAATGTGGCTTCAATAAGTCAGTGTTCATGAACCGTGAGAGTTTCTCACATGTGAGGTAGCGATCCAGTTACAACTACCCACAGAAGTGCTCGTGTAGCGGACTGTGAGAAACTATCACCTTTTTATCAATTAACTACTTCCCGCTTAATTAAGTTCCGAGATTAGCGATCACACCATAATCTTGCCGACATTGACATTTTATAAAAAGATAAATTATTATGCTATGAATAGAGGAGCACCTGCATTAAGAGCTCAGATTTATGGTATCTTTAAATATCTACTTAATAAAAATCTTAAGTTCATTAATTCACTGACAGATAACGCGCAGCATAATCCACTGCGTCTAGAAGCATGATTTTTTGCACAAGAGTTCCTTAAGGGATATAGGGTTCCTTAGGGGTTAAATTAGTTGGTATGGAAGTTAGTCAGTCACGGCTTGAATTTAAGAAACTGATACAATTTACAAATCGAAACGTGTCTGTACAAAAGTTACCTAGGTACTATTCTCTTAACACCTACCTACATATGAAACGTGATGTTAAGGAGGCATTACATGGTATTTTTAAAAGCTGGAGTAAGTGCGTTCGTCATAGCCGTCATGTCAGCAGCGTGTTTCGCCACGGTTTCTCCGAATAAGGCTATTCAAGAGGCGGATCTTTTCGGCGTATCACACCATCGGTTACTCACAGTCTTGCGACAGGGACCTTGACAATTTGTACTAGTTTTTCCTTGAAATACGTCTAGAGATCGGTGTAGTATGATTTTGATACGAAAGTGTCAAAAAGAGTTGACGAAGAGTTAGACACGACTGGATTTTCCTATTCGTACTGCCCTTGATGCAGTGGATTAGTAATAGCTACATGTTCATCCTTCAACACCTATGTTTTTAAAATCGAATGTATGATTTCCATAATATTTTCTTCGCCAGAACATCAATATTTTCAATGGGTAATTAAAAATATAAATAATTGCCTCAAATATATATAATTACCTCGTTACTCATGAGTTCATGACTGGACATGGAATCATGAATTTGATTTAAAAACAAACCTAAATAAAAATAGAATGTAGGTTTTATTTTTTTAAAGAAAATAAATATTAATCTATTCGAAGTAATGTTTTACATATGTAAGTATTAACTAACTATTTACATTAGGTACTAAATTAACAGACTAACTAACTAACTATATAAATAAATACAACAACAAAAGGATTTAGGCATCGAAGTACTCGTCAAAAATAGAATTGATTAATTATAGTACCCCAAATGGTCAAGTTCTACATTACCCAAAACTAACATATTTTGGGTGTGAGTGTAACTTAATTGTAATCTCCTGCTAAAGCCCATATGGTGCGCATACGACCTAATTCAATTGTAATTGCGGTTGCTAAGGTGTGAAGCCACAAACAATCGACATTGCAACACTAAGCGGAACCCTCAATTCTGTAGAATCCAACTTTGTATCAATTACCTATTGTAATGCAATCCTAGTTCTTCTTCGAAATTGTTACAAAGAGATACATCTATCATAAGGTGTATAAGATTATCTCGCAAAATATATGCGTGTATGTAGTTGTTATCTTTGTTTCACTTCCAAATAGGATTTGCTCGGATGGGGCAATTCAATTGCCAATTTAAGTCATGCGTTTATTTGGAATTATAGTGTTGCTCAACTAATTTTGGGACATCTCAAGGCTTCGTAAAGAAATCAAATCATTTTAGAAATTGCAGTTTTAAAATGAGATGAATCTAACGCGTTGAATATAAGAATTCTATAATGAGATAACAAATGTCACTAAGGAAGGTAATGAAGTTAAAGAAATGAGATCAATTGTTATCATAACGCATGTGTAACTGTAGGTAACGTTCTATTCGATTACTCGGTGCAGTTATCGGCGCCACAATCGATTCGTTCAACTCGTAACATCTAATTCAATTACTGCTGCAATAAACCATTGTGCAAGTGAGCTCTACGATAAACCTGCATGTGTGATTTATCGGTACACAACCCAAGTCCTTATAGCATCATGTTTGCAAAAATGATTAATGAAAGCAGTGGAGGAGCAGGGTAAACGAATTTATATGAATTAACGTTTAAAGTCGATCATTATTCATAGCCAGTAATATAGTGAAGTGTGGGTAAGCAGTGAAGTAAGTGTAAGTAAGATTATTGCTAATATTTTGCGCATTGACCACTCACTTACTGTCGCTAATCGATTTCTCTCTATTTAGAGGGGACCAAAAATAATTGCATCATTAGTTTTAAGGTCAGTTCCAAATTCGGTCGATCTATAAGATAGAACCAAATGAACATGGTAACTGGGATAGACTGGATGGGAAGTTGTAGCACGAAATGTCACGTAGCTCAACTAGACTGCTTGCGCAGTGGACTGAGTTAGAAGATTTGATTTCATACTAAAATCTTGTTAGGGGATATCCTGTAAGGGATAGTCATCAATTCCACTAAACTCCACAGAAACTTCTCATGGAAGAACTGATACCTGCCCGTTAATAAAACTACCAACTTCCGTAGCGTGAGCACCTCTATGCAAATTTTGATGATTTCACCTTTACCAAGACACACAAATGCGGGTAGTATTTCGCATTTAAGAGATACCAAAGGTAAATTGCGTAAAGGACAAAAGGAGTCGCTCTGTGGGAGTAATGTGCAATTGATAACAAGGACATCGAGAGCATTTATGACAATATTTTCATGCGCAGGCGTTTTGTTTGGCAAATGTCTGTACCGATGCAAGTGTACGAATTTGTCACACGGTGTGGGTGAAAAGACAATGGGCGACAGTATAATGGTCGTAATTACTGACGTAGCACTTATAACAACTGTTCAATTAGTTACCTAGATGATATTAAGTAGGTGGGAAGTTTTCTGGCCAAGATATTCGTTTTTACTTGGAAAACTCGAAACACTACAATTTTTTCATGTCTGATATAAAGTTCAAGGTTGTAACTAGGTCTGCTTATTATTAGGAAGGTGTAGGTTTACACACATTCATAAATTGATTTTTTTTTTCTATCTTTCTCAGAAAATATATTTGTAGAGCTAGAAATAGATAGATTGGACACGAACAGACGCATTACAGCTAGCACTATGATGGCGCAAGTTTACGCACTGTGTGGGCAATACATCGAATTTTATAAACCTAACGATTGCTTCAATAATTTCTCGTTTTGAGAACCGAATAAAACGCGACCCTGAAAAACGCATTTACTTATCGCCGCACAGGGTTGTCTCGTCATATTTAAATAAATTAACACTTGTATAGTTAGTTTGCAATCGTCGAAGAGCTGTCGTCTACAAGGCTAACAAGTAACCAATTCACTGTATAAAATCACATCCAATATAGATACAATACCGTTCACTTGATTAGGACACGATTTTATATGATAATGACCTTTAACACAAACACATTTCACTTAGGTACTGCACTTTCACTTTGTTATATTTGTGTCAATATAATATGGTGATATCACGTAATAATCCAGGATTGTGGTTGTTTTTCACGTGTGATAAAAGCGTTTTACCTCGATTAAATACAAAATAAACACGCGACGTGCGCTCCGGTAGAGAGGCGTCATGTACGACTGTACGTTGGAGTAACCGCGCAGTGACAGGCTGCGCCGGCGCACGCGAGCGACAAAGATAACAGATGAAGGCTTTGGCGCCAAGTTGGTGCTCGCCAAAGTGCGAGTGAGACAGACGAGAGGCTAGCGCGGGAGTCCGGTTATGTATCTTACTTGTTGTAGCAAGGAGATTAAAAGTATGTGGAAACTACAATTTACATTGCAATTATAATTAAAATTCCGCATAAACAGTAATATGTCACAAGTTATTGTATAAAATCATACATTTTAAATAAAAAGGAATGACTGAGCAGTTAAGTTAGAAGACTACTAGTTTTAGAAAAATAATATCACATACAGCTAAAGTAGTTCCGTATCTGGTTTTCATCGTATGAATATGCAGTTTTTGAGGAAAACTCTGAAACATATTATATTGAATTCAAAGTTTGGAGTTACAAAATATGTGCTTAAGATTTGACTGTGTGTTCGAAAGCGACAGAAAGAAGCTTTTCCGTTAAGCGCTGCTAAATGGCTAGAAACGATAAACGAACGAAACACCGCTAAATAATAAAATCAATAATGTGATTGAAGTAGCGAAAAAGCTAGTTAGTTGATAAAATAATTAATTTCTTATTAAGGCAGCTATTGCTAAACTTTTAAGCCAGTCTCCTCGTGTCCCACTTTGGCAACCTCTAGCAAATTATATTCAAGGAAACGTCCACCAAAACTTTACGTGCATTATTGTCTTGAAATGGTACCTACAAAATAGTGACGTCACCGTGTCGACCACAGAACGGTTTTCCGTGACTTCATAATTAATCCAGTGCGCAGAGTTAAACACTGGTCGAGTCTGTATCATTATCTTGCTTAGATCATCGACCGCGTGTGTCTCACCCTTCACTGTTTCTAAAGAATTGCACGGAACACATTCTAATTCTGACAGTACCTAGCAGTAGTTGCAATATTTTGAAGCCAAAACTTCAAGATATTGCAATTATCTTTATCAGATTTATTAGATGAAAGATCTGCGGTTTCTAGCCATATCAAATATGGTATCAATGGTATCGCAACAACAAAGGATTCTGCCAGGATTTTGCCCCAAGTTTCGCAAGCTCATTACTTGTGTCCGTTCACATCCAGTAATAGGACAATATCTGCATGATCTCGCAGATATAGTATATCATACTTATGCAAAACAAATCTGGGGAGTGCGGGGTCAAGCCGCGGCTGCTAGTACCGGTTTCAGTAACGCGATACGGCGAAGTAACGACACCTCGTTGTATGTATACGTATACTAATGATAACATTGATACTTGACGAGCCAACGTAATGTGATGCCTTTCTTATCGTGGCTCCTGATGAGACTACTGGCGCAACGAACCCCGGCGATAAACAAATGAAGGCGTTGATCGTTTTTAACTTTTTATTCCTGTCTGGCTACGTATAATGAGACAGGCTAAGATAAAAAAAATGTCTATTCTCAAATTCAGCTTACCGACTTGCGTAAGCACACACAAAGTCAATCATATAGGTACTGGACCATCATCTTTTAAATCAGAACTTTTTGCATCACACAATAATTTCATTGAACTCATAAATTGGTCTTTATCAGACACAAGAGGTTCGTTATATCGGCTCTGCGGCGCAATCGGTTGTAAATGTCAAAAGTTTAGTTGCAAGCAACATTAAAGTCTATTGAAATGAAATCTCGCAACAACGGGTTTCCGTGACCGTGAATATGAACGCAAGTGTTAAGTCGACTGTAATTCATTAACATAGAATTAATTAATCTTATAGACTAAGTTGAGTAGGAATGGGATTGTTTTATAGAAGTTCTAGGAAGTCAAGTAGGACGTAAAGCAAAGCGTACCTACGAGGAAAAGCTTCATGGAAAGAAACAGCATGAAAGCGTTTATACCTACATGATTTAAAAAGTAAAGCACAAGAAGAAAAATCCAAAATTGATGACTCACTATTGACGAAATCCGAAAACAATAACAGGAATGTTTCTTTAGACACAGATCGTGAAATCTACAGTTATTGTAATAAGACATCGGACAATGCACCAAACATACAGAAGGTGCCTCCAAAGAATTCAGCAATTGTTTGCAACAGCCGAATAAAATTTAACATGGCAATTTTTAACTACCATGCATGGTTGAGTCATGTCATTCTCTCGGAATTCTAAATGTACGTTTTACGCGTCTTTATCTCCGAGCGTGTGAATGAACAATAGCAATATTTTTGCCTATAAAATTAAACTCGCTCAGTGCTGGTGTTTCAACTTCAACTAACAAAGTAACAATTATTTAAGTGTTACGACTGTGCAGACCAAGTTCTGGGTTAAAAGTGGGTCTTTGTAGTTAACAAAGTACTAAGAGAAGATAAAAGGAAAAAGGAAACAAGAAAGTATTCCGAAACTGCACAGCATGCATCTGAAATATAATGGATCGGGAGACCTATAGATGAATCTTCACAAATCAAAATACGTGCGTACAAAATGGACGTTTTTGCTTAGTTCGCTGAGCTGAATCTTTTATTCGTCCCGAACATAAGTTTTCAATAAAAGAGCATTAACCCGAACAATAGAGCCACCTGCATCAGAAGAAGTTCACACGGCAATAAAATATGAGTTAAAGACCGATGGTGGTCAATACAGGTTGAAGAATACCGTTTTAAAAGAAATTTTCTTACCCGCTGTTTAAATTAAAAGCACTCCAGATATAATTGACTTCACCGTTTTAAAAGAGGTTTAAATAATTTAAGGTTTCAGCCAAGACAAGTTTTCGCTGGTCTGAAACGAGAATTTGAAAGATTTTCCACTGATTCAGAAGATCCAACTGATCACCAAAAACGTTGCATTTCTTGTAAGGAGAATTTAAAAATAATATATCTTTTGAAGACCTCTCTCTGTGAGTAATTTCGTCAGAAAAGTTTTAAGCGCTCGAGTGATGCCCACTCTCACTATATTCATAATGTATGTCATTGTCCTAGTTTCTGTCCACTTGTTCATTTCACTTACAACCTGTTTGACGCCCAAACATGTCCCCCTCAGCTTAACGTTAATGATTGAATACTTTAATTACTGCTTTTGTGTCAATTTCGGCCGCTAATGAGATCATTTCCGTTGTGACTTCCAAACAATTTTCATACTCTACACAAATATTTGTACGCCAAATTAGTCGTTCAAATGAATACTTAGCGTCCGGTTTATTAAATATATATTTGCCATAATCTGCAATTTTGTATAGGTAATGATAAGTAATGGCAAGTGATTCAGTGTGCCGCCAAGCAATTGCGGAGCTGATTGAAGTTACCAGTATAATTCAATGATGAGAAGCGTAATCGTGTGTCCGTTAAAACATAATATATTGCACATATTATGCCACTTGAGAAAATTCAAAACGAACTGTATTAAATCTCGGAAGTAAAGAATATGATACTAACTGCGCCCCGCGGTTTCACCAGCATAAATCTCGATTCCGTAGGAATATCGGGATAAAGTCTTATATGTGTTAATCCTGGTTATAAACTATCCGTGTACCAAATTTCATCAAAATTGGTCCAGCCGTTTGAGTGTGTTAGTGTGATTAAAGTGATAGAAAACAAAACTGAGTTTATGAAATCTGAATCCGAATTTGCTTTATCACTGGGACTTTAAACCTGCTGACCAAGATGAAAATACAATAGATTCCAATTCAATCTTAGATGGATTTCGCAACAACTGAGTTTATTAGTAATTACCGTAGATAACACCTAGCTAAGATAATAGACAATGATTGCGCATTCCTTACTTAGTTGTGCCTAGCCTCTCTAAGCCGGTTGAAGGTTGAAGGTAGAGCCTTCCATTCTTAGTTGCAATCGTGGACTTGCTTGCCCACTCAAACAACTAGATTTTTCTTTGTTTTAGATCTGGCGATATCCCCAGGGGTGCAGAATTAATCAAGGATTTTGTTGGAACAAAAGCTCCAACGCTTAACTGTACTCAAGTGACATGAAGGGTGCAAGCGGTTGGGAGGACACTTGTCAATAATGACAGACATTCAATGAAAAATGCAACGCCATATTCGTGTCTTTAAACAATACTTTATACTGACGGTCGGTCGGTTATCGTATCCACACACGCATGACAGTTGGCTATGGACATGTGCGTACGATGATTGACATGCGCTTGGGGCACATCACGAATTCATATCATAATGTACAATTTTGTTTATAAGCTGAACAGGAATAGAGGACACAATTGCACGATCACGAGGTGCTGGACTTATGATTATGAATACCACACAATGGATGATATCGGCATTTTGCGGTTGATGATTACTTTTGACAGTGCCCATGAGTTTTTTCAACTTTACTTATACTAAAGCTGTAAACGTACAAAGAAACATTCAGTTTATTTTAATTGGGCGTCTTGCAGTTAACAACGTATAATAATTACAATGTTGTTACACATTCCGGTGTTCAACCTTATCCCTGTTAGACAAATACAGTAAAACTTTTCCTATTCCATTAAAATGATAAATCGACCTCCCACGACCGACCAGAGACCGTGAACTCTGACAGACCAGCGGACAGCCCGACAAGCTTAATTATATCATATATCAAATAAAATGTAGTTTACGATGTAATCCGTAGTGGTGTGTAGAGCGGTGTAGTTAGGGCGAAGGGAGTGAGATTGCGCGGCCGCCGTCCAGTCGGTATCTTTCGTGACCGGTCGTTGGCGCACGTGGCGACTCGGCCAGACCCTAAAAGGCCTTTTTTCACCACTTTCCAGTTAGCCATAACTTGGTAACGACTAGGTTTCCCAGACACTTCTTGTGATGATTTTTCACGGTTTATTTTAGACGAGTTTCTTGACTGGTTTAGAGAAAATAAAACTTATTATAGATGGAGGAGGAGAGTGGTGATTAATAAAACGACCTACCGGCCTATTCTGTAAGAATCTCACCGTGAAAACTTAGATGAAGTGAGCTGTGATTCCATCTGATGCTAGGGATTGGCACTATTGACAGCTCACTTCACCTATGTACGTTTTCACGGTCAGATTTGTACAGAATAGATCGGTTGAGGTATATATCCGAATTAAAAACGTATTGAAGCAGTACGAACATGGTTCAATCCATATTAAGGTTCTTAGGGCTGATTTTTTCAACGCCAGATAATTTTATCGGAGGAATAACTTTGAATTTTTGACAGTTCTTCCATACAAAAACTGCCAGACGTCAATTTTAATCCACGAATAAAAATTATCGGTCGATTGAAAAATCAAGTCAACTAACTTTTTCAGATAAGATAGTAATCAAGTCGTCACCAACTAGTGGGCGAGAGCCTTGGTCACTAACTTCTACTTGCCACGTGGGAGTGACAGTAAAGCTTAACTTTTAAATAAAGCTTATTTTATTTCCCGTCACTTATAAATTTTCTCGGCTTGGCAAGGCTTATCTGACTACACTGCGATGTATTTGACGACACGGTTGGCGCAGTGGTTAAGCGATTGATTGCTGCGCTGCGTGTCGCGGGTTCGATTCCCGCACGGAACAAATATTTGTATGACCTACATGTATTTGTTCCGAGTCTGGGTGTTTCTCTATCTATAATATGTATGTATTTACAAAAAAAAAAATTGTTTATAAGTAGTTTATCAGCCATCTTGTTACCATAACACAAGCATTAGGTTGCTTAGCTTGGGACAAATGGTGCTGTGTGAAATGTCCAGGGATTTATTTATTTATTTATTTATTTATATTTCGTGGAATTACATTTTTTTACTTGCTCAGGATTTGTGTTCTGATGATGTTAGATATACGGCATTTAAGGCCGAAAAGTATTTTAGCCGATTAGTGACCCAAAATATAGGGAGATTGAATAATGAATTCTAGGAATTTCATGATCCTGGCAATAGTTCTTGAAGATGGCTAAGAAAACCCGCGAGCAATGACTTACAATAAGCAGCGCGTGCACTAAAAAGGTATATTATGATTCCGTTTCGTGGAGCCGCCGAGCTGGTGTAGTACAAATGGTACGTCCATTGTTGTAACTGATATCGGCGCACAATGCACAGGATGCATACCTCGTGGAGCAGGTAAACGTATAGTTTTTTCGCAATAATGCACAATAGACGCTTTTAATAGTAAACAACAATATTAGATATACGTGACGTTTTACGCATATTTAGACAGCTTTAAGAAAAAGAAGCATCCAGAGATTGTGCTTTGTTCAAGGCTATTAATAAGTTCTGAATAAACTGTTTTTAGGAAGATCCAATAGATCTAAGATTCAGAGACAACTTAGATTCTGATCGGGATCGGCTGACATTTAGGCTCAATTATAGAAATAGAAACCAGTTAGGTAAAACAACCTAGACATACTAATAAGGACTTTTTTTTCTTTATTAATGAGAACTAAAGTATGTCTGTGTTATCTAGCTGCTGAATTGCTTCGAAACTCACAAAAAGGTGACGAGGAATATGTAACACTATTATTTATTATTTCTAGTGTTTGCCATGAAGTTGACTTTTTGCATGAGACTACACAAAAAAAAATCGTCGTTTAAATTATGTTTGTCTTTAGCTTTTTGCTTCCGTAAGTACCCACTTCATTCGCATACATTGCTGTAAAAAAATCATTTCGCGTCACTACAATGCTGTGTTAGTTACACTTCAGATTGCTTGGATCCCCCACTGAGCTGTTTTATTTGACATCTTTATATCCGATGAAAACTGTTTCTCAATATTGTAAATTCTGGTAAGCTTTATCCTCCACTAACGTCAATTAAAAAATCTAAACGTTTCCGTCGCATTTACGTTAAAACATTAATAAAAAAGAACATAATTCAATCAAATCAATCTTTCAACACACCACAGCATCCGGACCGTACTACTAAGACGGCTCTTACGTCCATCCCAACACTTAACTGTATAGCTATAAACATTTATAGTAAAGTATGACATGGCAGAACTTGGAGTAAACGAGAAGCCAAAACCGGTCCTGCAGCTGCGCGTGCGACGCTCCTATAGATACATGGTGTAATGTAGATCTATTATATTACGAGTACCATGGACCGTGCCACAAAATTCGTAGGTACAGAAGGTCCGTTCCATACAACGACCTAAAAAATATGTACACAAAGACACGCGTCTACGTACAGCGAGTGTAAGCGCTCTCGCGACTGCCTTTGAGATCGCCGTACATTCGCGCCTACGCGTGCGTACTCTCGTTTTCGCTCATTGTATGGAGCAGCCCTTCTGTATCTATCTATTTTGTGGTATGGTCCCAGCATCCGTGGTCGGCGCGGCACGCTCTCGCGTGATCTACCCCCATGAACCACATTATCAAACTTAAGGTTTTCACGACCTTTTAAAGCGAGAACGAATTTAAATGCACGATTTTGACACGTGGTGATGGTATTAATATTAACTGAGCTGTTGTTTCTGGCAAATATTACTTCTGTTATTGCGTGTTTAATTGCTTTTGGATAATGTTAATGGCAGTAGCGAATTTGCAGATATGCGTAACTAGTGTTCCTATCCTTCAATTACTAGGGGAATCCTCTTTACTTTATGAAAAACAAAACTGAGGGCTTACTCTGTCTGTCAATAAAATTTACAGGGCCGTCCGTATCATCGTTATGTAAGTATTTCGAAACTTCGGAAGATCTACACCCGATTAATTAGATTTTCGGACGAACCAAAACACATTGGGAGTAGGGACGACTGTCAAATCGAGGTGTCATTCAACTTGTATTCGTAGATGATATGGAGTAAGAATCACCCTTACCTTCGATTCGAGCTTAGGGAGTCCAGACAATAATATAATAATAAAAAAACAATCGTGATGAAACCATTGATTAAAAAAAAGTCGCATACGTTGGTGCTTGTAGAATGTGGCGCCACTGATTTATTGCGTCCATGCTTAGGTACTGGAAATTACAAGAGAATAGTGTTTTTGCTTTAACGAGACAAATAACATAGAAACATAACAAATACATCCACAAAAGGTAAGGTTCGCTATAATGATAAATGTTTGCTTTAACGCAACAAAGTCATTGAATTGCAGATCTGAACGAAGTGATAATATTTCTACATACCAAGCTCAAAGCGATTATTATTATTGTTTTTACAACGTAACAATACTGTTGAAGAATTGTGTGGGTAGGTATAATATCATATTGCACGAAAAATGAGCGGGGAAGAGCCTCTAACCTATAGTGGGCGGAAACAGCTGATGATAATGGCTACTGATGCAACAGACTTATTAAATCCCACTAATGTTGACATAGTGACCTCACCTACGATAACTCTATTATTTATTGCATATTTTATGTTTAAGAGCTAATGAAGAGTGGATATCTGCAGTGCAATTCTGTAACCATCTCACCGTGAAAACTTAGGTGAAGTGAGCGTGGAGTGAGATGTCAGTGTCATCTTACCTGATACTAGGGGTTGACCAAGCATACATTTACAATCATAATTGAGATTTTAATGACTAATATTTTTTGTGCTAATTCTATTGATCATTTTATATAATTTCAAAGCTAGTATTGTAGCTGTCAAAACCTTACTATTTTGTAGGTGCCTGGCTGACAGACCATAGAATTTAATCCCACGCAGTTTGTGTGGCGTGATCACTTCACATGATTCACGAAATGTCGTGAATCGGGTCTATAGTCTATGAAAAAAAAAGAGAAAAAAAACATCATTGAGATTCTAAGTTTCTGTTTGTTTCCTTTTCTTTCTATGTATTTTATTTTAAAACCCCATAAAATAGTAATGTTTTGAAAACTAAAATACTAGCTTTGAAATTATATAAAATGGTCAATAGATTGACCATTTTATATCAAAGCAATCATAATCGCTTGTCAATTATATAAATATATATATATTGCTTAGTCAATCCCTAGCATCAATGGGATGACACTGACAGCTCACTCCACGCAAATATTCACGGTGAGATTTTTACAGAATCCACCGGTTGAAGCTGATTTTGTATTTACGACAATTTATTATGTTTCAATTATAGCCGATTTTTTATTTAAATATGTTAGGATCTTGCGCAAAAAAGCATTGCCTTACCTACCATGTAGCAACGGCACCATATTTTCTCCAGTTCCAAAGAAATGGAACCATGGGAAAATAAAAAATGTAGCGCATCAAAATTCTGAATCCATCAAAAATCTGAGAGTAAATTAGTCTACTGTTCAAACTGAGTGTAATTGTATGCTCGTAAAATGGAATAAAACACACAAATATCTATAGAATTTTAACATAGTGGTGTAATATTATCTGAGTAATTGTCTGGCCCAGTTTGTGTCCAGCTCGGGGCACGTACTACCACGGCCCGATTCTACGGAACGTGCCTAGATCATGGTCTAGCGTTGTTGCTACATACCACACTAATATTTAGCTTAATGTTTCACTTATTACGTAGTCAAATCTGGGGAAATTGATATTTAAATTAGAGTCTACTTAAGTTACATTAACTTAAGTTTGCCGTGGAATAGAATACACTTTTGGGTTTGACTAAAGCGGAACGAACCTTTGGTCTGATGTTGTTCTCGCTCTGTTTGTTTGTCTAGTTCAGTGTCTATTTTTGAACATTTCTAAATGTAAAATATTTAAAAATGTTGTGGGTGGAAGTCAAGGTCTTACCTAACAGAAAGTTGGAATGGATCATTTTGGATACCTTGGTATACCCTGTAGGACAGAGCGTAGAGAGAACTTTCAATACAGAACAGGCTGCCGACCCTTTCACAACCCTTTTACTACTCAAGATATCTTGTTTAATTTTGAGACGTTTTATAGAGGAATTACATCATCGTCATTGCCTCTTAATTAATATATCAAACTGCTGCTATGTGACTTAACTGGAACCTTGTGCGAATCTGTTGTCCTAGGGTTGAGGAAGACTATCCCCTCGTGATACAGTTTTATACTAGTACGAAGGGATAGGGCGAATCAGTCTAAAGACAGCCAAACCATAACCATACTTACATTGTACCATTCACATTCAACGAACTGTTTATTTTTGTGTTTATTATTAAGTTACTCTGTATGGTTGTCTCAAATTGGTGAATCAATATTATTATTATTATTATATATTATTGCCTCTAAAAGTTGCAAATAAAATCGCTATAATATATACCTGCCTACATGTGCCTATTAAGAGAAACCGTAGCTAAATGTAACTGATTAGATGTAGTAGTATTTGAGACCCCTATTAAAGTTTTTGCTGTACTTTTATATTCTGTATTTAAATTCGCTACCAAAAATGGCTCCTTGTAATTTAAATATGCTCAGATCATGTATTTTAACGTACTTTATAATCTCGATAGCTAATTGTTTCAGGATAGGCAGTACATATCGCTGTGAATTACTAGCGTCATACCGTTAGAAGAAAGGCGAAGTAAAAGATTTAATTGCTAGTTGATTAGCAGATAAGGCTAAGAGTATGCTTGATCATTGTCTGTTCTATCCATTACCAAGTGTTCTGATTCACAGCTCTCACGGTACTTGTTTTTTTAGTAAAAGTCTGTCTTTGGTACCTAAACAACATTAACGCTAAACCTAGATGTATTTACAATAGATAAACAATGTGGAGACAACAATACGGGAATAAATGAAAAAAACTGGCCATATTGATGCATAAGAGTATTTTGGAACTACCAAATAAATTCTAACTACGAAATTTAAAAAAATGATTTTACAAACACACCAAAATACTAGTGACGGGCCGTCTATGGATTTCACCGATCTAGCTATTTGGATATGTTTGATTAAATTTTCATATGCAAACTGGGAACGTCATTACCTATAGGTACGCAGTCTAATTTATTGTCTTGTCCACCTGCAGGGTAATTGCGTAGCAATGGGTTTCATTTTGATTCAACAACATTCATTGCGTTATTTACGTTGTTGAGTAGACACATTTTTCGAACATACGGAGCAATGGATTAGCAATATGCTTCAAAATGATTCAAATTGAGAGTAATAGTGTGTTACGCAATTGGGGTGCTGGATTCGAAGTCTAATGATAGTTACCGGTCGGAAAAGTTGAAACGATTGCCAATAAAACCTCAAGACTCTCTCAAACTGTTTTAAAAGTAACATAAAAATCATATAATCATTAAACAGTTGATTAATTTCCTCAAACTATCTTCATAATAGAGCAGTCAATTTGTGCTTCAATCTTCCGGAACTTCATCTTTGTTAGGACTAAACTCACTAGAACTTTCACGCCACCTTTCACTACGATATTATCTTGGAAATGCCTCAAGTTATTGTTAATTCAAGGGTCTATATAATCTGGTTGTCTAAGAATAGAGAACGTTAGGGTTGGATTCGCGTTCGTGGTTCCGTAAAACAAATTCAATTGTGTACGGGTGAGATTGCACCCATTGAGTAGGAACTGTTTATATACTGTTAGTTAGGTGATAATGGTGGCTACTGCGTTATTCTTTATGGTGTAAAAGTATCTTTTGTATAACTGAAATATGGTTACATTTACTACATAACCTTGTCAAAGCGAATTAGCCAATTGGGCTTGAATTTTGATGATGATTGCGCTTGCGGGACTTGGAATGCTGGAAATCCGTAGTTTCGGTCAAAATCACGGTTGATTCCTACTCCTTATCATCTACGGACATAAAATGAGTATGGGGCTTGACCTAAGAATGAATGACACCACGATTTTACAGTCGTCCCTACTCCCGATGTATTTTTGCATGTGCGAAAAAGCAAACTATTCGGTCGTATATACAACGTGTAACGGAAAGGGGGTATCAACCCTGAAGGAGGTGAATGTGCTCATGAAACTCAACAACTTTCCCCAAAGAACATAAGTCGAAATATGAAAAAAAAAATTTGCCCTCCCTTACAAAACTGACTACCAGCTGATTGATTTACTATGGGAGGGCCAAATTTTTTTTTCATATTTCGACCTATGTTCTTTGGGGAAAGTTGTTGAGTTTCATGACCACATTCACCCTCCTTCAGGGTTGATACCCCCTTTCCGTTACACGTTGTATAGGTACAACTCCGAAATTTCAAATTACTTTCGAACGGGCCTTTATCTTCGTTAACGGACTTAGAGAGTAGTGTTGGACTTGGCTAGGACTTGATTTAGACATTGAAACCAATTCAAGCTTGCAAATATTTTTGTAGTCTTTTATTTTGTATATTTTTGCACAATCTTATTAACTACATACATACCTATTTTAATTAATATACAAAGAATCAACCGCTACCGACGACTGACGTCAATCGATTTTCTATCATCCCACTGTCTAAAAATATCGACAGAATATAATAAATTAATAATCTTTTTATTCTCATAGCTTGATAACAAACTCACTGTGCAAGTTTTAAATAATAATTAGCCGGAGTATATTCATTTTCACCCACGACACTAGTTTAAAGCTGCCGTGGGCGATAAAGGTAGCAGAAGAAATCATATTAATTAACAGTTGTTAGAAGACGTAAAAATTATTGTAGTGGGTTAGTTAAATAATTGCACGTTTTTATAACCCGATCAAAATCGTTCAATTAGCTTTGATGAAAATATATTTTTTTTAATTATTGTTGTTAGTTTGAAATTGCACATTGAAAGGCTTTTTAAATTATTATTTTGTTCATAACAGAAAAGTTGTAACTTTATAGTTATCCTGTTGAGAAACATGGTCATCAACATGGTAATCTTAATTGTTTCTATTCTAAGAAACAGCAATGATCCAATCATAAAGGTTGTATTCTTATTAGCATTTGTCGTATTGATAAAAAGAAAGGAGTGAGTGTAGGTACTTGGCGCCACAACACCCGCCGTCCAATCACGGTTGAGGCTGAAAGTTCTACGAACTTACGCCCGCAGCTCATTGGTCGAAAAGGGCGCCAACTTCAAACGAGTTTGAAAATGGAAATGTAACGGCGTGTGCGCACGCGCTGCTTTTGCTGGTACCAAATACATACGTATACGAAATAGAAAGTTATATTGTAATAACAAACAACGAGAAGATTCACGTTTGTATTTTTATATTATGGGTACCTACCTAAGGAATAATGAATAACATACTTAAATCATAATATAATTCACGATTGTAACTACAACCATACAACTTGCGACTTAATTGCAATGTTATTTAAGGATCAGTTTTTATTATTTATCATTTCACTCAGCAAATGTTTAATGTTGAACGTGGCCACATTAACCACTTGGCCAATGTTGTCAAACACTCAGTACGCTACACTTATATAATTATCCCATTTATTTCTTGTCAACACTTAGAGTTAGAACTATTATAAAAAGGAAATACATCATCCAGTATAACGTCGCAAGTCTCCTTACAGCATAATTTGACGCTGACAGAACAATAAATAATCTGGAAGAGAAGACAAAGGACTATAAAACTATACCAGGGCTCAGGGTCAATCTGCAGTTAACGAATATAAAGCGGGTAGCTAAATCACAACGAGGCTGGAGGCTGCGCGGCCCATTCTGCGAAACCCGTCGGGCCAGTCTAGCTCTACTAGATTAACCCTCCATGCCCTTGAATATAGTCTCACTTCAAGTATTACAGCAGAAGCTATTTTAAGACTGCAACATGCTGCCAGTAATTGTACATAGCTTACGTGAAAAACCTTGTGTTCGTAGATACTCAAACACCAACTTGCACTAATTTGTTTATATACATTATTCGCACTTTTATTACTTCGTAAGTTCGTAGGTATGCGTATGAAAAAAGTAACGCAGCGAGGCTTCGTTATAAAAACGCCATGTTTCTTTATGATATTAACGCGTTGAAAGCTCGGAGATTTCGTTTTGAATAAGGCTATGAACAGATTCTATTGTTCACAAAAGGTCACGTTTGTCTGCCGGGCTCCGGCCGAGGTCACACCAGTTCTTTCGCTTTGTTAAAAGTACTTTGTGACGTTTCGAGTGGTCAAAGAATCATGTTTCTAGTTGTTTTAGTTGGTCTACTCGTTGTGCAACTAAAATCTAAATCTAAGAACGAGAAAGGCTTTTGCATCAGTCGCGAGACGTATTGCGTGTGTAACAAATTATGCAAGTGCGGAGAATTTTAAAGTACATTGTAGTAGTGGAACAAAAGGTATACTGATGCAGGAAATGTTCTTATCGCGAGCTTTCGCTGTGGATAACTAACATGCTAGCTTAATACATGTATTTCCATTACCGTTTTTGTCGGTGATTACCTTAATCGTTGCACATTTTGCGACGAAAATAATCTTCTTAATTTGTGCAGCAGTACTGGCAGAAATGGCAGATGTTTACTTTTAAATAGTGCAGTAATTGTCTTACCTTTAGAGCGCAAAAAATACAGGATGGTCCAAGGCAAGCGTGGCCAGTGAGCTCGCGGAAGCTGCGCCGGAATATATCCAGATGCCACAGCACCTGTGACAGAAAAGGACATGACATTAAAATATATTAGACTACTTCATGTCATACAACTTATAAGTGACAACCTGCCTGACACCTTTGACGAGCTACAAGCTTTGAACCTATATAGCTTTTATGTATTTTAAAACATTGGTAATAACTTCTACAGTCTACATCGTAAAGCAATTTATTTATTTCGTTATTATTCATAATTACGCCAGCCGATGAAACGGTGAACATTTACTTTTCAATTGCTTTATTTTATCACGCATCTGTACTAACAGTAGCTATAACCTATAGTTGCATCAATTTCATTAAAATTCTTCACATTCACTTCATAGTTAACTTGGGCACATGCGCTTAGCAGGTGCGTTGAGTTAACTATGTAAGTTCTAATCTATGTAACCCAAGACTGTGCATGAAAATTTAAATAATTATGTATGTATATGGACCTACACATACATAGATATTTAAATTTTCATGCAGTCTTGGTTGAGATCACTTGTTAGTACCTTTTTTTTTCGATTTCGGGGGAAACTTTCAAAAGGCACCCGATCTCCGGGGAGGGAGGTCGGGGAGTGTGGGATATTTACCTCACTAAAACCACCCCGGCGATCACCATCAGCGCGTATGGCTGGTCCCGGTTCCTCTTAAAAGACCAATTCCAGAACCCCCCTGTGCAACGCCTGTAAGGCACATCCCTGGGGAGAGTGTAAAGGGGCCTCGCTATGCACGGCAGCACGTGACCACTGTGCCACCGTCTTCCCTGGGGTTACTTGGTGGGCGGACAGTCCCCACTATGTGCGCCCGCGACCCCAAAATAACCTAGGTAATGGAACTATGGAAGACCTTTGCGAGGCCAACGATAACGCTGTCGATGCGGCTGAATTCTGGTCGAAGCTTTTTAAAACAAACAAATGGGACATCAAGAGCTAAATCTTTGGAGTTAAAGATTTTCCAATGATCTCCATTTTCTTTTAACAAGAAAACTTAATCAATTTTCCGCCTGAGATCAAATATACAACAAGTAGCTCTGTCTAATTTCACATCAGCAAAGCTACACTGTCAAACAAATTAATTAAGTTTAAAATAATTGAAAGCCCGATTTCATCACTAAGTTAAACATTAAAGGAAGCACAGCCAGGTGTAAGCAACATGTGTCGCGAAACGGCGCGATTATAGGCACGTTTAGATAGTCAACGGTTTATTTATGGAGCATTGGGTTAATCCATCAAATTATATGATGTCAACGGGCCTTAATGTGTGAAGAAACTGTTCTAGAGTTTTTTCAATTTTCAATAGAGCTGTCTAGGATTACTTATAAAAGACATCTTCTACTATAAGATTTGAATATG